>CP139503.1:245962049-246330766 GCA_021014915.2 Artemisia tridentata subsp. tridentata
CCGTGGGTGGGCTAGTAGGCTCTCGCGTCGTGACCACCAGCTGACACCAAGCATATTTCTTGCTTGTCTTTATGTGTTATAGTGGGGTATATGTGGATCCATGGCACCACAAAAACTGGTGTTATGCTAGGGAGGGGGTTGTGGTGCCATAGCTAAAAGTGGTGCCATGGAAAAAAGTGCTGAGACACCACTTTTTCTCATGACACCACTCACGGCACCAAACGATAACTAGCGCTCTTACTAGAGCTAGATATTCTGAAAAGAGTCAGTCGATACTCAAAAAAAGAGCACGGAGTCAGAATTTTCCCGGCAATACAAATACAAATTTATTCTATATATTCTATTAGTTACTTATTCTTTGTCAATTGTAGGATGACGTACAATTATTATGTCCTTGTTTGTTTACTTCTATTATTGTTACGTTCAGCATACAACACGTGAATGAATTAAAGAGTTGTACACATGTTCAAAATTTACAAAGGCAAACATGCATAGGAAAAGAATTAACTAGAAAGGATACCACAACAAGTCATGAGCCCCCTTGTGATGTGCCTTACTATTTTTCAAATATTAATTTATTATATAGACTTATACCACATACATTCTATAAGTAGAAATATTATAAAAATTGAAGCCTACCACACTCCCACCAACATACATTCTATAAGTAGAAATATTATAAAAATTTAAGTCTTGAAGTGATATAATCATGTAATACTTTATATCTAACATGAGATCCCATTGAGTCTAGGTTGAGCAATATTTGATTTCATATGTTTTCTCATCTGCATTGAAGCTTGAAGGCTTTCTCTAGCATACCTTAATGCATCAAGAACATCTTTCACATTGCCATTAGTAATTGGTACTTCTTGCTTCTTTTCTTTTACGATAGAATCAACCACAACTAATGCCATGGAGTCGTCACAATTGTCATCATTCCTTGGTGTTGCAACCGTTTTCTCTTCAACCAAAACTAATGCCATCGAGTTATCGACGCTATGATTTGTGTCTTCATCATGTCCTTCATTATCGATGTCTTTATTTGTGACCGAAGATTTCGACCTGTTTAACAAGAAATTAAACATTAAAAAAAACAAAAACAGAGTTTTTGCTTTGAACATCTAAAAATTATGACGCATTTCAAAAACCATTGTTAACAAAATAATTTTTTATAGTCTAACAACTATAACACTTAGAAAAACTCTAAAATTTCTCAATATTGGTCTACAAAGATGACAATATTCAATCCTGACGTCTTTTCTTGTTTTTTAGGAATCAGTTAAAAGTAAAAAATTCAAGTAATCTAATTAATTACAGACTTACAGTAACATTATTATGCAAGCATCAACACATCATCTAACCTTAAAATTCAAAAAACATACCCATTGTTTTCATCATTTTGACTCACATTCTCATTGGAATCCACAGTAATGACCTCATCAACAGACCCCAATTTCTTCAATTCCATCTGATTTTGATTAGTGGATGATGAAACAGATGAAATTTCACTTCTTTCAGAAAAACTTGAGCAAGATTCATCTGCTGAAACATATGATATGTTCAAAGAATCTAGCTTTTTCATCAAGGATTTAAGCCTCTTTTCGGCTTTGTTTCTTGATTTAATCTCCATTTTCAACTGCTTTTCGATCTCGGTCACCTGCATACCGTGATAAATAAAGTTCTTACGCTTTGGCCTTTTGTTAAAAAAGAACGAAAAAGGTATCACACACAAACACCTTTAACTATGAGACAAAGAAAAAACAGAATATGGGTCTTTTTTTTTTTCTTATCAAAACTGATTGAAACAACACACTAACATACACAATGAGAGTGGGAAAAAAAACTTTTTTTGCCATGCATCTGCAATTTCCAAGATTTATAAAATTTATATCAAGAAAACACACTCAAAAACCTATAAGTTAAAGTTTAAGAAAAAAAATCATTTGAAAAAAAGTAATTATCGTGTTTGCTTAGATACAAAAACTGTTCTAAGAAAGCCAAATACTACTTATTTGGTGATCAAATTTTAATATATAAACACTCACAAAGACAGTACATAATGAGAGTGAAAAACAAAACCTTTATAGCAATTTGGTCAGATTCATCATTAGCAGCTTTAGAAGAAGCTCTTTCAGCTAGCAATCTTCCTCTTAAACATTCAACAGTCCTCAAACCTTCATCTTCTTCCATTGTTTTCTCACTGAACATATAAAACCAACATCACATTTTATCTCATATCTTATACAAAAACATAAAAAGAAAAGATTAGGACCCACCTCCATTTTGATGTTAAGGAATCATTAGCCATCATTGTTTCTTGCTTCTTTTTTTGTGAAACTTTTATAGTAAAAAATTCTATAAATTTCTGCACTAAATACTTAGAGTACTTGAAACAAAACAAACTACTTTTGGATGCTAGATTTTTTAATGTTTTATGTATTGGAATGTTTTGAACAAGGAACAGAGATGCTATAGAAGTGTTTTTTGTAATTTTATTGCAGTGTGTGTTTTGGGTCGGTGGGTCTGTGACACATTGATGTTTTGAATGTGTATATTCAATTCACATGTTTTGCTTTTATTGTATTCCACTTTACGCCTTCTTCATCGTATGCTTTCTTTAAATTTTTTTACTTTTCGGTTTAACCGTTATACACAGTTACACACCAACCCTTTTG
Source organism: Artemisia tridentata subsp. tridentata (assembly GCA_021014915.2). Classification (NCBI taxonomy): domain Eukaryota; kingdom Viridiplantae; phylum Streptophyta; class Magnoliopsida; order Asterales; family Asteraceae; genus Artemisia; species Artemisia tridentata. The sequence goes on from CP139503.1 coordinate 245,964,725, forward strand.
TTACAATATCTATGAACATACGCTTTCATAATTCAGCAAAACTAGCTTCTAAATAAAAATTTGACACTTAGAAATCGATAAAAGTATTTAAGTCGTGCAAGTATACGACTATACGAGTTTTTAACTGCATCAATTGTTTACGAGTGCTACATATATTTCAGTTACAAGAATTACAACACTTATTGGGTATAATATATTCTTGCATGTATATGTGAAGGTAAGTATTGTTTGTACGTATTATTGAATAACCAAAACCATATATATAATAGAGGTGAGATCCGCTACACACTCAAATTCTTTAAAGAACAATCCCGCCAATCCTGGCCATCTGTTTCATCTTCATCCAACGGCTGATCAAATGCATCCAATTAAAACAGTAGGGGCAAAAATGTAAAATTACAAAAACATAAAATATCTTATCACAACCTGTCATTTAAACACACAGTAGCAAACACACATTCTCTCTCATCCATGTTGTCTTCTCCAAAGAATTCCGGTTAACCGAAAAACGTCTAAAATCACCGAAAAAACTTTCGATTAACCGTAAAACTTCCCGTTTAATAGTCAAATCATGGTAAAACTTCTGTTTAACCATAAAAAAACACACAAAAAAAAACAAAAAACAAAAAATCATCGAAAAACTTCCGATTAAACCGTAGCATAACTGTGATTCTTTAAAAATGGCTGAAAATCAAAGATCAAAAATGTTGATTTTGATCTAACTTTGATCTATTTTTTGAAACTAGACCTAAGTTATTTATCGTGTTCAATGGTGAAGAGTGAAAGGAGATTAAAAGTTGCTGGTCCCGTGGGATTCTGGCGAGGCATTGGATTGAGATGTCATCTGGGAGGTTTGGGATTAGTGAAGGTGGTGGTTCTGGTGACGGTGGGGTGGTGATGGTGGTTGTTGTGGTGGTGGGTGATGTCATTGGTGTTGGAGTTGGTTAGATTCTTTCCAGTTTAATGTCTTTTGTAATCAACTCATGTGTTTGGGAGATTAAGAATGAAAATTTAGTGGTTGAATGATCAGTTGTGGATGACTGGATTTGGTTTTGAATAATTAGAACTTGTTTCTCTCTAAAACAGCTACTTATCTTATTAAGAATGAAAATTTAGTGGTTGAATGAAAATTTGTGTTGGTTTTGAATTGGAGTATGTGATTCTTGTGTAAATCACATGTGATTTGTTTTGAATCACATGTGATTATTGTGGAACAATTCAAATCAATCAAGAATAAAGTCGAGGTTCAAGTATTTAAGCCTCCTTCACGGAAAATGAGAGATGTGATTGAAGTCGAGGCTTAAATACTTGAACAAATCACATGTGATTTGTTTTGAATCACATGTGATTATTGTGGAACAATTCAAATCAATCAAGAATGAAGTCGAGGTTCAAGTATTTAAGCCTCTTTCACGGAAAATGAGAGATGTGATTGAAGATATTTATGCAGTGTTGAGAAACCAAAGCAACATAAGGTCAATATCCATAAGGGGATCGAAACAAAGGTGGATGCCGGTGAACGAGCGACGAGAATTGATGCAGCTAAACAAGTGACTAAAGCTTCTTGAATATCATACTTTGTTTAGATTTGTGTTTTTCATATCACATGTGATTTGTGATTTGTTTCACTAATCACATGTGATTTGTTCACAAATCCAGGGTTAGAATAGCTATTTTAACAAGCAAGGTTTATGTTTTTTGTGTTTTGGTAGTCGATCCTGGTCATTAAATCCTGGCTTTGTTATAACTAATTTTTACAAGTACTGCTTCTTTTAGTTTCTTTATAAAACTGTATGTTTCTACATATTATTTTTATGATTTTTGTGCATACATTTACTCAAGTGAAATAGCAAAATGTTTAGTAACAAATCACATGTGATTTGTTTACGAATCACATGTGATTCATACACGAATCACATGTGATGTTATTGAAGAATGATGTTGATAACTGATGTTACAAATCACACGTGATTCATACACGAATCACATGTGATTCATACAAAAATCGCATGTGATGTTTAGTAACAAATCACATGTGATTCATACACGAATCACAAGTGATTTTTGTGCATACATTAACTCTGGTGAAATTGCAAAATGTTTAGTAACAAATCACATGTGATTTGTTTACGAATCACATGTGATTCATACACGAATCACATGTGATTCATACACGAATCACATGTGATTCATACACGAATCACATGTGATGTTATTGAAGAATGATGTTTATAACTGATGTTACAAATCACATGTGATTCATACAAAAATCGCATGTGATGTTTAGTAACAAATCACATGTGATTTGTTTACATGTGATGTTATTGAAGAATGATGTTTAGTAACATCTGTATGTGATTGGTGAAACAAATCACATGTAATTTAGGAAACAATCACATGTGATAGATATAAAAACATTCCTATGCTACAACCACATGTAATTTATGAAACAATCACATGTTGGGGTTATTATTATATGTTGACAGAATAAGTATATGAATTATTTGGAACTTTTTTTCTTTTACATTATTTTAGTTTTTAATGATTTGATTGTAGTTTGATCAAGTTTGATTGTAAACTCAGTCAAATTTGATTGTTGCATGAAAGAAGTAAATCACGCGTGATTATTTTTTTAGTGTTTTGTCAAAAAAATGTAAACCACGTATGATTTGCTCGTAGTTGTTGTAAACTGAATAAAATTAGATTGAATTTTGATCTAGAAATGAGTAAATCACAAGTGATTATGTTGTTGTAGTGTTTTGTTATGAGAAAATGTAAATCACGTGTGATTTGCTCTTTGTTGTTGTAAACTGAATTAAATTTTACTGTATCAAAATAGTTAATATTAAAGTATACACTATTTATTAGTTCTGAGATTCCTTAACAGCAATCACATGTGATTTGTACAAAATCACATGTGATTCTTTGGTGGATCACGTGTGATTCTCTCATAAAATTTTTGAGTATACATTCTTGATTAGTTATGAAATTCCTTTACAACAATCACATGTGATTTGTACAAAAATCCAATGTGATTCTTTGGTGGATCACGTGATTCTCTCATAAAAATTTAAAGTATACAGTATTACTAAAGTGGTAGATGCGCTAGTGTCTACAAATTTTTGTTTCTCGAAATCATGTTGTTCAGCCCTTTGTAATGTACTTAACTTCTTTCCAAATTGGGAATCAGTTCAATATCCGTTGTGTAACCAAATGAAATGATCAAACTGTTCTATAGTGTGATTAACCTTTGTTTTAATTTGTTTATCATTTGGTTTTGCGATTTAATGTGCAGGAATGTGAAAATGGAGAAGAGCAGGTGCGGTTTTAAACAAATCATTAGCTGTTATGATCGGTTATAACAATCACATGTGATTTTGTGTAAATCACATGTGATCTGGGCCTAAATCACATGTGATTTTTGAACAACTCACACGTGATTTTGAAAAATCACATCAAACGCGAGAAACAAAGGTGGTGTGAAAGGAAAAACATAATGTAAGATGGAAGCCACTTCAAGTTAGGGTGGAGCCGAAAAAGAAATGTGAAATAGTGGAGAGAAGACTAATACACATGCAAAATAAATTTTGATTTGAATTTATTTTTCATTTTCTTTTTATGCAATGCTTTATATATGTTGTGAATTGAATTATGAAATTCTCATTTATTTAAATACAAAACTTTTTACTTAATGCTCATTTCTAGTATTTGTATTATATTTGAATGTAAGACATAAGAGAGTACACTAACATATTATCAAATCAAGTATTAATCGCATGCAAATCACATGTGATTAGTTTGTAAATCACATGTGATTCATTTGTTAACCACATGTGATTCACCTTAAAAAATAATTTGAGGTAAAATCACATGTGATTTGAGGTAAATCACATGTGATTTGCATATCAACCTGAGTAAAAATACAACAAAACCACAAAGAAGGAATATGGCTTGAACTTGCCTCTTTTCATTTATCTTTTTTAAAACAGAAGCACCTAAGATCAACAAATTGATATAAATCAATAATCATCACTCGTGCGTACATAAAGTACCTAAAGCCTAATCATCCGGTTATAACGAACTCACAAGTTAAATAACCTAACACATAAAGTACCTAAAACCTAATCATCTTCCCCCTTGAATTTCTTTGACACCTTCTTATGCTCATCACTTTCAAAATCTTCTTTGGAATCTAATAACTTCCTTTTTCTCTGAATAGGCTTAGACTCGGCCTTCGGCTAGGCTTTTCTTCAACTTTTTAAGCAAGACCTGTAGTTAGTCACATACAAAAATGTAGTTAGTAACATGCAATTGAAAGTGATTACTCAGAGTTATATTACAAAATCACATGTGATTCAGAACAAATCACATGTGATTCAGAACAAATCACATGTGATTCAGAATAAATCACATGTCCTTTCTTAATTAGTTTCATACAAAAATGTAGTTAGTAACATGTAATTGAAAGTGATTATTCAGAGTTATATTACAAAATCACATATGATTCAGAACAAATCACATGTGATTCGAGAACAAATCACATGTGATTCTAGAACAAATCACATGTGATTCAGAACAAATCACATGTGATTCAGAATAAAACACATGTCCTTTCTTAATTAGTTTCATAATAAACGCAACATTCGGACAACAGAAAATCCCAACTGTCTAATCTATCTGTCTTGAATGTATCTATAATCTATGTGTCTAATCCCAAACTAAAGGCAACAACATCCATTCTTGTATGTATCTATAATCTATACATTTAAAGCCGAACATCCAATCATTTTTGAGACAGACTTGGTTATTTATGATTAAATTTATCAATATAAATATAATTTTAAAACTCATATATAGAAAAGTCTAATCCGCCTAGGGCCCACCTCAACCGATTACTAGCTAGGCAGTAGTCGACCGCCCTACTTATACCTATTAACTCACTGAAGTTTGGTACATACCATTTTGGAGATTCTCTTGTAACACCTGTGCCCGTGCACTAATATTAACCGTTCCAAGAATCTAAATTGAGGCACTGAGAAGTCACTTGCCATAACAGCCTGCACGAATGTGTAAAAATTAAACATGCGGTGTCAAATTTGAATCAATCATCAAGGATCATTTGTATGCTTTTATTGTAAAATGAATTTAAGGGCCCTATATGAACTTACATCTCAATGTAAAAATTGATTTTTGATAACTCTAATGCTTACACACAAAATGTTACAGTACTATTTATACTTTTTTACAACAAATATATTCCAACTACCTGAGTGTACCTGCATTCCCTCCATGCCACTAATCCCGAATCTAATGTGAGCTTCTTGGATCATGCCAACATCATTAGCTCCATCTCCAATCGCCAGTGTTATCTTGCCCGTATATTTTTTCACCATCTGTAAATCTGTAATCTAAGTTTTTCTGCAAAAAACGCAAAGTTAGATATCTTGTCATTTGATTAGCAAAATTTCTAGTTATTTGGGCTATTAACCAAGATGAATGTAACATACCAAGGCTTTCTGTCTTGGCGAGACGCGTACAACATATTCCTTTTGCTTAACAAAATCCAATGAAGCTTGTGTACTGTACGAGAAGCTGCAATCTTATACAAATGGTTGCATAAGCTACAATCTTATACAAGTATTTACACACAACTGGTTAGCGCCTACCTACAAAACCTCTCAAGGATATAAAAATCATCAGTGATTCATCCTTAGTTAATTAAGCAACAAAAACATGAGGGGATTGAAAAAAACAACTTAGTTATCCTAACTGTCAATCAAAATAAGCAACGTGCGTAATAGATTTGGAATAAGGTAATAAAATGCTCAAAAACTAATCAGTGACATATGAAAAACAACTTAGTTATCCTAACTGTCAATCAAAAAATTTACAAATGTTAAAGGTATATATGAATCACATGTGATTTTTAAAAAATCACATGTGATTTATGCATGAATCACATGTAAGCTGTTGCTCCTCCCGGAAATATCGACCTCTTGTATGTAGCAACAGATTAATTAAATTCCTTGTGATTTAAATGTGAATCAATTGTGCAAATAACACAAGAAGTATTTAAAATCAGTACTAAAAAATTGTGAATCAATTGTGAATCACATGTGATCTTGTACATGAATCATAAGTATTTAAAATCAGTACTAAAAAATTGTATAACAGATGAGTGCAGCAGTATAAAAAAGCAGTACTAAAAATTCTTCTAACATCCCAAGAGTGTTGCAATAAACATACTCATTGAATGAAGCTACACAATCAAAAACTACACAATCAAAAATTATCCTAAGTGTTGCATAGAGTCAATACGCAATTCCTAGTTGTTTAGTTGGTCCTGACAAGAAAATGGATCTTGTTTTATTAAAAGACTCTATGCAACTGTTGATATAGTAAAAATTATCCTAACTGTCAATCAAAAACTTATCACTGAATGAAGCTAATAACCATCAACCGTAGCTGGATATTTATGCATACACCTTTAACAGTCATAGCGTTGAATGAAGGAAGGATTTAAAATCACAAGTATTTAAAATCACATGTGATTTATACATGAATCACATGTGATCTGTACATGGATCACAAGTATTTAACAGTCATAGTGTTGAATGAAGCTAGATACATAAAAAATTTAACATCAGAAGTGTAGCCCAAGAACAACACACTAGAAAGTATCTATAGTTTGGTCTGCTTTTGAAGGTAGACCAACTTTGATCTTTAAACAAAAAGTTCTATATAGAAAACAAGCAGGCATAAAACATACCTCAACACATTCATCTATAAAGTAACTAAATGACAATACCAGAACTACCATTTACCAACTTTCACCAAGCATTTTTGTTTTGTGTTCTAATCAGCCATGACACAATGTTGAATAAACTATGGGGGTATTTGTTTGCACCATTTACCTGTTGGAATTTAGTAATCATGACACTCATATAATTCCATAACACAAAGTACATAATCGCGGAAGCATGTAAACAATTAGTATAACACATATTAATTAACTTAAACATAAATAAAGAACGTACCTTTGCGATTCTAGCCCGAACAAGAATCAAATTGAGCAATATGAATGAACCCTAATTAGGGTTTATGTGAATTAGGGATCTATTGATTAACCCCTTACCGTTTTGTTAATCGATCCAAGATACAATCAATAGTGTGATTGTACCACGTTCTTGTACACACGTACTATAACCGATCAAGCAATGATGCTAGTTATTAGACACTTAATTAACCAAAACACTTTGTTAATTTAAAAAGAATAGTTCGACACCTATTAGAAAAGCTGTCGACTTGTGTCAGTAAAAACTGTCAACCTTGTTGACTTAATAAAAGATGTCGACAAGAATTAAAACACAAGAGTCAACCAGTATTAACACATGGAGTCGACCAGTATTAACACAAGGAGAAAAGGACATATTTAAAAAGGTTATAGTGCATGTACAGTTACCAACACATTACCTTTACAATTTATATTTATAGTGATTGGATGACTTTGGGAACAAGCCAATCGATTTGGGTTTATTATCCCTAATGGCCGATCGGTTTTGCCTTACTCCCCAAGAATTCTAGATTCTTCTAATCCCAATTTCACTAATAGTCCTTTAACTATTCCCTAACGGTCGTTAGCCAACACCGTTAGTTTACATAACGTTCATTATGTATTATTTCGTGTCCAAATAATTAATATACATAAATAATTATACATATTAATTATTTACTTGATCATCATACGTAAAGTGTGCAATCCCGCGGTCTCGAGTTCGATACTAGACATATACTTATTAATATTTATCCACAAACTCCAACAGCTCCCACTTGGATATCTATTAAAAGTATAATGACATTGGTTAGCGTCTAGCAACACGCCAATGCCCCTAGTTCAACTCGAGTTAGGTTTCCTGGAAAAACCTTTAATGATTCATCATTATTATTATCCTTTTGTTACTAATACCACGTTAATAAAGATATGGATCTCAGTCATTCTTTAATTAACAATTCTGTTTCTCGTTGTTTATGATTGAACAAGATTACCAAAACATCTGAACGTATTCCAGATAGACTTTGGGCGTGCGCACGCAAACATCTTGTCAACCCTACGAGGGGCCCAGCAGTATTAAACTTCAAAACAATTTTGAAGGAACAAATTCTTTCTTGACTACAAGAATAACCCATGAACTTTGCAACACTTCTGAAAACAATCCTTATAACTCCCAGTTACGGTAAGCGGTAGATTGCTTTACAAAAATGCACTACATCCATGACTCTTATCTGGTATCTCAAGTCTGAGGATAACTATTTTCATGAATTACTTGATGACAAGATCCATAAGTAATCTCATGCTTAGTTGGGATAAGTCCTATACTCTACACTTAGAATATCATGTGAATTTGGTATGACTACGCATCAATATACTTTCAAGTATATTCTTACCAACATTCACATTTGTCTTAATTTAATGATATTCCCATATCATTAACCGACAACGGACATTTAGAATAACATAAGTTATTCACGGATTTAAACATGCAAATATAGGACACAATTTATTATTAATGAAAACAAACGTACCTAGTACTTTAATTCATTATAAACAATAATTGCTTAATGTCCTTTATCCAAACACTAAATAGATCAATGCATGATATTACTTGTTAATGAATTATGCCTCAAGTCATGTCTATCATACTTGTTGACAAGGCATAAATCAACTAACTTTGATCTATGAAATTTTGAGAATACTTATTTCAAGAATTATTTAAATTCTTGTATGTGTGTATCCAACTATCTTGATTTAGTCACACACTCTTTCATAAATGATGTGATATCCTCAACCATCAATTTATGACAATTAAACTTTCAAACAATTTTAAAGTTTTAAGTATTCTAATTCTTTAATGTATAATGCAACTATGCTTCTTAGTTAAGCATAACTAGTTTACATGGCCATTATCAAGGATAAAATCCTACCATAACTAGTATTGAGTGTCATCTCAATTAAACAAGCACTATTGTATAAAACTGCAATATGCCTTTTAACTATTCCGTAAACTTAATATCAATTGTGTAATTTGGATGCCATATAATCTTTCAAGATTTATCGGCTACAACAATTACGCAACAACTTGCCATATTGTTTATACTTAGAATTTAGGAGCAATTCCAGGTTGAGGATCATTATTCTAAGTCCAAACATATTCGATTAGAATATCCATTACACAATTTATCAAATATCTTTTATTAGATATCAAATGTTGTCAAATCATTTTACATTCAAACATGATACAACAATGATATACATGAAAATCCTAGAATCAATCATAGATTTTATTCATGTTCTAACTTATCAAAAGATATATTTTTCATTTAGACTTTCTAAATGATATGTTATGTCTTATTAGATTTAATTACCGCACATGTTTATAATAATAAACATATATCTCAAGGTTGTATGTTTTACTTCTTAAATTCTTCAAGTAAAGTTTCATTCCAAGTTAAGACTTAACATTTTAACTTACATGGAATGTTACTTCCCATATGTTATACAACATACATTATTTAAGAAATTAAACATAATACTCCCACTAGCTTTTAGGAATACTTAGAAATTGTCTTATTTCAATTATAAATCAAACAATGGATTTAATAATTAAACATAAGAATATTTCATTGATGCATGCATTAATCCATTCATGGATTATTACACTTTGTACACTTCCAAGATAATTATGAATTCAAAAATCCTTTCGATTACTTACCGTCCTCGCTCAAGTAATCACTCAAGAAAGAGTTTTGATATTCCATTGTCATCCTTCATATAAATGAAAATAAATATGACAATTATTATCTTTATATATTTAATGTGCTTATGAAAGAGTATTCAATCATAGTTAATTACTTAAGTATGATTAATAATCTTGTCACAAGACATACATTAAACATGTGTACAATATTGTCCATATGAATTCTACATAAAGATTTAAACCACTTGGGTTTTCTATCTTTAAATAAACTCATCATCATTCTCTAGTCTTACTTTAGAATTCAAGATAAACCAAATTTCCAATAAATTGATTATCTTGCCGGACAGCATCTTTAACATTCATAGCATGAGTAATTTTCCAAATTCAGTATTTGAAAATTCATCATAATGATTAACAGGCTTACCATAATCCTGTAACTCATAATCCTCAGCATATTAATCAGATATCCAAGGTATCCTTGCGGATCTATGAATTAGAATTCCATCATCTTGACATCTAACATTTACATGTCTAATCTCATCATGATATTTGCTAGTGTACATTAGAAGATTATGTATCTTGTAACTTTATCTCTACAAGATAAACTCCCACTTGCCTTTTGTAATTTATAGACTATCTATAAATAATTAGCAAGTTAAGCAACACCAATTTGTTCTTATTTGGGACATTACAAATACACTTTGATAGTTCCTGACATTCGTTTGTTAAAATCTAGCTTCATCAGAAGTTTAACAAATTCAGAACTTCATTTTAAGACTTAATGTGATTCATCACATTTCAACAACGTCTTATTAATCTTCTAGGAGTCTAATTGAGTATATTCAATCCATACTCAATTTCTAACCTTGATAACTTTTGGAAGAAAAGAAGTTATAGTTATCTTTAACCAAACGATACAAATAAAGTTTGATTTTCCTAACTGAACACACCACAAATATGTGGTATTTCATTAGAACTCAGATTGTGATATAATCTAACAATATGAAAGATAACTTTGTATTCCTTTTGGCTTACCTATTTCCCAACTAAGTCATCTTAATGGTGAAATAGAATTTCAAGCCTCTTGCATGCATTATAACTCAAGTACTTATTAAATAAGTCACTTCATGTTCATGTCTCAATCAAGAAGACATAAACCGTTATAATCTCACTACACGTTATAAATCATTGATCAACTCAATGACTTCTTGTATATGTCTTTAATAAAGAAGACATAACAAGTTAACGTCTTACTTTAGATTATACTAAGTCTTAAAGACTTCATATTTATAACTTTACAATAAAGTATAAATATTTATAACTAAAGTAATCATGAACACCATCATTTGGTTTCAATAGTATTTTCAAGTTAACTTATTACTTCATTTATTTATGTCATTCAGTAATACATAATATTGAAGTTGAAGTAGTCTTGTTATCACATTGACACAAGTTCTAATAAGTATCTAATTTAGAAACTGTAAATTTTTCCATGTGTGGTCTCACGCACACTTGGAAATTTACCTTGTCATTAATTTTGGTCCAGGTCTCACGCATACCCAAAATTAACTCCAAGTGTTTTTAAGAATAGATATGTATAATCATATTAGAACAAGAATCTCTTACCTTGCGGTTAAGAGAATCTACTAAATCATATTCTTATATGTTGTACCTTGCACACAATAAAGATTTCTCCCACTTGTGCATGGTACAACATCATGTACCACATAAACAACACTACACGCGTTTGTTTAATGTGATCAATATGATTTGCGTCATTAGCATAACTAGTAGATATAGAATTACTCAATCAATCAAGGAAACGCACATGACTATCCTTGAAAATATTAGTATCTATATTTGGAAAGTGATTATCTTGAGGCATTCAAAAGATAATCTGAGTTACAATCTAGACAATAAATCTTGTAACTCCCACTGAATTAGAGAACTTACAATAATCCCTTATTCAGTTCTAAGAACACATTACTCCCACTGAATTCGACACCATAATAAGTGTTTCATGAACCAGTGAAAGGAAAGAGTGTCCTTGTTACTTTCCTACATCTTTGACAAAACCTATTCGTAACAATTACTTAGGTTTTAAAAGATTGTATTCTACTACGTAACTGATGGACTATCCACATTTACATCAAATGTGATTCATCACATTGCTTACTATTAACTTGAAAAATTGGCATGCAATTTCTTCCATAGTAGGTCTACAATTCCAACAATTGTATGTAGTACTTCAAATGGTCAAAACAAAACAACTAGATATACTAGCTTGTCCTTTACCATTATGCGGTAATTAGTCTAGTTTCTAATTTAATAACTCATAAATTCGCAATACCCTTAACAATTAAACTTTGCTATGAGTTATGTATTTAGAATTTAGACAATTCTAATTTTTCCATCATACCTTTCTCATTCATGAAAAGGCATAGGATTTAGTCTCACGCTTCTCATATGAAAGGAGACTTGGTTTATTCTTTTAATGAAATTGACTCTAACCAAAACCCCTACGGGTGTAGATCAATTTACTAATAAAGAATGTTTACGGTTTATCGTTGCATTAATACAATTAAAAGAATTTACAAAATTCAGTTTAGTATTTTCGATAATTACTCTTTAAGAAAATAAAATACCCATTGGTAAATATTCATATCAACCATAGTATTTTCTTAAAGCTAGGATCCTAATTGACATAGTACCATTACATCAGTTGATCTGCTAGTAATGATAGTATTCAACTAGGTAATCTGTCGAACAATAATTGGCAAACAATTTCCAATTCCTAGATCATTATGGGATTTACATCATATTGATTCATCAATATGTCATGTAAGCATGTTTCATCCCATCTCATGCCTTAAGCTCTAGGTCTCACGCATCAGCTTAATTAAGTTGTCTAACTTAGAAACTGTAAATTCATCCATGTGTGGTCTCACGCACACTCGGAAATTTACCTTGTCATTAATTTTGGTCCAGGTCTCACGCATACCCAAAATTAACTTCAAGTGTTCCTTATAGTTAGATGGCATGTAACTTAAATTTCAGGGTATTTAGTTTTTGGTGTGACAAAAACATGTACAAAGACGCATGCACTCATCTTTGTATCATTAGTTTTCAAAACAATTTTTATTAACCAATTAGTTAAGAGTAAACCAAAACTATGTACTTGAGGTATTGGGTTCACCAATTAAAGAAGTACCACCAATTATCGCCCACATATCCTACTACTAACATGTTATTCGGATATTTGCCACAAAAGTGGCGCGTGGAATTGAGGTAAATCACCCTTAAGATGATAGTGTACGTAAATAGTGATATAGGTAAGTCGCAGTTGACGCACAAGCGGGCCCGGAGAGCCGGTAGGAGCGAATCTCTTAAAAAACCCCTCTCCAGATAAACCCACCACACAGTTTGTCAACTTTGGTCCGCCTTTCACACACTATTGTACAAAAACATCAATCAAGCAAAAGTTTATGATCTTAGTCTTAAAATTAAGTAACAAAGTTTAGATCTTGCTAGTCTCGCCTGGAAGCAAATTACCGTGCGAAGCGAACCACTGTCGGCACATAAGACTTTGCAAGATCCTTACTTTATTACCGATGTTTCACCATTATTAGTCCAATTTAATTTTTCTTTGAAAATTACCCTTTTTATTGCTTACTTTAACATATCACATATAAAAAAAAACAATAAACAAGTAATTAAAAGAAAAAACAAACAATCAACTAATAATAAAACAATTAAAACAATTAATTGTAATTGAAACATCTAGCCACATGCAATCTTTTTAAACAAATCCTATTAACAATCTATATGTGAATTATTATGTATAGAATCAATAAAACTCCCATTGGTTTTCGAGCGCATTGTACCCAATGGACCACAGTCGCCAACAATTGGCCGCGTAAGTTTTAATGATAATATACCACGTTGCACATAACCGATTCATTAATTTAATATTTATTAGGTCTTCCCTAATTCTTGATTTATTTAAACATGTAGCAAGCATCTAAACAATTTAATTATCCGTGACTAAATATGCATATATAGTCACGGATTCATGCATATCATATAGCAATTAGGTCACAAGATTCATAACACAACGATTGTTTAAAGACCTAGGGTTTCTAATTAATCACAATTAATTATCAAAACACAAACCCTAATTAGGGTTTATGATTGTAATCGACACCCCCCCCCTTAAATTAGGGTTAGGGTTCGACATTAATAAAAAAAAAACAATTTTTAATAATTAAAACCCTAGAAAATAAAGCATGTATATTCTAAACAATTTAAAGATACGTTTTTTATTGTTTAAGTAATCAATTACATGTTATACATGGCTCGTGATGCCACTGTTGGAATTTAGTAATCATGACACTCATATAATTCCATAACACAAAGTACATAATCGCGGAAGCATGTAAACAATTAGTATAACACATATTAATTAACTTAAACATAAATAAAGAACGTACCTTTGCGATTCTAGCCCGAACAAGAATCAAATTGAGCAATATGAATGAACCCTAATTAGGGTTTATGTGAATTAGGGATCTATTGATTAACCCCTTACCGTTTTGTTAATCGATCCAAGATACAATCAATAGTGTGATTGTACCACGTTCTTGTACACACGTACTATAACCGATCAAGCAATGATGCTAGTTATTAGACACTTAATTAACCAAAACACTTTGTTAATTTAAAAAGAATAGTTCGACACCTATTAGAAAAGCTGTCGACTTGTGTCAGTAAAAACTGTCAACCTTGTTGACTTAATAAAAGATGTCGACAAGAATTAAAACACAAGAGTCAACCAGTATTAACACATGGAGTCGACCAGTATTAACACAAGGAGAAAAGGACATATTTAAAAAGGTTATAGTGCATGTACAGTTACCAACACATTACCTTTACAATTTATATTTATAGTGATTGGATGACTTTGGGAACAAGCCAATCGATTTGGGTTTATTATCCCTAATGGCCGATCGGTTTTGCCTTACTCCCCAAGAATTCTAGATTCTTCTAATCCCAATTTCACTAATAGTCCTTTAACTATTCCCTAACGGTCGTTAGCCAACACCGTTAGTTTACATAACGTTCATTATGTATTATTTCGTGTCCAAATAATTAATATACATAAATAATTATACATATTAATTATTTACTTGATCATCATACGTAAAGTGTGCAATCCCGCGGTCTCGAGTTCGATACTAGACATATACTTATTAATATTTATCCACAAACTCCAACATTACCTACATTCTTCATATCATAAGTTATATCTCAATTCTATCTTACAATCCAAACATACCCTTAATGCCGGCACAACTTATCATGAACTAAACACATTCTATTAAATAACATCAACATTCAAAAAACAAGCATCTAACTAACTGTAAACGCAGCAATAGCAGACGAAAGGGCAAGGAACCCATACTTAGTCATCCCTTCGGTAAACACGATAAAAGTATTAGCAATACCAAACATAACCCTCCACAACAAAACAGAAACAAAAACAGCACCAGAACCAAGTAAAACCTATCTATTTCTCCTCCAAAAGGCCTCCATTTGCAACCCAACCGCTTGCCGATACCTTGAAAACGCTTTTTTAACCCCACCAACCGGATCCTTCAACTTATACTTAATACTATTAACATTCTTACTACTACTACAACTCATCCAAAAAAAAATCATCATCAAAACATCCAATGGTTATATTTTAAATAAACTAACATGAACAAACAAAAATGAACAAAACAACTCACCAATATCGTCGTTTCGAGGCTTATTTTGATCAACGAGAGCCGATGAAGACGATTGGGGCAATGGCTCACCTCTATATAGTGCTATTTCATCTCTTTGATCCATTGAATAGAAGTGATTAACATCAGTTTTGAAGTTGGGGTTAGGGTTTGAAAATGGGGGAAACGATTATTGAAAGAGAATTGGGGAGGGTGTGAAAATGAGGGAAGAGTAAAATTACAAAACTGCCCTTAATGTTATTTTAAAATGAAAGCACATGTATAATCAGCACCGTAGGATGAAACACAGATGAATGGCTGAGATAGAGCCGTTTGATCTTTGGATATTTTATGTTCTGTAATGAACTTTCGTCATATATAATACATAATCCCTATCCAAATACTACTTGGGCTCTAACCCATACAAAAATCTCTTGGGCCTATGAAACATCCAACTAACACTCCCCCCGCAGTTTGAGCGGGAGGACACCGGACACTCAAACTGGAACGAAATTCTTCAAATAAAGCGGATGGTAAGCCTTTAGTGAAAATATTCGCATACTGATAACGTGAGGGAACACGAAGAACTCTGACTTGACCCGCAGCAACCAAATCCCGAACAAAATGAATATCAATCTCTATGTGCTTCGTACGTTGATGCTGAACCGGATTAGAAGACAAATAGACAGCACTGACATTGTCACAGTAGACAAGCGTAGCAGAATACAATGGAGTATGCAGCTCACGTAGTAAATTCCGTAACCAACATGTCTCAGCAACTGCATTAGCAACACCACGATACTCGGCCTCGGCACTAGAACGAGAAAGCGTTGGTTGACGCTTCGAGGACCACGAGAGCAAGTTATTGCCAAGAAAAACACAATAACCAGACGTGGAGCGCCGAGTAGGTGGGCAACCCGCCCAATCCGCATCCGAATAAGCAACCAAGGAAGTATAAGAAGATGAAAACAACTGTAACCCGTAGTCCAAAGTACCTCGAACATACCTCAAAATTCGCTTAAGGGCTGAAAAATGAGGCTCTCTAAGATCATGCATATAGAGACACACCTGCTGTACCGCATAAGAAATATCAGGTTTAGTGAAAGTAAGATACTGAAGAGAACATGCAAGACTCCTGTATAATGTCGGGTCAGAAACCGGTGCACCGTCATCCCCCAATTTAGACTCAGTATCAACAGGAGTCCGACTGGGGTTACAACCAACCATATGAGCCTTCTCGAGTATCTCCTCAGCATACTTGCGCTGAGACAAAAACATCCCAGAAGAGTCATGGGTAACAGAGATGCCCAAAAAATAATTAAGAGATCCCAAATCTGTCATAGAAAACTCCTTGTGAAGAGAAGCAATAACCCGCTGTAACAAACTCTCAGAAGAAGCTATGAGAACAATATCATCAACATAAAGTAATAAATAAGTAGTATCACTTCCCTGGTGGTATATAAATAAGGAGGAGTCACAACGAATATGAGTAAATCCAACCCAAAGCATAAAAGCAGCAAAACGCTGAAACCAAGCCCTTGGTGCCTGCTTGAGACCATAAAGTGATCTCTGTAATAAACAAACATAATCGGGATGTTTAGAATCCCGAAAACCAGGAGGCTGATGCATGTAAACAGTCTCAGCTAAATCACCATGCAAAAAGGCATTCTTGACATCAAGTTGATGAACCGGCCAATGTCTAGAAGTAGCCAAACTAAGAACCGTCCGAATAGTACCAGGTTTAACAACCAGGCTAAAAGTCTCATCAACATCAATACCCTCTATCTGTGTACTACCATTCGCCACAAGATGAGCTTTGTAACGACTAAGAGTACCATCTGCCAAATACTTATGACGAAATAACCACATACATCAAAACGATATTGGTATCCGCAGGTCGAGGCACAAAAATCCAAGTTTTGTTTTTAATAAGAGCATTATATTCATCACACATAGCATTATGCCAATTAGAATCATTAAACGCAACATTATAGGACTTGGGTAACGGGGAGACCAAAGACACATGATAAGTAAAACGCTAAGTGGGATGATTAGTCCCGACACGAGAGCGTGTGACCATGGGATGAGTCGAAACCGGGTTTGGGCTATTGAATCAGTCCAAGAACATCTTACAGATGATCCCACCTTTGTCAAAAGACTGGATGCATACTTGCCCTCTCAGGCGTCCACGTCCACCAGCATTACTGAGCTTCTAAAGCTCCTTCAGGGGGTAGATCTTCAAGGTATAAGGACACAGAAAGAGTCCATTCATCAGGCTGTTATTGCATCCAAGGAGCACCTGATCCGAATCTCTTCAGCCTTTGAGCAGCTCTCAACAACACATAATGAGCTGGTCACCCACTACACCACCCAAGTCACTGAACTCACCACCCACCAAAAGGAAATGGCTGCCGAATTAAGTGCCGTGAAGAATGAGACTTCTGAGACAAAGTCTATGGTCTCAGACATCCTATCTATTCTTCAGGCCTCTCATGCTCCTCCAACTCCTCAGTCAGCAGGTGTCTCCACTGAAGTTCCACCATCTGCTGAGGTGGAGAAAAATGATGATCCTCCGATCCCTGATCCTACTTCTGCTTTGGTAACTGTCCCTAAGACATCCACCAGTCAACCTCCTCCCATTGACAAAGGGAAGAAAATCATGGTGACTGAAACAAACCCTCCTCCTGAAGCACGCTTAGTCAAGGCTTCAACTGAAAGACGTGCAGATCCTGATGCACCGTTCTATGCTGATTTAGAGGATGGGAGAAGGGTCTTTGGGACTCAGGAATAACTTGCTGAAATATTACACCAAGAAGATCTCAGGAAGGACCAAGAGAAAGAGCAGGAACTCAACAGGTCTGTAATTTCTAAGGTTGCCAAAGAAGTTATCAAGGAGTCTGACAAAAAGGACATCAAAGGGGATGAGTTTCTCAAGCTTCAGGCTGAACTCCTTAAGGAACACAACAAACAAGCCAAACTTAAGGAAGAAAAGAGGCAGAGGATATATGAGAGGTACGTATGGCACATGACCAAAACAAAGGATGAAGGCACAATCACTGACATCTCCATTCATAACACAAAACCCCTGAGCATAACGATACATAGAGGTCCAAGAAAGTCTGAATACCTTCCAACAATCAAATTTTCAGACTATGGGTTAAGAGAATGGGATATGATGATGCCCATCCTAAAGAAGAAAACCTCAAGCAAGAATGCCCCAAACCTTATCAAGTCTCTGAGTGCCAAGTATGAGGAACTCGCAAGAGTGGCCAAGAGTCTCGGAATTGACCATGATAGGGCACTTGCTTCTCAGGGACTGGCTATCCCTGAACTTACTCAGAAGACCGGGAAGAAAAGAAAAGCTGTGGCTCTTGAACCTGAACAATACATAGCTGCACTTCACTGCAACAGGATTACTCCTCAGGGAGTCAAGTTCCGTCCCAACCTGGTTATCAAGGAACCTGAGTATGGTATCTTCTTTGTGGATGAATTTGGTCAGGAAGCCTTTCAAAGAATCTCTGACATTGATAAAGTGGAAACGACAACACTCCTTGCTTACAAACTGATGGCGCTTAATATCAGGAGTCCTGATAATGAGGAGTTTGTCAGGTTAATGGATCAAATGATGAAGGAACGACCTGATAAAGAGGTGTTGATGTCAAAGAGGGCTAAACTAGAACTCATGGGTCTCGTTCAGGAACCTTGAGTATTTTGTACTTAGAATAATAAGACTTGTAAAGATATGAATAAATTGATGAATGTTTTGTTATATCAATATCCTTATTTACTTTCTAGTACATTCAGTATGAGCAGAAGACTTTAGCTCACTCATACTGATCAAAACACTTAGGCATAATTTATATCCAAATAGGGGGAGATTGTTGGGTTCGTAAAACACCCAATTATCTTAAACAGGATTTGAACACAAATTAAGCCAAGTGTTTGCTAAACCAAGAACAATTCAAGTCACTGAGAGAACAGCCTCTCAGTGAGTCATCTTCAGGATGCTTAAGGCGAGTTCAATAAAGGACTCACTCTCAGGAAGGCGGTACTCCCTGAGTAGGACTTAAGCCAAAGAAGAAGTTGATGGTTCAGTGAGTGTTGGACAAGAACTCACTGAACCCCAGTCTCCTCAACAACATTAAAGTGATTGAAGACTGAGGAACCAATGCTTGAAGAATAGGCGGGAACAAAAGGGAAAGATCTGAGAAGATAAGAGTGTCAGACCAAACACTCTTATCTTGTCAGATACCAACCTTCCCTATTGCGGCTAAAAGTCATGGAGTGTCAGCCAACAACTCCCAAAGTCTTATTAGCCCATTCCTATTGGTTCTTGAAAATGACAATTACTGTTTGTAATTGTCAGACACGCTACCTCAACAACTTGTAATATTTTAATCACTTATACTTAGATTACTTGTGTATAAATAGATCAGATGGAGAGAAGTTATGTGTGCTTGAAAGCTTAGAACTTTTACAAAGTAACTTCTCTCCTACAAAGAGTATACAACTCACTGAGATAGCTCAGTGGGTATATTGTTACCACTCAAGCAAAACTTGAGTTTCGATAGGAGACACCATAAACCCTTGTCTATTCAATCCCAAGTGTTTGTTCCGCAAAACACTTGGGTAATAGATTCTTGGAATTATTTCTAATAAGAATTTAAACGTTGAAAAATATTGTTTTTTAAATTCACGTATTATAACTGTTAGAAATATTCTTTGCATTGATCTCAGTCATAAGCTCACTTAGTTTAACTTAATTGTTATTACTCGGTGTGCTAGGGAACAACATCTTTTTAATATGTATGATATATAATTTTGGCTTACTAAGTTTGTAGGTTCCCCTTCATAACGTACACTTGAATCTAACAAGCTACTTGTATAAGTTGTATTGTTAAGATAAATCGACGTAACCCGAACAAAAGATGAGAACACTTGGAGTGTTGGAACTAGCTGACCAAATATTAAAATTATGGGTTTTGCTAACAACAACCCTATGGGTTGTGCCGTTGTGGTTAAGCATTTCTTAATTAACAAATTAGTATTAAATGAACTAATATACTCCATAATTATACACATATATTCGTTTTAAATGTAGAATGTGATGTTAAACATGGTATGTTAGGTGTTCATTGATTGTTGATTTTTTAATTAAGGAATGTTTTGTTGTTAGCAAAACCCTAAAATTATTTACTTACATAAACACCTCGTAAGATTGTGTGAGGGCTGATCATCGGTCGAAGACCGGACCGGATCAGACCGGACCGGAACGACCAAGACCGAGACCGAAATTGCCCAAAAACCAAGACCGAGACCAAGACCGAATGTGTTTGGTCCGGTCCGGTCGGTCGGTCCGGTCCTTCAGTCGATCCGGTCCAAGAAGGCAAAATGGTCGGGTTTTAGACCAGACCGGACCGAGACCGAAATAAGGAAAACTCGAGACCGATACCGGACCGTTAGTCCTTTGGTCCGATCAGTCTCGGTCCAGCCTCGGTCGGTCGGTCCGGTACGTTTGCTCAGCCCTAGATTGTGTACTGTAGTTGTTTGATTGTATTTAATGATGTGTAATAAACAAACACTCATCATTAACAAGAGGAGCCTAGAAGTGCCTTAGAAGTACATGCACTATCATTACATGATCCATTACTAGTTATACCCCTCCAAATGACAATCATCGTGAGGATATTGTTTAATTGTGATCCTTTCATATTTTGATTTCGATGTTATGCATTTTATTTCATGCTCATAAAAATGTAATCTACGACCCATTTATTTCAAAGTAAAACATATGCCGGACATTAACACTCTGTTCTAGACTTTTTTTTAGATGTAAGTAAAGTAATGCAATGTAAAAAAATAGAGAAGAGTGGAAGTAAAGTTAATAGATTTTTGCATGTTCTTTATTTTATAGTAAAGTAAAGTAAATGAAAGTAGGTGGTTCCATTTTATACTTTTTATATTTGTGGAATTACTATTATAACCTTGCTCCATAATAAATAAACACTAAATACAAAGGTTCTTTTTGACATTAACTCTTTTGATTTTTGTCTTTATTCACTTTCCTTCACTTTCATCCCATATATGAGATGAAAGTTGGGACAAAGAAAACCATTCACTTTACATCATTTCCTTCCCATTTTATTTTTAAAAAAAATCTTAAGAACACACAAAATTTTTTGTTTACTCTCTTTCTTTTCACTTTCACCTCTAAATACAACCCTAGAACAGAGTGTAGGTGTGTTTCTTTTTTGCTTAATGAGAAAAGATAGTGGGACCAAGCAATTTAATAGTATTTCTTTTTCAAATGGGACCCACTAATTCCCTTGTTTGGTCTTAATCCACAAGGCAAAAATTATCTTCCCCTCCCTAATAAGAGCCTCATATAAAACATGGGACCCACATGACCTTAGCTAAGAGAATTTAGTAAACAGCCCCTAAGACATATATCATGCCACCTTTTTGTTATCCGTCTATTTTAGTTTCTTTATCAAGCCTTGCAACCCATGCTACTAGGAAAGTGCTCATGATTAGATATCATATCAACTACTGTTGTCGTTTTAAGTTATGACTCATGATCACAAATAAAATAATAATAATAATAATAATAATAAATCTTTTAGATTCACAAACCGTTTTGATTACACTGAAAAATATGCTACAAGTTAGGGTGATGTGTTTGAAAAAAGTAACAATAGCAGTGACCAGTAGTAAATAGTGAGTAATTTATTTTTTTTATTATTATTATTTTTTTTTTTTTTATAACATAGCTGTAGGTATAATCATAATATGTGAAAATCTCTTAAATGTTCAACGCTCCTAAACGCTATTTATGGAGCGTTGAAAAAGAAGCATTTCGAAAAAAAATAAAGCTACTTGTTGCTTGCCGAACGACCATTAAAAATCACAATGATCACCGCTCTTAAATGCTCCTAAACGTTTTGCGCCAAACACACCCTTAATAGTTTCTGCCTTAGCTACTTGGTTTAAATCTTTTAAACCATTTTGGATGGAAGTGAATATGTGTTTACTGATACTGGATTTCAGACCAGGTTTTAATATTTATATTAACTCATCTACCTATGGTCTACCTATACACTAACGCGCAGAGAACCCGGTCGTGTGTAGTGTAGTAATCGGTAAAGCCGAAGTCGTCCCAAGAGCTATGAGTGCGGATTTATTCTAAGTTATAATGTCACTGATTTTAAAGATGGTTTTTGATTTGATTAATATTAAACTAATGAAATGAAATAAGTGCGAAATGAAATAAACGTAAAACAATCAATAAGGAGAAATGTGCTAGCTGAGTTACTAATCTTATTACGCCATAATCAAGTCTTCTTATTAATGCTTTCTACCGCTTCAAGTGGCGGTAAATGTCACTAGACAGCATTTGGGCAATTCGTCTATCCTATAAGTCTAGATTCCTCTTCCACCGTAGTTACTCGATGGGGGTCATGGGTAACCTAACCTTAGTCATTACGTACCAGCTACAATCTAGACCTATTCTTAGTGCATGAAGCACTAAACCCGGCATCTCTGCATTTAGGTTTCCCTAACTTCTTAAGTATCTCCACAAGGTAGGTGATCCTTGTTAGCCTAGCCCATATAGTTTATATTTGTGTAAAAGGCCCGAGCCCATATCTAGAATATTCGGTTTGTGTATATTTATTGATGTACGATGTAATGGCAAATCAATCAATCAAAGACACTTATTCTTATCATATCAATCACATTAATTGACATGGTATCAGGCCATTAACACACCACGCTCCTTTCCTCACTGAAACCTACAACAATCGTATCCTGTAAAACCATAACAAAACAAACAAAAACGCCTTCTGTATTAATCTGTTAATCATCTATAAACGTGTTGGTGATTGTGCTAGGTCATTAATCGCACGTTGTTATTGTGGTATTCGTGCTAAGGTCATGAATCAATCGTTGTTACTTGTGCGTCATAGGTCACAAGTCTTAATTTTGTTATTTGTGCTAGGTCACGGATCGATTTTGTTTGGTTGCTGCCATCTTCACGTAAACCCTCATCTCCATCCAAACGCTAACATCGCTACCAAAGGTATGTATCAATTTGGTGCCGGTTGTAAATTGGTCAATGATATGCACGCTAAGTCTAGTGACAACAGTGGTCCTATAATACAGGGGAACAAAATTGATGAATTATTGGCTACAATATTGGGTCGTTTGGGGTTAAACGATGACTTAGATAAATCGTCTTGGAATAACACTAAAGTGGCAAACGTATTGGGTGCTAGTCCTACTTCCTTGTACACCTACACCAATCCAAGCCAACCTTATTACTACCCTTTGGCCCACACTTCACAATCTGCCCAACACATACCCACCAGACCCCTACCAGGCTTTGGTTTCCTACCAGCCCAACAACAACAACACCATATAGTACACCAAGCAGGCCCCGCTGTCCTTCCTGTACCAACACACTCACTCGGCCCAATTCACTTTCTAAGTCCAACAGCCCAAAATGCACCACTTGCTTACTTTGTGATTCCTCCGACCCAACAGGCTGCTACTCTCGGGTCTACGGCTACTCCTAACGGATCAATGGGACCCATGGGACAGGAGATCACATTACCTCATGCCTTTACTGCTGGGACACTTCATGATCCCGCAACTGGTGCCTGGAACATGGACACAGGTGCGAGCTCACATCTTAATGCTTCAGTTAATAGTCTTAGTAATGTTTTTAATACATGCATGTATCCGTCCGTCTCGGTTGGTGACGGGCACTCTATTCCTGTCACCAATACGGGTCTTAGCATTTTGCCAACTCCCTCTCGACCACTTTACTTAAATAACGTCCTTATTACCCCTCATATTGTCAAAAATCTAATATCTGTTAGTCAGTTTGTTTGTGACAACAATTGTACTGTTGAATTTGATCCTTTTGGATTTTCTGTTAAAGATTTTATGACACGTCGGGTGCTTCTCCGATGTGATAGCACGGGGGACCTTTATCATGTCACACCTCCGTCTCCCATTCTTCAAGCTCTCCTAGTCAGTCAACATACGTGGCATCATCGTCTTAGACATCCAGGAAGCGAAGTGTTACGACGTCTAGTTTCAAATAATCTCATTTCATGTAATAAAGAGAAGCCTCCCGTGCTTAGTCATGCCTGCCAGCTTGGCAAACATGTTAGACTTCCATTCGCTAGTTCCAATACTGTCGTTAATGCTTGTTTTGACATCATTCACTCGGATGTATGGACTTCACCAATACCGAGTCTTTCGGGTTTCAAGTATTATGTATTATTCTTGGATCATTATTCAAATTTTGTTTGGGTTTATCCTTTAATTAACAAATATGATGTTTTGTCTAAATTTGTAATATTTCGTAATTATGTTCACACTCAATTTAAGTATGAAATCCGGTCCTTTCAGTGTGATCATGGTGGTCAATTCTACAACCGTAACCTATATACACTTTTTGCCGACAAGGGCATTCAGTTTCGCTTTTCATGCCCCAAAACATCACAACAAAATGGCAAGTCTGAACGAATGATTCGCACCATCAATAATCTCATTCGGACCTTTGGGTTGAATCTCTCAATATGGTTGTTCACTTACTCAATTTCTTGCCCTCCACTGCTATTGCCAACGAAATCCCTTACACCCGACAGTTTGGCCAAAACCCGGATTATAACCTTATGCGCACTGTGGAAAACTAGAAGGGGGGGGGTTGAATAGTTTTACGTCTTTTTCATTTATTATAAAACCTTTGTTTACTTTTAAAAACTTAGATTCAAGTTTATTATGAAAAATAAAACTTGAACCTTATTATTAGTTATATAAGTATTCTTTTAAATTGATTGTAAAAGTTTTGGTTTCTTGAATGGATTTTCAATTTGATCTTTATGTGAAGTCGACCTCTAGTTAATACTAGCAATTATATAAGCCTATGTGTATGAAAGTAATGACGATGCAAGTAAAGAAATAAATAAGGTATGGAAAGATCTAACCGAGACACGAGAGATTTATAGTGGTTCGGCTACAAGGACACCTTCCTTGCCCTACTCCACTCCCCGAGCACACCTTGCTCGAGAGTTTTTCTTCACAACTTCAATAAGCTCCCTTATGGCGGAGAAAACCGTACACAACTTTGGCTTACACGGGTTTAACGACACAAAGCTAAATGTCGAGTTCTAATCGTAGCTAGAACCAATCTCACAACTTCACAACACAACTTCTACACGACTTAATCACGACTTCTTCACGACTTCTTCACAACGGCTTCACGACTTCTTCACGACTTCTTCACGACTTCAACACGACCGCTACACAACCTCTATGATGCGGCTTCACGACTTCAACACTATGTCTTCATGACTTAAGACTTCACAACTTCAACATGACCGCTACACAACATCTATGCTACGGCTTCACGACTTCAACACTAGGACTTCACGACTAGGACTTCACGGCTTCAACACGACCGCTACACAACTTCTATGCTACGGCTTCACGACTTCAACACTAGGACTTCACGACTAGGACTTTACAACTTTAACACGACCGCTTCACAACTTCTATGCTACGGCTTCATGACTTCAACACAAGGACTTCATGTCTTCTAAGCTACAGCTTCACAACTTCTACACCACGGCTTCACGACTTCTACATTTTGACCTCACAACTTCTATACCACAACTACTTATACAACATCTTCACTACTTACACACAACACTAATCTACAACACACACCTTACATACAAATGAATGAATGATTTACAAACTTTGTTAAACACACAACTTAAGTAACAAAATGATACTAAGTTGTAATACTTCTAATCTTGATTGATAGAAGTATTCTTCTTTTGCACTTGGATGGTGGAAGCTTGGATCACTTGGAAACCAATGCTTAAGATTACATGATCAAAGGTTTTTGTTAGATATGAAATGAGATCTACAACAGAAAGTTTTAGTGCAAAAGGGTTGAGAAAAAATCCAGGAGAAGGCTTGTATTTATAGGGAAAAATCTGGACAGCTGGAGCCTACTGGAGCGGGGGCGGTCCCCTTAAATAGGGGGCGGTCCCCTTAATTATTAAGGGGGCCGCCCCTACTGAACGTTGGCCAATTTTGTCCTTTTGTGGGGAAGGTTTTTCTGGAACATTTTAACTGATTTTGGTTAAAAATTTGAATTCATATTTTTATAAAAGATTAAACATTTTTATTTAATACCAAAAATGTTTTTCAAAAATATATAAAATATTTTTGATGTTTTATAAAAAATCTAGTTATTAAGAAAATGTTCCTTTGATCATATAATGCATTAAGCACTTGTTTATTCATACCTTAAGTGATTAAGTTGTAGAAGTGAATATTTACAACTAAATACTTGTTTATTTGATAAGTTTATGTTTTAATGAGTTTACATTTTGTGATCATCAAAACATAGAGATATGAATAAATATTGATAATGTTTTTAGGCATTATTTATGTCAACAATCTCCCCCTTTTTGATGATTACAAAACCTAAACTCATTAAATCCAAAAAGTTATTTTTGGACAAGTATTTAGTGAGTTTATATTCACTTCTCCCCCTTTTTGTAGCATCAAAAAGGTTGAGCCGACAAGTTTTAGAGACAAAATTTGTCGGAACGAGAACTCCCCCTTGATGTGTGCTCCCCCTCATTTGAGGGCACCAAGGAATCGATATATGGAATACTTGCAAGAAAAATATTAGAAGCACAAGCATATATAGCAAAAATAAGCATGCATATAAAGACATTCAGTAAAAATGTTGTGTATCAATACACAACCATCCAAGATTATATTTAATCCTACATTAGCTGGTAAGTAATGCAATCTACATAATCATTCTAGGAGTACATGATCTTCCATGGGGCTTGCACACAAAATGGTTTGAAAAATTATTTTTGATTAAGCATTGCATATGCTTAATTTGGTGAGAATGAAGGTGGTGGTAGTGTAGTGGGTGAAAATGATGGAGGTTGTGGTGGAGGTTGGTTGTTAAGCATGTGTTCAAGGGATGAAAATATGTAGTGTATCTCATCTCTAAGACCAAAGATGATGGTTTGGTTGTGGATGTGGTGGTATTGGTGATGATGAGAAATGAGCATCAAGAGGTGTTATTGGTGATATGGAAATGACAAGTTGGGTGAATGGAGGTTCTTGAGTAGGAGGTGGAGTTGATGCTCTTGATGGTGGTGATGAAAGGTGTGAGTTGATGTGGTTATTGATGGATGAAAGGGTGTTTTTGATGGTGCATTTGGTGCACTTGGGGATTAACATTGAGGTGGTGGTGATGGAGTTTTGGTGTCTTAGAGATGATTTTGGTGATAGCATGGTGAATGAAAATGGGTGTTTGATGGAGGTGATGGTTGATTTAGGTAAGGTTTGGGCTAGATAAAAGGGGTCGCAAGATGCAAAAGAAAACAGTAATTTTACTGCCCAGATGGCCGGTCCCCTTAATTGTAGGCCGGCCCCCTTAAAATTAAGGGGACCGCCTAGGGAATTAAGGGGGCCGCCCATCTGGTGTTTTCCCAGGCGACCAAATTTGAAAAATTTCCAGAAAAGGGTCATTTTTAGGGTGTTTTTGCAGCAAGCTCCATTTGAATCATGTACATCAAGAATGATTAAATAGTGACATAAACATGTTAATTACGCATGCATACATTTAAAACATATTATGGAATAAGCATGTTATTAATCATCAAGCATGTATATATATCATGATATCAAGTATACAAGCAATAAGCATAACAATCATATATTAAAGACAAGAAATAAGCATAACAATCATATTTTGCTTATAGCATGCAATAAGTAGAAAATTTTAAATTGCCTAAGAGATCTATTGGACTTGCTTGAGACATGAAAACTTGGATTATTTTGGATGGATGATGGTAAAGAGGGGTAAAAAAAATTGGATTAATGGGGTTGTAAGTTTGGGTGTATGGATGTTGGAGAGAGTGTTGATGGAGGAATTGGAGGTGGAGAGCTTGGACTTGACCATGTTGAATGAGGGTTTTGATGTTGTTCAAGTGGTGGTGTTGGATTAGATCTAGTGAGAAGATACTCAATCCAAGTGAGACGCTCATTTAAGGCGATGGTTAGATTTTGGAGAAAGATGCAACAAGGACTATTGTTGACATGTTTCTCAATTTGACTCGAGTGATGTGGTGATGATGGTAATGATGGTGAGATGGATGGTGATGATGGTAATGATGGTTTGATTTTGGAGAAAGATGCAACAAGGACAATTGTTGACATGTTTCTCAGTTTGACTCAAGTGATGTGGTGATGATGGTGATATGGATGGTGATGATAGTAATGATGGTTTGATTTTGGAGAAAGATGCAACAAGGACAATTGTTGACATGTTTCTCAGTTTGACTCAAGTGATGTGGTGATGATGGTAATGATGGTGATATGGATGGTGATGGGTTTAAGTTGCTTTGAGCAAGGTGCAAAGCAAGGAGAGCAGTAAGCTCATGGGCTTCCTTGAGTTCTTCAATGAACTTCAAGTGTTGAGTGGAAGGTGATGATGATGGAGAGTGGTTGTTATTTGGTGGAAGTGGTGGTGACACTTTTGGTGGTGGAGACACTTGTGAACTTGGGTAATTATGAGTGAATGAAGGTGGACATATGGATGATTGGTTATGTGTGTGAAAGGGTTCATTAGGATGAGGTTTAGGTGTTGGTTGAGTTTGAACAACATCATTTGTTGGGTTATGGCAAATGTCAAGCTTCCTCCTCCAAATGGGTATTTATGGTGAAGTGATGATGTGATTGTGGAAGGTAAATTTTGGTGAGTGGTTTGTGACAAAGTGTGTTTGTGAATTTTGGGAAGTATAGGATAAAATGGGCTAAAAAATAGAAAAGGGGAGCAGCACCTTCGACCATCAGATGGCCGGTCCCCTTAATTAAGGGGCCGGTCCCCTTAAATATTAAGGGGGCCGCCTAATGAATTAAGGGGGCCGCCCATCTGCTGATTTCCAGGTTACTGGAAATGGGTTTTTGGCAGAAAATTTTGAAAGGGTTGTGTTTTTGGGTTTAGTTTCAAGCAAGTCCAACTTCTTTTAAGGCAATTTAGGATTTAATAACTTATTTATGCTAAGCATATTTATTTAAGCAACTTTATCTAACATGCAAACTACTCATTAAGCATATAACATGTATATACATATATTAGACAAGAAGATAATACATAGCACCAAGTAATTCATAGTATCATACTTAGGAAGATTAAAAGGCTAGTTAATTAATCCTATTGATTATCTATGTACAAGGGAATGTGGAGTTGTGATAGCATGGACTTCTAGACTTGTACCAAGTGAGATCTTTAATAAGTAAACCATGATTTTTCATTTTTGATTTAGTTCACTTATAAGTGTCATATTCACAAGTATATATGACATATATGAGATCACTAATAAGTAAACCATGTTTTTGGCATTATTCAACAATGCTTGAAAGTAGATTTTATGTGGATGTGAAAAATATATTAATGAAATAGTTTTGGCTTTATTTCAAAATGTTTTTATGAGGAAAGAAAACATATTTTTCCAATCTTTGGTTTTTGATAAACACGTAATTATAGACACAAGTTTGGAAGAAAGGTAGGGTGGTGAAACATGTTTAATAGAAATGTGTCATAATCTTTTGAAAAATCATTTTTCCAAAATGTGAAGTTTTTGCAAATTTAAAAATAAGTCCCATTAATTATAGGTTTAAAAAAAATAATGGTTTATAAAAGATCTCATGCTCAAGTCTATTGTCACATGCTACCTCTTTCTACATATCCTATGACATTTACGCATGTATTATGACTAAATACAAAAATACATCATGTCAGAGTAGTTAGAGAAAAACAAAAGCTATTATAATGACAATGCATTCAACTAAACAAATAATTACGAAGGCATGCAGTCAAATCACATAGGAGCAAGTAAACATCTAGAAATTTTATATATGCAGGATGACATACATCTAGGAATGAAAAGCTCTAGTGAAAAGCAAAGTTCATAACAGTAAACTATCGTTAGGTATATTTAGGAAGAATAATGTATTCAAGTTGGAGAATGAGTATGAGACTATTACTAGTGGTGCTCAATTCAGGCTAAACACGATCGTTTTTACGGGTTACACACACCCAACTTCTCACATAGAAGCAATTCAACCGTTAGGTCAAATTGAGTTTCTAGTCAATAGATTCTCCAGTAGTCATTCTCTTTTTAGAAGAAATTAAGTTCCTAAATTTACCTATCGAAGAGTACCAAATATGAAGATTGCTTGGTTTACTAATACTTAGGGGGGATAACTAAAGGGTTTCTAGTTCATTAAGCCACAGAACGAATATAACTAAAGTGTAAAGGCAAAGCAACCTATCAGACTAAGCGTATCCTAAGGCATTAATAAGATTATATGCATGAAGTAATTACTTATGAAATTTTAAATAGAGAACTTACCTCACGTCCTAGATTTTCTTCGTAATGTCTCAGATGATGATCTTATTTAAACTGAAGTGGCTTGACCCGAACATGTCTTGTACGGATCATGATCTTCTCCTTCGTCTGTGTCACTTCATGATTTTGGATTGAGTTCACTTTGGAGTTGATTCATGTAGTCTTCGTCGCTAACACCTACATTAACAACATTTGAACTAGTAGTACATGTATCTATTTTATCTAAAAGTTTATCTATTAAATTTCTAAGATAACTAATTCATGTACAAGATTAAAATCCTCATCTTTGGCTTGACATTTTTCTTGATGAAAGTTTTAGAAATTTTTTCCAAATATCATTTGCCGTTTTACAGAAGAATATTCTTTCATATTTAACTTTCGGCAATGTTTTTATAAATAATTATTTTAGCTTTATTATTTATTTCATTCTTTGTTTTCAAATAATCAATTTGACTTTCAAAATCCGTTTTTGTTTGATTTTCAAAATCACCAATCGAAATGACATGCCAAAGATCTAGATCAATTGATTTCACATAAGTTTCAAATTTATTTTTCCATTCAAGAAAAGTAGTGTTTTCAAATAGTGGTGGTTTTAGCAAAGATTCCCCTTCTAGATATTTTTTGAATTCCATAGATCGATTCAAGTTTTAAAATACAGTATATTTTAAAGATCTTGATTGACGTGGCTTTGATACCAATTGTGGAAAACTAGAAGGGGGGGTTGAATAGTTTTACGTCTTTTTCATTTATTATAAAACCTTTGTTTACTTTTAAAAACTTAGATTCAAGTTTATTATGAAAAATAAAACTTGAACCTTATTATTAGTTATATAAGTATTCTTTTAAATTGATTGTAAAAGTTTTGGTTTCTTGAATGGATTTTCAATTTGATCTTTATGTGAAGTCGACCTCTAGTTAATACTAGCAATTATATAAGCCTATGTGTATGAAAGTAATGACGATGCAAGTAAAGAAATAAATAAGGTATGGAAAGATCTAACCGAGACACGAGAGATTTATAGTGGTTCGGCTACAAGGACACCTTCCTTGCCCTACTCCACTCCCCGAGCACACCTTGCTCGAGAGTTTTTCTTCACAACTTCAATAAGCTCCTTTATGGCGGAGAAAACCGTACACAACTTTGGCTTACACGGGTTTAACGACACAAAGCTAAATGTCGAGTTCTAATCGTAGCTAGAACCAATCTCACAACTTCACAACACAACTTCTACACGACTTAATCACGACTTCTTCACAACGGCTTCACGACTTCTTCATGACTTCTTCACGACTTCAACACGACCGCTACACAACCTCTATGATGCGGCTTCACGACTTCAACACTATGTCTTCATGACTTAAGACTTCACAACTTCAACATGACCGCTACACAACATCTATGCTACGGCTTCACGACTTCAACACTAGGACTTCACGACTAGGACTTCACGGCTTCAACACGACCGCTACACAACTTCTATGCTACGGCTTCACGACTTCAACACTAGGACTTCACGACTAGGACTTTACAACTTTAACACGACCGCTTCACAGCTTCTATGCTACGGCTTCATGACTTCAACACAAGGACTTCATGTCTTCTAAGCTACGGCTTCACAACTTCTACACCACGGCTTCACGACTTCTACATTTTGACCTCACAACTTCTATACCACAACTACTTATACAACATCTTCACTACTTACACACAACACTAATCTACAACACACACCTTACATACAAATGAATGAATGATTTACAAACTTTGTTAAACACACAACTTAAGTAACAAAATGATACTAAGTTGTAATACTTCTAATCTTGATTGATAGAAGTATTCTTCTTTTGCACTTGGATGGTGGAAGCTTGGATCACTTGGAAACCAATGCTTAAGATTACATGATCAAAGGTTTTTGTTAGATATGAAATGAGATCTACAACATAAAGTTTTAGTGCAAAAGTGTTGAGAAAAAATCCAGGAGAAGGCTTGTATTTATAGGGAAAAATCTGGACAGCTGGAGCCTACTGGAGCGGGGGCGGTCCCCTTAAATAGGGGGCGGTCCCCTTAATTATTAAGGGGGCCGCCTAGTAAAATTAAGGGGGCCGCCCCTACTGAACGTTGGCCAATTTTGTCCTTTTGTGGGGAAGGTTTTTCTGGAACATTTTAACTGATTTTGGTTAAAAATTTGAATTCATATTTTTATAAAAGATTAAACATTTTTATTTAATACCAAAAATGTTTTTCAAAAATATATAAAATGTTTTTGATGTTTTATAAAAAATCTAGTTATTAAGAAAATGTTCCTTTGATCATATAATGCATTAAGCACTTGTTTATTCATACCTTAAGTGATTAAGTTGTAGAAGTGAATATTTACAACTAAATACTTGTTTATTTGATAAGTTTATGTTTTAATGAGTTTACATTTTGTGATCATCAAAACATAGAGATATGAATAAATATTGATAATGTTTTTAGGCATTATTTATGTCAACCCGCACATTTGGATGCTTATGTTACCCCCACTTATATCCTAATCACAAACTTGAACCACGCGCCACACCCTCCATCTATTTGGGTCAAGCTTCAAATCATCGTAGTTATCGTTGCCTCAAATTAAACACCAATAAAATAATCATTTCTCGCCCTGTAACCTTTGATGAAAATGTTTTTCCATATGACACTTCTAAATCAACATCGGCACCCAAATACAAATTCTTGGATGACTCACCCGATATAAATCCTCCATTCATTCCATTCACCCCCGTTGTGCAACCCAGTGTGCCTCAACCCACAAACGAGCCAACAACACTAATTCCCACCAGTCCCAATACAGCCCAACATGATGCAACCCATAACCCATCACCATCCCCATCACCACTCGGCGTCCAACAACATACACCAAATCCATCACCAGCCGCGAACCAACACATTATCCCAGATCCTCCTCACAACCCAAACCTTGTCTCTATTAATCCCATGGTCACACGATATCATGTCGGGACTAATCATCCTACTGAGCATCTCAATATGCATGTGCCTTCAGTTTCTCCATTACCAAAATCTTATCGTGATGCGTTTGATTATCCAAATTGGCAAAATGCTATGTGTGATGAATACACTGCACTTATTAAGAACGGAACTTGGACCTTTGTGCCCTGACCTACGGTCACCAACATTATTCGATGTATGTGGCTTTTTCGCCACAAGTATTTGGCTGATGGTACTCTTAGTCGCTACAAGGCTCGTCTTATGGCAAATGGTAGTCATCAATTAGCAGGGGTTGATGTGGATGAGACGTTTAGTCCAGTGGTTAAACCGGGCACTATTCATACTATACTGAGTTTAGATACTTCTTGACATTGGCCGATTCACCAGCTTGATGTCAAGAATTTTTTCTTACATGGAGATTTGACCGAGACTGTTAATATGCATCAGCTTCCGGGATTTCGAGACTTTGTGCACCTTGATTATGTGTGTTTATTGCAGCAGTCTCTGTATGGGCTCAAGCAGGCCCCTAGAGCCTGGTTTCAACGATTTGCATCTTATATCACTCGGATTGGATTTTCACATAGTCGTTGTGACTCTTCATTATTTATATACAGACAGGGGGACGGACGCTGCCTATCTATTATTATATGTGGATGATATTGTTCTAACACCTTCTACTGATAGTTTGTTACATCGGATTATCAGTTCCTTACATCAGGAGTTTGCTATGACCGATCTGGGTCCACTTAATTACTTTTTGGGTATCTCTGTTTCTCATGATTCTACAATGTTGTTTTTATCTCATAAGCAATATGCACTTGAGGTTTTGGAGAGAGCTCATATGGTTAATTGTAATCCTAGTCGGACTCCTGTTGACACTGAGTCCAAACTGGGGGATGATGGTGATCCAGTCTCTGACCCTACTTTATATCGGAGTCTTGCATGTTCTCTTTGATATCTTAAATTCACTCGCCCAGATATATCATATGCAGTTTAGCAGGTCTGCCTTCATATGCATGATCCTCGAGAGCCTCATCTATCAGCTCTTAAACGGATTTTGCGGTATGTCCGGGGTACATTACACTATGGGTTACGGTTGTTTGCTTCATCTACTTCATCCTTAGTAGCATATTCTGATGCGGATTGGGCTGGTTGCCCCTGTTAGACCTGTTTCCCGGGTGTTGGGACCCCACCCTAGATGAAAATGGATTATGGCTCATGTGATTGGCTAGTCAACATTTGTTGCGTTTTAGCCAAACCGATAGTCAAAATATGACTAAAGCGGTTATGTAAATGTGATGTGTAACTAAAGGGGGCCTAGGCTGCCATTTTGGTAAATATGTTAAAGTGTTATTATAAGTTAGTTATGACTAAAGTAAGAAGAATGGGACTTGAAGGGCTATTCTTGCCATTATCCCAAAGTGCCAACTAACTATCTATATCTAGTTAAGTCTAGAATTCTCCACCATTATTGAGATGGTTGGAGGTCCGGTCTTTTTAGAGAGAAGGAAAGCTAGACAATGAGAGTAGATGAAGAAGATGAAGGTCCATGGTTATGGTCTTTCTTAGCTTTGATTATCAAGTAAGTAATCCCTCTCAAGTTAGTGATTTAAGTGGGTTTTCATCATATGATCAAGATATGATCATATGATGATATGATTAGGAAGATGAATATGTTTTGATGGGTTTTGATAACCCTTGTTATGTATTTTATTGTTATGTTGTTAGGTTTTGGTTATTATGAAGGATTGATGATGAAGATGGAAGATTATGATGATGATGATGTCTTGTTATGTTGTAGCTTGGTTTAAGGTAAGTAAAATGATGATAGCATAAGTTATATGGATTTCTATCATTATGTGTTATGTATGTTTATGATGAGAAGATGAGCTTGGATATGTTATTGTGATGCCATGTTTATGGCTTATGTGATGAGATGATGCTATGGATATGTTGATGCTATGTAATAGTTGAGATTTGAGTAGTGAGCCATGAAGTAAGTATTTTATGTATATGATGCATCATGTGGATTGAAGTATGATTATATGTTATGATCGTTTTACTTACTTAGCCGTTGTGCTTACGGTTTAGATGTTTAAACGTTTTGTAGGTTGGCGTTTTGTATGGATGGCTTGGATGTAAGGATATATGGGTTAAGGCATGGTTATGCAATGTGGGAAGATTAAGGTAGTATGCGTAGGAGCTTAGATAGAATACCGAGCTCATGTGTAAGTTTGTACCCCCGTGAGTCAAGTGATGTCTTGTAACGAGTAAATAAGTGTCAAATTGTATGTCAAGTGATGAGTAACGATTTGATAGTCATTTGATGGGTCTAAGCATGTTTTATGTGTTTTTGAGTAAAGTCTAAAGGGGCGTTTGGTTTATGTACAAACATACCCATTTTGGAATGTAAACGGGTCAAGTACTCTTGGGATATGTTGTTATGTTTATTTAATGCTTTTGGCATAGTTTGGTGTAAAACGGAAGTGGTATAAGTGGTTTGTTGTAAAAATGGGTCAAAAGAGGTTTATGCATAACCCGTCAGTTTGGGATCTACTTTTAGGTCTCAAAGTGCTGGACCTTAGTGTGGATCTTCCAGGATCTACTTTTAGGTCCCAAAGTTCTGAACCTTAGTGTGGATCCTCCTAGGATCTACTTTTAGGTTCTAATTGGTGGTCCTTGGTGTGGATCAAGCTTTAAGTCTAGGATCTACTTTTGGGTTCCAAGATATGGACCTAAGTGTAGATCTAGTTTCCTCATCTTAGGTATGAATTCAGGATCTACTTTTAGGTTCCTATATTTGGACCTAAGTGTGGATCCAGTTACTCATCTTGGTTATGAGTTCAGTTTAGTCATCTTGGTTATGATTTCAGTTAGTCATCTTGGTTATGATTTCAGTTTAGTCATCTTGGTTATGATTCCAGTTGGTCATCTTGGTTATGATTTCAGTTAGTCATCTTGGTTATGAATGCAGTTTGGTCATCTTGGTTATGTTCAAGGATTTTTGTAAGAGGTCAAAAGTAAAGGTAAAGCGTTTCCGCACGTAAAAGTTCAAAGTTTTTGGTCTAGCGGGCACGGGGTGTAACAACTTGGTATCAGAGCATCGGTTTAAGTGAATTAGGTCTCCACTGTAGGTTGCCTAGTCTTAAACCACTCGTAGAAGCGTTAGACGTAAGTGTTAGTCGCGCGGAAATTAATTGCTAAGTGTTAGACGGACTATGTGTTATGTTAATTGAGCCTATTAATGATAGGTGATGTATGTTAGTAATAATGTTGTTGTGTTTGAGATACAAGTCCATGGGGACTTGAGATGCTTAGATAATTAGTCGGTCGTGCACCTCGGTTGGTGCCGGTGTTGATATTGTGATTATGTGATGTAAGTCCGTAGAGGACTTGAAATGTTTATATGATTAGATAGCCGTGCACCTTGGTTGGTGTCGGGGATTGTATTGCGATATGTGAATGTATGATAGAACTATAGAGATGGATCGCGAGTAGCAATGCTAAGAGGTATTAGAGATGGGTTGGTAAATGGACTAAGGTTTATGAGGCCTTAGTTATAAGGTAGGCTATTGCTTGCGGCTAGTTAGATGTTGATGCCTAGACATAGATTGCTTGTGCAACGTGATATATGAGGCCATAGACTTTATGTTTTGAATTTGATTTTGAATGTTTTAACACTTGTTGGATAAGTGTTAAGTGTTATGAGATGATTGCTTGCGTGATGATTAAGTCTATGGTAGTTTATTTTATGTCTAAGTTTTATGTAGTGTGCTTGAGGGCACGATTGCGTAGAAGTGTATGAGTTAAGATATATGCATTTGAATGCATGTTATGTGTTGATCTAGCTGTGGTCGGTAAAGCTAAAAAGAACACGTTGATATGTGAAATAATTTAAGAAGCATGATAATTATTTGAAAAGCATAAATGCTTAAAAAGATTTAGATAAGTAAGAAGTGAATAGCGAAGTATGTTGTAGTTTGATGTCTTGAGAGGCATGATGGATATGATAATGATTAGATGCTTGAAAGCATGATTTTTACATGAGTAACTAAAATGAGAAGTTAAAGAGTATAGTCAAGATGTGATGAGATCATGTATTAAATAAAACATGATAACTAAAATGTGTTAATAATAAATTAGTAGAAGTGATGATGAGATATAGATCGCGCTAAAAGTCATAAGTGACTTGAAGTATACATGAAAGAGTTGTAAAACATGAATGTGATCGTGTTAATATGTTTGAATATGTAAGATGAAATTAACGAAAGTGTTATAGAATAAACCTATGTAAGGTTTATATATGTGGGAGTTGAGTAGACTAAATGAAGTGATAGTATGAGTGAGAATATGGTCAACAAGGGTTGACGGGTATAGTAAGTGTGTGTTGTAAGAACACGTAGAGATTGTAAGTTGTAATGAATAAGCATTACATATAATTTGTCTAAAATAAAGATGGCACATAATGAATGTATGAGTCAACTTGGAGTTGATGGATGAAGGATAAGTTGCATTGTGAAAATGCAAAGATAATAAATCGACAAATGATATATACAGAAACTTGTCAAGATGATAGTAAGCGTGTTAGTGAATATTGAGATTGCTTAAGGCAATGAGAATTGAGAAAATGATAGTGTGTGCCTAATTATAAAAGTGCATGAAAGATAAAGTGAGTAAAGATGATCAGACAGATATAGCTTGGATCCAATGCTCTAGTTTTGGCATCCTTTGGGATGGCCTAGCTTGCCTTTTATGGCATGATTGTTAGCTTGCCTTCATCGGCATGGTTTGCCTACATCCTTGGCATGTGTTAAAGATCCTTCGGGATGAATGTTAAAGATGGTATCCTTCGGGATGGCCATGTGATATAGTATGGTATCCTTCGGGATAGCCCAGCTTGCCTTCATGGCATGGATGTTATGGTATCCTCCGGGATAGCCCAGCTTGCCTTAGGGCATGGATGTTAGCTTGCCTTCAGGGCATGGTTGTTTAGCTTGCCTTCATGGCATGTGTTTGGCATCCTTTGAGATGGCCTAGCTTGCCTTTATGGCATGGATGAAAGTTAGCGAGATTGGATCCAAGGCTAGTAAAGATGGAAAGTAAAACAAGTACGAGTGTGATGTCAGAAGCGTATAAGTAGGATAGTTTATAGCTTCTTGATTTAAATGGATTGGGACGCCTTTTCATTTAAATGAAGAAATTGTAAATCGCCGAACCATAAGTTTATAATTCCTTACTTACATAGATTGGGACGCCTTTTTATGTAAATAAAGAGTTATAAATGAGTGGGCTTATGTGTAGCCGATATGACATGAGTACGGATAGTAATATGAGATAGTGAAAATTAAAACATGTTAGACGTCATAAGAAAAGATAAATATGAATAAAACTTATAGCGGCGTTAAGGTCATGTGTGAAACCTTAAAATAGACGTCTAGAATGAGTTATGCATTA
Organism: Artemisia tridentata subsp. tridentata; assembly: GCA_021014915.2. NCBI lineage: Eukaryota > Viridiplantae > Streptophyta > Magnoliopsida > Asterales > Asteraceae > Artemisia > Artemisia tridentata. The sequence continues at coordinate 246,004,155 of CP139503.1, forward strand.
AATTGATAAGTTAATTGGTGAGCATTTCCAATAGTTAATAAGAAAGATTGCTTAAGTGTTGCGTGAGAAAGAATTTTGAAAGGTTTCGTTTGTATGGTACTTTGTTTATTTTGAATTAAGTTACCGGTTTATGATGAAGATACGTATTTGGTATTATGTGGATGTGAGATTGGCCGGATTTATGATGTTATGTTATGATTAGTGCATTGATGATAGCGTGTTTATAGTGATGAAGTTTGACTTATATAAAGTCAAAATAGTAAAATTTTCCACATGACAAGTAGTCATTGTTGGAAATTTTAGATAAGATTGAGATAAGAAGAGTAGATTAGAGTGGATTGCAAGATATGTTTATGCATAGCAAGTTTAGAATTTGCACGAGCATGTAGATTGTTGCAAGGTTATGGCTAGAGAGCATGGGAACAAGGATATGTATATGTCATGAATTTAGTTTTAGATAAGTTTTAGACGAGAGATTTCGGGGACGAAATCTAAATAAGGGGGGTAGAATTGTTAGACCCGTTTCCCGGGTGTTGGGACCCCACCCTAGATGAAAATGGATTATGGCTCATGTGATTGGCTAGTCAACATTTGTTGCGTTTTAGCCAAACCCGATAGTCAAAATATGACTAAAGCGGTTATGTAAATGTGATGTGTAACTAAAGGGGGCCTAGGTTGCCATTTTGGTAAATATGTTAAAGTGTTATTATAAGTTAGTTATGACTAAAGTAAGAAGAATGGGACTTGAAGGGCTATTCTTGCCATTATCCCAAAGTGCCAACTAACTATCTATATCTAGTTAAGTCTAGAATTCTCCACCATTATTGAGATGGTTGGAGGTCCGGTCTTTTTAGAGAGAAGGAAAAGAGAAGGAAAGCTAGACAATGAGAGTAGATGAAGAAGATGAAGGTCCATGGTTATGGTCTTTCTTAGCTTTGATTATCAAGTAAGTAATCCCTCTCAAGTTAGTGATTTAAGTGGGTTTTCATCATATGATCAAGATATGATCATATGATGATATGATTAGGAAGATGAATATGTTTTGATGGGTTTTGATAACCCTTGTTATGTATTTTATTGTTATGTTGTTAGGTTTTGGTTATTATGAAGGATTGATGATGAAGATGGAAGATTATGATGATGATGATGTCTTGTTATGTTGTAGCTTGGTTTAAGGTAAGTAAAATGATGATAGCATAAGTTATATGGATTTCTATCATTATGTGTTATGTATGTTTATGATGAGAAGATGAGCTTGGATATGTTATTGTGATGCCATGTTTATGGCTTATGTGATGAGATGATGCTATGGATATGTTGATGCTATGTAATAGTTGAGATTTGAGTAGTGAGCCATGAAGTAAGTATTTTATGTATATGATGCATCATGTGGATTGAAGTATGATTATATGTTATGATCGTTTTACTTACTTAGCCGTTGTGCTTACGGTTTAGATGTTTAAACGTTTTGTAGGTTGGCGTTTTGTATGGATGGCTTGGATGTAAGGATATATGGGTTAAGGCATGGTTATGCAATGTGGGAAGATTAAGGTAGTATGCGTAGGAGCTTAGATAGAATACCGAGCTCATGTGTAAGTTTGTACCCCCGTGAGTCAAGTGATGTCTTGTAACGAGTAAATAAGTGTCAAATTGTATGTCAAGTGATGAGTAACGATTTGATAGTCATTTGATGGGTCTAAGCATGTTTTATGTGTTTTTGAGTAAAGTCTAAAGGGGCGTTTGGTTTATGTACAAACATACCCATTTTGGAATGTAAACGGGTCAAGTACTCTTGGGATATGTTGTTATGTTTATTTAATGCTTTTGGCATAGTTTGGTGTAAAACGGAAGTGGTATAAGTGGTTTGTTGTAAAAATGGGTCAAAAGAGGTTTATGCATAACCCGTCAGTTCGGGATCTACTTTTAGGTCTCAAATTGCTGGACCTTAGTGTGGATCTTCAGGATCTACTTTTAGGTCCCAAAGTTCTGAACCTTAGTGTGGATCCTCCTAGGATCTACTTTTAGGTTCTAATTGGTGGTCCTTGGTGTGGATCAAGCTTTAAGTCTAGGATCTACTTTTAGGTTCCAAGATATGGACCTAAGTGTAGATCTAGTTTCCTCATCTTGGGTATGAATTCAGGATCTACTTTTTGGTTCCTATATTTGGACCTAAGTGTGGATCCAGTTACTTATCTTGGTTATGAGTTCTGTTTAGTCATCTTGGTTATGATTTCAGTTAGTCATCTTGGTTATGATTTCAGTTTAGTCATCTTGGTTATGATTCCAGTTGGTCATCTTGGTTATGATTTCAGTTAGTCATCTTGGTTATGAATGCAGTTTGGTCATCTTGGTTATGTTCAAGGATTTTTGTAAGAGGCCAAAAGTAAAGGTAAAGCGTTTCCGCACGTAAAAGTTTTAAGTTTTTGGTCTAGCGGGCACGGGTGTGGTTGCCCCACTACTAGGAGATCCACTTCCGGCTACTGTGTCTTTCTTGGCAACAACCTACTATCTTGGTCCTTTAAGCGTCAACAGACTCTCTCTCATTCTAGTGCAGAAGCAGAGTACCGTGGGGTTGCTAATGCTTTTGCTGAGACTTGTTGGTTACGGAATTTACTTCGTGAGCTACACACTCCATTATCTTCTAGTACACTTGTCTACTGTGATAATGTTAGTGCTATCTACTTATCTTGCAATCCGGTTCAGCATCAGCGTACTAAGCACATTCAGATTGATATTCATTTGTTCGGGACTTGGTTGCTACTGGGCAGGTTCAGGTTCTTTATGTTCCTTCACGATATCAGTATGCGGACATCTTCACGAAAGGGTTGCCTTCTGCTCTGTTTGAGGAGTTTTGCTCCAGTCTCAGCGTTCGGTGTCCTCCCGCTTCGACTTCGGGGGACTGTTAGCCTAGCCATATACTTTATATTTGTGTAAAGGGCCCAAGCCCATATCTAGAATATTCGGTTTGTGTATATTTATTGATGTACAATGTATTCGCAAATTAATCAATCAAAGACACTTATTCTAATCATATCAATCACATTAATTGATAATCCTATGGTCAATTCGCACACAAGGGAATGGTAGTCCTATGGTCAATTCTTACCAATCATCGCAACCTACTCGGCTAGGGTCCTATGTCAATTAAAGCTAACCTTATAGATACTACCAAGCTTTAATACTACCAAAACAAGGGTGTCCACGAATAGGCAAAGAAAGTAAACACGAAAAGCAATAGTAAAGCAAGAAAAACTTAAATCATGGCAATAACAATTTCATAACTAGGCTAACACCGAGGGTGTTTAGCCAATCATATTAAACAATGCAACACATTCAATGTTGATAATCATAATGAAAGACATTGAATAAATTACAAAAGTTTGATACGAAATAACTAAAACTTATGTGGTAATAAAGTGAATTCTCCCTTGGAAGATGATCTGGAGCTGCTGAAAATGGTCCCTCTGGAAGCCCTTACACATCCTTTGGTGTTGTGTGATAGGAAGTGGTCATGAAAATGTAGAATTAGGGCTTGTATTTATATGCTCGTCAAAATTACGGCGTAACCATAAGTTATGGGTTACGCCATAACCAGCGTATCTCAGACGATCTTATCCTCAATAAATAATCTACGGCGTAACTAGGGGTGTCATTTGGGTTGACCCGGTCGGGTTCGGGTCAACTCGGGTCAGGTCGGGTCGGGTCAAGGCTCAAAAAAACATACCCGAACCCGACCCTGTTTGAACTCGGGTAAACTCGGGTCGGGTCAATTCGGGTTTGGGTCAACTCGGGTCGGGTCAATTCGGGTCGGGTCAGCTCGGGTTTGGGGTCAACCCGAGTTTTTTTCCTTGTAAATTGTTAGTTTTCTCGGGTAATCGGGTTCGGGTCGAGGCTAAAAAAACATACCCGAACCCGACCTTGTTTAGAACTCGGGTCAATTCGGGTTGACCCGATTGACCCGAATATAAATTCGGGTCAATTCGGGTTGACCCGAATTAACTCGGGTCGGGTCGGGTTCGGGTCGGGTCGGCCCGAATGACACCCCTAGGCGTAACCTATATAGTGGGTTACGACCGTAGAAGTCTCGTAGTGAAAATCTTAATTTCTACGTCGTAACCTTGTAAGTGAGTTACGGCGTAACCTTCTTGACCACTGAATTCTTCTAAGTCATAAAAAATCTACGGCGTAACTAAATCGATGGAGTTACGCCATAACCTTTAACTGCGTTGACTTTGGTATTCAAGTGTAAATAAGTATTACGGCATAGGTTGAGAGTCGAGTCTACGCCGTAACCTTCTCCTGGTCAGCATACTCTTGTATAGCTTCGTTAATATTCTTCCAAATCTGAGTCTCTTTGTTCCTATGCTCATTTATGCCGTGAAAATGAAATATTAAGAAATTATATCATATATTCAAGTAAAACAATACAAACGATGAGCATATTTGGGGGAAATTGACACTAAAATATTAGGACTATTTGATGTTGTCAAATATCCCCCCACTTAAACTTTACTTGCCCTAAAGTAGACCTTATTAGAATCATTCTTAAAAAGATATATCCCAAGTTACTTGAAAAATATGAGATTAAAAACTTCCTATGCTAGAATTTAACAAAGTCGAACACCTCACGAAATAAGGAACAAAACACTCATACTCTCCCTAATCTAAGTGTCAATTTCAGGGTGGTCACTCATTGCACAGTCATAGCAAGTATTCTATCAGAGGCTTGGCGGTTACACAAATATCCACCACTATAGCTAAGGTCAAGACAATCCTTAAATGCAACATTGGGTGAACATTTTAATAAGGCTTGGGTGAATTGTCATTACTAACTTGCCACGGCGAAGGCAACAAAGACCATCGATACATGACTAAATCCATGGCCAAGACACCAATGACTGCTCACTCCCTCACTTAGACGCGATTCATGACTAAAGGGTAGAATAATACATGGGATGCACATAAAAGGTGTAAAATAAAAAATAAACAGGCAAATAGTCTTAGCCTACAACCAAGTCATCACCGCCCACCGTGCATCCAAAATCCAAGCTTCAATACGCGAAAATTGAATCATCATGTGACAAGCTAGTATGCCATAAGTAGATGTCATATAATGAGGTGCATACTAACTTGGTATTCAAAAAGCTAGTTGGTGTAGATACGTCACCAACTCATATATTCTAATGAATGTGACCGAGGTAAACTCCCCAGTACTAGTCCAATAAGCTCCATAATAATTAAGGATTAGTGCTTTTAATTATTGCACTATCCCCTTTTACAATAATAACAATTAAACTACAATTTTTTTTTCAACTATAAAATAAATAAGTCATCCCCCACTTGAGATGAATCATATGTGAATAATATGGGGGTCTTCAATGATCTTCAAGAATATGTCTTCAACGTAGGCGTGATTCCCGAATCTCTCTACCCGAACCTCAAACTTAGGTAAACGACAACTTCCCAATCATAAATCAATACTACACGGTAGGCTAAATCGAATAGGTGTAACGAAGCAATACATAATATGGGTTAAGAAATGAAAAGAATGGCTCGTCGAGGTGACTAATCGATAAACACACACAATTACACATATGGACTGTTTGGGTGTAAATCCTAGAATATTGACTTCTTGAACTATCCTTCCCAAATGTATCAAGTGAACTCAATACACTACTCGTCTATGGTCTCAAAATGATGTAAAGGCCAAGTTCTAAAGTCTATAATACTACTAACACACTCAATATTTAGTAGATTTGAGTAATATGGGGAAACTGAAAGGCTAAACCTCACCAATGAAATCAAGTGTTATAGTGTGCTCGGTTAAGGCCTATTCTAGTTAAGTTAAGAAAGACATGCTAAAATTTTTCAAAATGGCATAATTTTTCAAAATAAACTAGAAAAACGAGGGAAAATAAAGTTCAAGTTGTAATTCTACTCCCGTCCCCCCACTTAAAATGTACAAAGTCCATTTTGTACGCAAACATTTAAAATTAAAAGGAGAAAAGTAGAATTGGAAAGAGAACTCCCCTGAAATTTGCTCCAAAAATGGTAAAAGGATCACGTTGAAAAGACGTGCCTTTACTTCGCCTCCAGGAGTAAACTTCAAATCCCTGAAATCACGTCACTACCAACAAGCATAACTCTAAAAATAAAAAGGAAATAAAAACAAACAAAAACCTAACTCACTTTCGTAGGAATCACGGTTGCATTTAGCGTATGCAACAAGCCTTTTAAACCACTCAGTGTCCCGAGTGGACAAGTGAAGTCTCGTGAGGGTTTACATGGAACACACCCACAAAGTTCATTTAGATACTAATACAAGGTTATGGAATGAAAGTTATTTAAAAAATAATAGTTTTTGCTACAGGGGAGAATTACGACGTAGTCTCATAATCTGATTTACGCCGTAGGTAAGTGGACTTGACAAAATTGCTGATGTCTGGTGATGGTTACGGCGTAACCATAACACAGGGTTACGCCGTTGGAACTTTCTGAAGATAATTTCTAGGAGTGTGTAACTCCGTGGTGAGTTCCAAGCCATCCTTCTTCCTCCAATACCTACAAAAAGTTATAACAAACATGCCAAACCAATCTATACTAATAAAAGTAAGGGAAAGAGATAAGTCGGGTTGTCTCCCGATAAGCACTTTTGTTTATTAACGAGTCTTTAAGTTAGACTCAAAGCCACGCGACTTTATTGTTGCTGATTGAATTGTCCTACTTCGTCCATCTCTCTCATTAAGTTATGTCTTACCCATGTAACATTGGTTGTAGTACGTAGAAACTCCTTCCTTTCAATGCTTCGGACCTTAGCGAATCTCTCGTCCGGTCCTAGAGAATACCTAGTGATCTCAAACCTCTCAGCAACTATTGGTGGTGGCCTCTTGTAAGGTATACCCAACAGCTTACATCTTCTTTGCTCGTAAGCTTCATTATCAAGGTCGGTAAACCCATCATACTCTTGTATTTCAAGGTAGTCCACGATCCCTTCCAAATCATCATCTTCGGACTCCGTTCCCTTAAACCAATCATCATCAAGTTTCTTCTCGATTAGATCAATAATATAACGATCTTTTTCTTCTCCCCACCTACTTGCGTACTTATTTCTATCCATATGTTCCTTGTATTTTGGATTTACGCAATCGCTTGAGGTGTCTTCCTGCATGCATTCCTTCCAAATCTTTTCTTTAGTCAAATCATCCACATTTTCATATTTGACCTTAACCCAATCACTAAATCCTAACTTATCTACCCATGGGACCTTTACCATTTCATTGTCGTTGGTGAAGGTCCATAAATATTCATTATTTCCTATCCTTGCCTTGCTTTCTCCTCCATCACATTTCTCTTTATGCGGATCACAAGAAGCCCAGAATGTGAACCCATTGGCTTTGCCAATCTTAATTTTTTCGCACCAATGTTTTCTTCTTTTGGCATTTCTCGTATCGTCCTTAGGTTCATCTAAAGGATTTGTCACTACCTCGTGTTCTGGGTTCCCATTGTGAGTAAGCTCCATGTTTTGTGATTCTCGTTCGTTATTGGTGATAGGAATTTCATCATTATGACGGCGATTCAGATTATCCCAAATCTTCCCTTTAGTTATCCTATATACTTTACCATAAACGATTCGTACCCAATCATCAAAGGGTATCGTACCTTCCCACTTTAGGTTCTTCCTATCGTAATCATTAGTTGAACTCCAGAGGTACTTGTTATTGCTTCTTCTGACTTCATTACCTCCTCCATCGCATACATCACTATATGGGTCACAAGATGCCCACAAATCATATCCCTTCTCTTGATTAACCGGAATTGCTTCGCACCAATGATACTTTCATTCCGTCTTCCTCGGAGTGTCCTTGAATTTTTTCTGATGTCGTGTCATAATTCCCATGAGGGTCTCCGTTTCTTTGTCAGTCAAGGATGAGCTAACTATTACCTTGAGTTCTGGGTTCTCTTCTACTAATATGCATTTGGTATTTGACGGCAAATTAGATTCCACAGTGTCAGAACCTTGGTTACATCATAACTCACATTCAAGGTTACGACGTAACTCCTATCTGTCTCCAATTCCAGCTTCATTTTTTGCAAAACATCACTAAAAGTATTGACATGATTAGTTTCGTAGTGCTTGTGTACTTTATTATTGGCAGGATTTATGTCCCTACTTCTAGGTTCATTATCTTTTATAACATACAACCACTCTATTGGATGACATTTCCCCCTTTATCCATGTTGAAAATGAGTCTGCTATCATTTATTTTTAAAGAAATGAGTTTATTAAACATATCAATTTCAGCATGTGCAGTAGCAAGGAGGGGTCTCCCTAAAATCAAAGGCATCTTAAGTTCTTCTTCCATGTCAAGAATTACAAAATCTACTGTAAAAGTGAACTTATCAATTTTAACCAAAATGTTTTATACTATGCCCTTGGGTACACTAACGGTTCTATCGGCCATTTCTATTGTCAGATAAATGGGTTAAATTGGTCCTAAATTAAGTCTCTTACACATATAAAATGACACAATGCTTATACTAGCCCCTAGGTTGGCTAAAGCATTACTATCACATAGATCACCAATAGAGCAAGGAAGAATAAAACTCACTGGGTCTTTCTCCTTGGGAGGCAACTGGTTCTGAACTACAACTGAACACCAAGCGTTCAACTTGATTTCTTCTCCTTGATTCGTTGGTCCATCTTCAAATGAGCTTGTTGGGAATTAAATGTTCAAGACTTAGTACTGCTGGAAGAATACACTAGCAGTACAAACTGCTAGTGTATAACTAAAGACTGCTGAAGAACAACTAACAGTACAAATTGTCAAGTTAGTACTGCTAGTATATAACAGAAGGTACTGATGGTTTAAAAGGTTCCAGAAGGACGTGTTAAGGATATGTATGGTAAAGATTGTATGTATATCACAATTAGTTAGAAATATACGAGTAGATACTTATCTTATAAAGGACTCCTTATGTCTATAAAAGGAGATTCTAGGTTAGATCAGAGATATACTTTTGGTACGAGTCATATAAGTTTTATTAAGATTCAAGGTCTAAGTAACCCTAGTGATATTGAGATCACTCATGTTATTCCTCAATAATATTGAATCATTTGAAGTTAAACTCTGTGTTCATTATTCATACTGCATTACTGTTACATCAAAAAAATTCTTCTAAGTGTTATTAAGTAGATTCCGTATATTTAACAACATAACCTCAAAGTATCCTCTACACATTCTAAGTGTGTTAGATCCTCTCAAGTGGTATCAGAGCCAGGTTGATATTATTGATTTAGAAGAAAAGGTAATGGACATGGAAACCACACAGACCAACATGGCTACTAAATTGCCTATGCTGAAACAAAACGACTTTGAGATGTGGAGGCTACGAATAGAACAGTACTTTCAAGTACAGGACTATGCACTCTGAGAGTTCATTAGAAGGAAACTCTTTTAAGCCTTCAACATCTGCAACAACAGTCGATGGTCAAGAAAAGACTGTTGTGAATACCTCTCCAGTGACTGCAGAAGAGAAGCTGCAAAAGAAAAACGATGTCAAGGCTAGGAGCTTGCTGATGATGACTATTCCTAATGATCAACTCCTAAACTTCAGCAAGTACAAGGATGCAAAGTCTTTGTTTGAAGCAATCACTACAAGGTATGGTGGTAATGAAGCCACCAAGAAGACCCAAAAGACCCTACTGAAGCAGAACTTTGAAAACTTTAGTGCTACCAGTAATGAGTCTTTAGATCATATATTCAATAGATTGCAGAAGATTGTCAGCCAACTGGATGTTCTTGGTGTTGAAATCCCTCATGAAGATCTGAACTCCAAGTTCTTGAGGAGTTTACCTGCTGAATGGGCTATGCATGTGGTAGTCTGGAAGAATAAGCCAGACATTGATACCATGAGCCTCAATGATCTTTACAACAACTTCAAGATTGTTGAGCAAGAAGTGAAGAAATCTGGAGGAACAAGCTCAAGCTCAAGCACTGGGAATATGGATTTTGTGTCATCTCCTAGTAATTCAAGTCCAGATGAAGTGAAAGTGGCTGTGGGAGTTAGTACTGCTAACCCTAGTGTTAGTACTGCTAGCTCATCTACCAGTACCACTGGTATCCTGAATGATACTACCTATTGTGCTCAAGCACTGGGAATATGGCTCATCTACCAGATGAAGTCAGATGAAGCTCAAGCACTGGGATATGGCTTTTGTGTCATCTCTGTATTCAAGTCCAGATGAAGTGAAGTGGCTGTGGAGTTAGTATGCTAACCTAGTGTTAGTACTGCTAGCTCATCTACCAGTACCACTGGTATCCTGAATGATACTACCTATTGTGCATTCCTGACCAGCCAGAATGATGGGTCAATGCTAACACATGAAGATCTACAGGAGATTAATGATGATGACTTGGAAGAGATGGATCTCAAGTGGCAGATTTCACTTCTTAGCATGAGGGCTAAAAAATTCTATCAAAGAACTGGCAAGAAGATCAACATCAGTAGTAATGATACTGCTGGTTTTGACAAGTCTAAGGTAGAATGCTACAACTGTCACAAGTTGGGGCATTTTTCAAGAGAATGTAGAAGACCCAGGCAACAAGATGGCAAGAATAGGGGTTATGGAAGCAAGCCAAAGGCAGTGGAAGAGCCAGAGACTTCTTCAAAGGCTATGGTGTCTATTGATGGTCTAGTGATGCGCGTGATGTGTCGTTGCGGTTTAGCAGTATTAATGCTTACTCAAGTTTTAAATTTATATTTAGCCAACTTATCAATAACACACACACTTAACGAGCAGTGTACCCGGTCAGTATGAATATAATGGTAAGTAGAGTGTCGATCACTAAGAGTGGAACGTATTATCTAGTTATTTTAATCAGTATTTTAATATCCTAAGTTAGTTATACAACCTAATCTAAGGCAAGGGGGTTCAGCTTGAGAGACTGGCACGGTTTGGTTATAATTAAGTGGAAAACTAAACTAATGAGCACGAATCAGCGATTACCACACACGTACACAGATAGATACTCGAGACAATAAGAAGACCTGTCTTGATAATTAAATAGCTTGTCACTTGTTTTATTGCTAGTTTTATATGAAGTGTATATAATTAAACCTTTCTCGTTGGCTCTAATCTTATCGGCGAGTAAACCCTTAATGATTACTTATGTCTATCCTATTTATTCAAGAGACGCTAGAATAAATAGGTGAGGAAGGGGCATGGCGACCCAAGCAAGACTCAGCTAGACACAGAGGCTATCAATGCACTAATAATAGTCACCAAAGACATCAACATATAAACTTTAATTAATGGGAAAGCAAATATTAAAGGGAGTGCATGATCTTCCGTAGTCACATGACACAAGCCCATCAATCCTGATGAATTAAAGTGTACTAAAACAATAAAACAAAACTACTTAATGAATTGAATACATGCAGGACCTTCTTACAGCTCTTGTATCTTTGTTTGAGGTGTGTCTTGTGCTGCTTGGTCGTCTGAATTTGGCTCTAGGGTTATATCTAGGTCTCTATATGTCTTCAAGGTCTCTAAATTCGTCTATCCTTGGGGTATTTGTAGTTTCTGTCTGAGGGATCGATGCAGCGCATTGACTTGATAGATGCGGCGCATTGACTTAACTTCGTGTGGGGTCTAAGATTAATATATTCAGGAATATTCGTACACCGTCTTTAGATGCGGCGTAACTTGATCTTTGTATGCGGCACATGTAGTTTAGCTATCTTGGATTGTAACTGGTGAAATCTTGATAGTGATACGCCGTATGTTAGAAGTATATTGCGGCGTATCTGGAGTAGAACGAGCTTGATCTTCTTCTTGACCAAAGTTTCATATGCGGCGCATGACAGAATTGCATGCGGCGCATTCTTCAAAGTCAGACAATGGTCTTCGAATTCATCTAAGTATGATATCGCGTCGTATCTGTTGAGTGAGATACGGCGCATCTTCTGGATTTCAGTAGACTTTTAACATCTCGCTTGTTTTGCTCCATAATTAGTCCAAAATCACCAAATTTCACATAATGCTTTGTTTTACCTGAGAATTACTAAAGTAAACATTAATGTATCGATTCTCATGTATAATATAATAAAACAAGTCAAATAAATAGGATAAATGATGATAATAAAATGTACTTATTTGAGTTCATCAAATATCCCCCACTTGAACTTTACTTGTCCCCAAGTAAACCTTAGAATTAATCGTATGAAAATGTATCCTAAAAGATATTAGGATTTATTTTTATATTTAAGCACGTATTCGTTTTGTCATAATCACACAACCAAACACTTAACGAAGTAGAAACCAAAATAATTTTTAATGTAAAACAATTCTAAATCGTTTAGTTGCTTAGTCGTAACGAATATTCTATCATAGGCTTGGCAAGTATACGCATCTCCCCCACTAAAGCCAAGGAGTAACAAGTCTAAAGCGGTAAAAAGGGTTTGTTGGTTAAGGGTTGATCATCCTTTTTAATCTCTATCGATCTCACATTCCAGAAAAGGCGACAAAATTACAAATACATGATCGAATCCACGACCACGATACTTGCAATTGCTCAAATCCTTAACTCGAATGGGCTAAAGATAGGACCAAGTAATCTTCACCAATAATATTATATCAAAAAGGGCGACAAAATCATAAATACATAGCTGAATCCACGACTACGATACTTAAGATTGCTCAAATCCCTAATCTCAATAAATCAAAGGTTTGGATGAAGAATGATATAGGGTATGGATAATATTTTGGATACAAATTGGTGTAAAATAAAAAAAATAAACAAAACAGATAAATTAAAATCCTAAGTGTGGTTAATCACTTTCCCAACCATCCCATGAATAAGACTCGTATCATTGAATAACTCACGCTTTAACACTTGAAACACACGCTTTAGGTAGACACGAATTATACTCAACAAAATCTCAATCAAAGAATAACCTTAGTTGGCGTTCCCATAACGACCAACTCCCATTCAATCCATAAATATAATATACAACAACAAATAGTGGTGATATCTCCCACTTAATACAAAACTTTACATAAGTTGGTTAAAACAAACTTCCAACTTTTCCTTCTTTTTTTTTTTTTTTTTTTTTTTTTTTTTTTTTTTTTTTTTTTTGACATCAACGTATATGTGTAAAATTTCACAACTTCTCTATCACTATTTTTCCGGATAATTTTTCCATACTCTTCATACTTTCAGAAATAACTGTAACAGTGAAAGTAGCAAATACACGAAAATATAAACTAAAAGTTATACAATATTTACTTTCATACCAATTGCATTGTGCAATTTTCCGACCTAACCAAAGATAATGAATTACGCACGCGAACACAGGTAATGTAAGGAAACACACTTTGCCTAAAGCAATTAACCACGGATTTTAATCTACAGGGTAGGCTAAGGTGTAAGGGTGTATCGAAACATTATAACAAAGGTGTAAGAAACGAAAGGAATGGCTCTAAGGGTTTTTCTAGGGGTATCTTACTCTAAAAGTGAGAGTAAACAAAGGGTTTATACGGGGGTTAACAAAACCAATGTAGTTAGTTAATATCACATAACATATAAAGGCTATTTGGGTGTAATCCTAGAAATTTACCAATTTAGACAAGTCACTCCAATTATATAGATAATACTCATTATGGTGGTCTTGAATAGTATACAAGCCAAGTTCTAAAGTTTTCAAGTCACCAGCACACTAAAGTTTTAATATTTTTGAAAGAATAGAGTTATGTGTGCGGTTATGTAATTTAGACTTTAAACAAAAACATGCTAAAATAATTTTAAATTTTGATATATTAAGCGCATTTTAAGCATATTTTGAAAAAGTTTAGGACAAGTAAGTGTTCTAATTCTCCATCCCCCCACTTAAGTTAAACAACGTCCTCGTTGTTTGTGTCAAAGGTTAAAAACTGGAAAATAAAAGAATTAGAACAGAAAAACTCCCCTGAGATTTGCTCGGTATGATCCTCCATTATTCGTATAAGAGCAAAAATCAACTTTCTTGTGGATGAGAACGTTTAAGCTTCATAAATGATGTATCCACAAAAATGCAGGAATCTATAATACCATTTAGACTTGCATAATACATTAGTAGTTAGTAAAAATAAAACCTAAAAAATTAAACTGTAAATCATCAGGTCAGTCGATACGCCGTATCTTATGGAAGAAGATACGCCGTATCGAGCCTGGAATAAATACGAATCAGAATAAAAGATGCGTCGCATCCTTAACCAGGGATGCGCCGCATTAAATAAACTGACAGAAAGTTTTAAAGTCAAAAATAAAAATGCAGAAAATGAAATAAGATATGACCAGTGCAGGTGATGCGTCGCATCTTATGATGGAGATGCGCCGCATCTTCTGCAGGTCTGACAGACTCGACACAGAACAGAAAAGTAAAAAATTTTCCTTCGGGTTGTCTCCCGGTCAGCACTTGTCTTTATTCCAGAGTCTTCAAGTTAGACTCACGTTCAGCTCCTTATTCCAATACTTCGGGTTCAAACTCCACTACCTCGTTCTCAGTATCCTCAATTTTATTATCAAAGTATTTTTTAACTCGTTGCCCATTTACCTTGAATATATAACCATTTTTATCTCATATTTCAATAGTCCCATATGGATACACTTTCTTGACAATGAACGGACCCGTCCATCTTGATTTAAGTTTACCTGGATACATCTTTAATCGAGAATTAAATAGCAGCACTTTTTCTCCAATAGTAAACATTTTATCCCCATGTAACCTCGAGTCATGCCATCTTTTAGTTCTTTCTTTGTAGATCTTAGTATTTCTGTAGGCCTCATCTCTTAGTTCGTAGAGTTCATTGAGTTCCATGAAACGGTTCTTTCGTTGCAGCTTCCATGTCCATGTTACATTTCTTCAAAGCCCAATATGCACTTTGTTCTATTTCGACCGGTAGGTGGCATGCTTTTCCGTATACAAGACAAAATGGAGTGCATCCTGTCGGTGTCTTATAGGTTGTACGAAATGCCCATAAAGCATCATTTAACTTGTCAGACCACCCTTTCGGATTATATCCAGTCGTTTTTTCTAAAATCCGTTTTATAGCCCTATTGGTTACTTCAGTTTGCCCATTGGATTGAGGATGGTATGCAGTGGAAACCCTATGATACACTCCATATTTTTGCAAGGCTCTTCCCAGATGGTGATTACAAAAGTGTGTTCCCCTATCACTAATCAATGCTTTAGGAACTCCAAACCTAGCGAACAAACTTTGCAAAAATTTAAGTACAACCTTGCTGTCGTTTGTTGGTAATGCTTGCGCTTCGACCCATTTTGATACGTAATCAACAGCAACCAAAATATACTTATTACCTTTAGATTCAGGAAACGGTCCCATGAAGTCCAATCCCCATATGTCGAAAACTTCACATACATGGATATAGTTTTGCGGCATTTCGTTTCTTGATGTTATATTTCTGGATCGTTGACACGCATCACATCCTTTTATATAATCTTTAGCATCATCCAACATAGTGGGCCAATAGAATCCTGCATCAAGGATTTTTCTTCTTGTGATAACTGCACCGTGATGTCCCCCCGTCGGCCCTGAATGGCAATGTGCCAATATTGCTGGGATATCATCACCATCTACGCATCTTCGTATAATATTGTCAGGGCATAATTTAAAGGCATAAGGTTCATCCCAAATATACTCACTAGCGCGATTTAGAAACCTTCTTTTCTCGTCGGATGTTAGCCCTTTTGGAATTTCATTTGCAACAATAAAGTTTATATAGTCGGCATACCATGGTCTATTATTATTGCTCTTAATTCTTACCATCATAAGGTGTTCATCAGGAAAGTCATCAGCGATTTCCCTTTCATCAAGCACCTCCATATCAGGGTTTTCAAGTCTAGATAAGTGGTCAGCAGCTAGATTCTCGGCACCCTTTTTATCTTTAATTTCAATATCGAATCCTTGGAGCAATAAAACCCACCTAATAAGCCTTGGCTTGGCATCCTGTTTATTGAACAAATACTTCAAAGCAGAATGGTCAGTGTAAACCATAGTTTTTGACAATATAAGATATGACCTAAATTTATCGAATGCAAAAACTACTGCTAAAAGTTCTTTTTCCGTGGTGGTGTAATGTTCTTGGGCATTATTTAATGTTTTGCTAGCATAATAAATTGGCTTAAATTTCTTTTCTATCTTTTGGCCAAGTACAGCTCCAACAACATAATCGCTAGCATCACACATTAGTTCAAAAGGCAGATTCCAATCCGGCGAAATTATAATAGGTGCAGTAGTTAGTTTTTCTTTAAGTATATTAAATGCCTTTTTGCAATCTTCAGAAAAATCAAACTTCGCATCTTTTAGCAATAATTGGGTCATAGGCCTAGATATCATTGAAAAATCCTTTATGAACCTACGATAAAATCCACATGCCCTAAAAAACTTCTAACACCTTTTACATTAGTGGGGTAAGGTAGTTTGGCAATTACATCAATTTTAGCTTTGTCGACTTCTATACCTTTCCCAGAAATCTTATGTCCTAACACAATTCCCTCTCTAACCATAAAATGACATTTTTCCCAATTAAGAACAAGGTTAGTTTCTTCACACCTAGCAAGCATTTTATCAAGTTTAAAGAGACAATCACAAATGAGTTACCGAACACCGAGAAGTCGTCCATGAAGACTTCCATAAAGTCTTCTACCATATCATGGAAGATAGCCGTCATACAACGTTGGAAAGTAGCAGGGGCGTTGCATAGTCCGAACGGCATTCTCCTATAGGCGAAGGTTCCATAAGGGCAGGTGAAAGTCGTCTTCTCTTGATCCTCGGGGGCAATGGGTATTTGGAAGAAACCTGAAAAACCATCTAAAAAACAATAATAATCATATCCTGATAGTCTTTCTAACATTTGATCAATAAATGGAAGAGGGAAGTGATCTTTTCGCGTAGCATCATTGAGTTTGCGGTAGTCGATGCAAACTCTCCATCCAGTAACAGTTCTTGAAGGGATTAGCTCATTGTCGTCATTGAGTACTACCGTCATTCCTCCTTTTTTTGGTACAACGTGGATAGGACTGACCCACGAGCTGTCGGAAATTGGGTAGATAAGTCCGGAGTCAAGTAATTTCACAATTTCATTTTTCACCACGTCTTGGACTTTTGGATTCAAACGCCTTTGGGGTTGGATAGTTGGTTTGAATTCATCTTCCATAAGGATTTTATGTGTACAAAATGACGGGCTAATTCCCTTAATATCAGACATCTTCCATGCTAATGCTCCTCTTCGTTTATATAGTACCTGCAGAAGGGATTCTTTTTCTTTTGGCGTTAAGTCAGATGCAATAATAACGGGTGAATTAGTGTTCCCATTTAAATAAGCATATTCCAAAGTAGAAGGGAGATCCTTAAGCACAGGTTTAACATCATCAATTTTATTAGCACTAGCGGAATAAACTTGTTCTTTTATTATGTCGTTGCTGTCATCAGATAAATGCGCCGCATCGATATTTCCGATGCGCCGTATGGAGTTACAAACAGCGGAATCAACAGCGAAATTATTATCAAAAGTATTTTCATCAACTTGATCTTCTATAGCGATTGTGTTTTTCAAATTTTTAAGCAGAAAAGAATCAAGCAAATTATTTTTTAACAATTTCTGAGTAAATTGATTAATCATGTTATCAGAAACATCGATATTATAGCATTCATCATCTTCATAATTAGTTTTACTCATAGATTGTTCCATATTAAATTCAACCTCATCTTTTCCTATGGTAAGAGTTATCTTTTTATTAAAAACATCAATCATGGCCCTAGCAGTAGCTAAAAATGGTCGTCCTAATATTATAGGAGTTCTAGAATTTTCGGGCATATCGAGGATAACAAAGTCAATAGGTAATTCAAATTTATCAACTTTTATTAATATATTTTCAGCTATTCCTAATGGGTATTGTATGGACCTATCAGCTAGCTCTAAGCACATCCTAGTAGGTTTTGGTTCACCAAGGCCTAATTTTTCATACATAGAAGAGGGCATAAGACTTATACTAGCTCCTAGGTCGGCTAAAGCATTTCCAATATGTAAATTTTTAATTTGACAAGGAATAGTGAAACTCCCTGGATCTTTCTCCTTAGATGAAAGTTTGTTGAGCAATGCTGCTGAGCTTCTTTCCCCCATTGTTACAGTGCAAGCCTCTTCAAGTTTGGACTTGTTTGTAAGCAAGCTCTTCAGATATTTAGCATATTTTGGCATTTGCACTAGGGCTTCCATAAATGGTATGCTTAGCTGCAGCTGCTTGAGATTTTCCAGGAACTTCCTTTGATAGGCATCTTCTTTCTCCTTCCTTACCCTATGTGGAAAAGGTAGTGTTGATTGTTTAGGTTCAACAGAAGGTTCTTCTCTAATCACAGGTTCTGGATTAGTCTCTTTTGGTTGCTCTTGCTCAGATGATATAGATTCAGCGGAAATCTTGTTTGTGCTGTTATCCTCAGGTGTCTCTTCAATTTGAAAGGTTGACTTTCCGCCTCTAGTTATAATCCCTTTCAAATCGTGTTTTACCAAAAGAATCTTGTTAAGCACCGTTGACAATTGGTGCACTTCAATTGCCAATCCATTAATCATGTTGTTTTGTTCCTTTAGTAACAGCTCATGACTGCCTTTGAATTCATTAATAAAGTTTCTTGCTTCCTGATGTTCTTTTTCATTTGCTTGAGCGATTAGTAGTGCAAACTCTTCCATGGTAAGGTTTCTTTGGGGTCTTCCGAACCAGTTTGGGAAAATATCGAACATTGTTCCTGAAAATTAAAGACAGGTAGATTTCAAAGTAAAAACTTCCTAGTGTAAGGGTAAGTTAGAATATTTTCCGTTCGGGAATAAGAAAAATAAAAGTTGCTGATATCTGCAAACGATGCGCCGTATCCAGAAAGTTAGATACGCCGTATCTTATTTCGTTAAAATTTAATCAGACTTTTATTCAGAAAACAGATACACCGCTTATGAAATTAGATTGTGCCGTATCAAGTTTAAATTATCAAAAATCGATTATATTTATTAAAATTAAATGCGTCGTATTAACAAAAGCTAATGCGCCGTATTTTCGTTACGTTTCAAAATACAAGATTTTTAATTTAGTAGATGCGCCGTATCGATAAAGATCGATGCATCGCTTCTGTTTAATAATTCGAAAAACTGTTTTTAATTTAAATAGAAAATACGCCGTATCTGTTAAAACAGATGCGTCGCATGGCGTTAGGGTTTAGAAAAATTTCTTATTAAAAACAGAATACGCCGTATCTTGGGGAAAGATGCGTCGTACTCGAATTTATTAAATGCGTTGTATTTTATAAAAATTAAACGCAATACGCCGTATCTGTGAAAACAGATGCGCCGTATCGTTTGTATTAACACAATACAACGATAGTAGAATGCGGAAAAATAGAAAAAAGAAAAACAAAAATAAGAACAAACAAAAAGAAACAAAAATTACAGAAAACAAAAAACACACAAAAAACAGAAAATATGCAAATTATATAATGAATGCAATCTATCTAATATATAACAGGGTTAGTGGTTAGAATCTAAAAAAAAAACTAAAAAGAAAATCCTAATTAAAATACTAAATCAAATTAACAGATAATAACAATTCACTCCCCGGCAGCGGCGCCAAAAACTTGATGCGCGCGATGTGTCATTGCGGTTTAGCAGTATTAATGCCTACTCAAGTTTTAAATTTATATTTAGCCGACTTATCAATAACACACACACTTAACGAGCAGTGTACCCGATTAGTATGAATATAATGGTAAGTAGAGTGTCGATCACTAAGAGTGGAACGTATTATCTAGTTATTCTAATCAGTATTTTAATATCCTAAGTTAGTTATACAACCTAATCTAACGCAAGGGGGTTCAGCCTGAGAGACTGGCACGGTTTGGTTATAATTAAGTGGAAAACTAAACTAATGAGCACGAATCAGCGATTAGCACACACGTACACAGATAGATACTCGAGACAATAAGAAGACCTGTCCTGATAATTAAATAGCTTGTCACTTGTTTTATTGCTAGTTTTATATGAAGTGTATATAATTAAACCTTTATCGTTGGCTCTAATCTTATCGGCGAGTAAACCCTTAATGATTACTTATGTCTATCCTATTTATTCAAGAGACGCTAGAATAAATAGGCGAGGAAGGGGATGACGACCCAAGCAAGACTCAGCTAGACACAGAGGTTATCAATGCACTAATAAAAGTCACCAAAGACATCAACATATAAACTTTAATTAATGGGAAAGCAATATTAAGGGGAGTGCATGATCTTCCGTAGTCACATGACACAAGCCATCAATCCTGATGAATTAAAGTGTACTAAAACAATAAAACAAAACTACTTAATGAATTGAATACATGCAGGACCTTCTTACAGCTCTTGTATCTTTGTTTGAGGTGTGTCTTGTGCTGCTTGGTCGTCTGAATTCGGCTCTAGGGTTATATCTAGGTCTCTATATGTCTTCAAGGTCTCTAAATTCGTCTGTCCTTGGGGTATTTATAGTTTATGTCTGAGGGATCGATGCGGCGCATTGACTTGATAGATGCGGCGCATTGACTTAACTTCGCGTGGGGTCCAAGATTAATATATTCAGGAATATTCGTACACCGTCTTCAGATGCGGCGTAACTTAATCTTTGTATGCGGCGCATGTACTTTAGCTATCTTGGATTGTAACTGGTGAAATCTTGATAGTGATACGCCGTATGTTAGAAGTATATTGCGGCGTATCTGGAGTAGAACGAGCTTGATCTTCTTCTTTGACCAAAGTTTCATATGCGGCGCATGACAGAATTGCATGCGGCGCATTCTTCAAAGTCAGGCAATGGTCTTCGAATTCATCTAAGTATGATATTGTGTTGTATCTGTTGAGTGAGATACGACGCATCTTCTGGATTTCAGTAGACTTTTAACATCTCGCTTGTTTTGCTCCATAATTAGTCCAAAATCGCCAAGTTTCACATAATGCTTGTTTTTACCTGAGAATTACTAAAGTAAACATTAATGTATCGATTCTCATGTATAATATAATAAAACAAGTCAAATAAATAGGATAAATGATGATAATAAAATGTACTTATTTGAGTTCATCATCTAGGCTATGACTGGAGCTTCATGGCAGATGAAGAGGAAGCACCAGCTGAGATGGCACTTATGGCCTTCTCTGACTCTGAGGTAATATCTGCAAAAAGTTGTTCTAAAACATGTACTGCTCTTAAAGATTATGAAACTTTAAAGAAACACTATGATGAGCAGAGGATTGAATTAAACCAAACAAATTATAATTTGTCTAATCATAAAAGAGGTTTAGCAGTCCTAGAAGAACAAATTGTGCATTATAAGAACAATGAGTCTGTTTTTGCTGAGGATATAGTTGTTCCTAAGAGAGATTTGGCACTTAAAAATGCTGAGATTAGTTTGCTGAAAGCTGAGTTAGATAGAATCATAAAGGCTAAAGAAAATATTCAATTGAGTGTAGATACTTTAGAGTTTGCTTCTAAGGGAGTGAACAAAATCATAGAGTGTCAATTGATTAATAAGGCTAAGTCTGGGTTGGGGTATAAAACATGTACACCTCCTCATAGAGGAGTGCCTGCACCCCCAGGAATTGATCTAGAGCATATAGGTTTACCTGAGTTTCAACAACCTAAGTTAGAATATGGTTGTAAGCCAAAAGAGAATGTATTTGCTGATAAACCTGTAGAAACCAATGAGCCTTTTGAGAGTGCAAGTGACACCTCTCTTGCTGAGGATAAGATGTCAACTGATAGGAATTCAGATGCTCCCACTATTGAGGATTGGACATCTGATGATGAAGATCAGGTTGCAGTTAAACCTGAAGTAGTGAAGCTAGAAGGAACCAATGTTCCTAAGGTGGTTAGTGATAAAACTGTCAAGCCTACAACAAATGTAAAACCAGTTAGGAAAACAGTTAGATACTCTGAAATGTATAGGTCCACAAGCAAGCCAAGAGGTAACCAGAGGAACTGGAATAACCTCAAGTCTCAACAACTAGGAGATGACTTTGTCATGTATAAAAAGGCTTGTTTTACTTGTGGTAGCTTTGACCACCTAGAGGCTTTTTGTCATAACCATCATGGGAGAAAGATGGTTAAATGGAACAATAGGGTTATTGGGAACACAAGTTATAGGGTGAACTCAAACAGGTCTCAAACTCACCCTAATGCTAATAGAATGACTCCCAGGGAACTTTTATTGATGTCTGGCCTCAAACCAATTAGTACTACTCGACCAGGAATTAGTACTGCCAGACCATTTAAAACTGTTTACCCTAAACCAGCAATTTCAAGTGCAAAACCAACTTTTAAATATGTACAACAAACTGTTACAAGGTCTTTTCAAAAGAAAGCAATGGTTCAAAGCAAAATTTGGAAACCAAAGGTTCAAACTGCTAGGCCAGCAGTTCATACTGCTAGACCAGTAGTTAGTACTGGTGAGTCTAAAAACACTACTAGGGATAAAAGGGAAAATGCTTTTAAGGCCTCAGTATGTTGGGTATGGAGACCAATCAAACCCAATGGTGCATCAATTGTATTAAAGAGATTTGACTATATTGATGCATGAGGCAAACCCAAGTCAGTGATGGCTTGGGTACCCCAAGGAAACTAATTTCCTTCTTTTATGTGCAGGGACATTCACAGGATGATGAGGAAGATCAAGGTTATGCAGACAGTGGATGTTCCAGGCACATGACAGGCAACATGTCCTATCTTTCAGACTTTCAACCAATGGATGGAGGATATGTTACCTTTGGGGGAGTAATAGGAGGAAGGATTACTGGTAAAGGCACATTGAAAACCGGTAAATTAGACTTTGAAGATGTATATTTTGTGCAAGAACTTAAGTATAACATGTTTAGTGTCTCACAAATGTGTGACAAAAAGAACAAGGTTCTTTTTACTGAAACTGAATGTCTTGTGCTTTCCCCAGACTTTAAGCTGCCTGATGAAAGTTAGGTGCTTCTTAAAGTTCCAAGAAAGGGCAACATGTACAGTGTTGATATGAAGAAGATTGTTCCTAAAGAGGATCTTACTTGTCTTGTTGCAAAAGCCACATTGGATAAGTCCATGTTATGGCATAGAAGGCTTTGTCATATAAATTTTAAAACCATAAATTAAATTGTTAAGGATGGTTTGGTAAGAGGCTTTCCTCCTAAACATTTTGAAAATGACCAGACTTGTGTTACCTGTCTTAAAGGCAAACAACACAAGGCTTCTTGTAAACCCAAGTCCCACAACTCTATTAATCAACCTTTGTTTATGCTACATATGGATTTGTTTGGTCCAACATCTGTGAGTAGTATTATGCATAAGAGGTACTGTCTTGTAGTTACTGATGACTATAGTAGATTCACATGGGTTTTCTTCTTAGGTTCTAAGGATGAGACACCTAGCATTCTTAAGATATTTATAACTGAAATAGAAAACTTAGTGGATAAGAAAGTAAAAGTCATCAGGTGTGACAATAGGACAGAGTTCAAAAATAGAGTTATGGATGATTTCTGTAAAGAAAAAGGTATTAGAAGAGAGTTTAGTGTAGCTAGAACTCCTCAGCAGAATGGGGTTGCTGAAAGGAGAAATAGAACACTAATAGAAGCTGCTAGAACCATGTTAGCTGACTCTAAGCTGCCCATCACTTTTTGGGCTGAAGCAGTTAATACTGCTTGTTATGTGTAGAACATGGTTTTGGTAGTTAAACCTCACAACAAGACACCATATGAGCTGTTTAGGGGTAGAGCTCCTGCATTAGGTTTTCTAAGACCATTTGGGTGTCATGTAACTATTCTAAATACCTTAGACCATCTAGGCAAATTTGATGGCAAATCTGATGAGGGTTTCTTGGTTGGGTACTTACTAAATAGCAAGGCCTTTAGAGTATACAACACAAGAACAAGGAAAGTAGATGAGAACCTGCATGTTCAGTTTCTAGAAAATAAATCTAATGTTGCATGTGAAGGTCCAAAATGGCTATTTGACCTTGATACTCTAACCCAATGAATGAACTATGTGCCAGTTGTTGCAGGAACATTTTCTAATGATTTTGCATGTTCAGAAGATGATGTTGCAACAAATGAAGCAAGCTTGGGAATGGAAAAAGGTCAAGATCATGTACTGATGCCTATTTGGAACAGTGTGGATTCATCTTCAAAGGATCAGATCACGAGCTCCCTTGGCTGTGAACCTTCTAATGATGTTGACAAAGAAGGTTTTGAAGATAACAACAATGAAGATGAAGTTCAAAAACATGAGAATCAAGAAAATAGTACAAATGGAGATTGTACTGTTGAGCCTCAAGTTGGTACTGCTGGGCAAAATATTCATACTTCTGGCCCATCAGATACTAATAATGATGATTTCTCAGAAGATGAGGTGGATATCAACAATTTACCACCCACCTATCCAGTTCTCACAACTCCACACACAAGGATACACAAAGATCACTCCATAGACAACGTGATTGGAGACATACAGTCTGGTGTAAAGACAAGAAGACAAACTATGACTTCAGATCAACAAGAATTTCTTAGTGCTGTTTATGCAGAAAAGAGACATGAAGATGCCAACACATGTCTATTTGTGTGTTTCCTTTCTCAATCTAAGCCCAAGAACATACTTAAAGCTTTAGAAGACTCAAGCTGGGTAGAAGCAATGCAAGAAGAGCTTCTCCAATTCAAGATTCAGAAAGTTTGGGTATTGTTTGATTTACCCAAGGGTATGAGGGTAATTGGAACCAAATGGGTGTTCAGAAACAAGAAGGATGAAAGGGGAATAGTGATCAGAAACTAGGCAAGACTTATAGCCCAGGGGTATACACAAGAAGAGGGAATAAACTATGAAGAAGTTTTTGCACCAGTAGCTAGGATTGAAGCAATAAGACTATTCTTAACTTATGCTTCTTTCATGGGGTTTACTGTTTACCAGATGGATGTTAAGAGTGCCTTTTTGTATGGTACTATTGAAGAGGAGGTGTATGTCTCTCAACCTCCAGGTTTTGTTGATCCAGAACATCCTGACAAGGTGTACAAGGTGGTGAAAGCTTTTTATGGACTACATCAAGCTCCAAGGGCCTGGTATGAAACATTGGCTTCATATTTGTTAAAGAATGGATTCTAAAGGGGCAAGATTGATCAGACTCTCTTCATCAAGAAGAACAAGAAGGATATCTTGCTAGTACAGGTTTATGTGGATGATATCATATTTAGATCCACAAAGAAGGAGATATGTGTAGAATTTGAGAAACTTATGCATGATAAGTTTCAGATGAGTTCCATGGGGAACTTACCTTCTTTTTGGGGTTGCCAGTGAAGCAATCAACTGAAGGCATATTTATTAGTCAGGATAAATATGTGACAAAGATACTAAGGAAGTTTCAATTTAATGATGCTAAAGTGGCAAGCACACCAATTGATCCAGAGAAACCTTTACTTAAAGATGCTGATGGAGAAAGTGTTGATGTACACACTTACAGATCTATGATAGGGTCCTTGATGTATCTTACATCCTTAAGACCAGATATCATGTTTTCTGTGTGTGCCTGTGCAAGGTTTCAAGTCAATCTCAAGGCTTCCCATTTAGTTGCTGTAAAGAGGATCTTTAGGTACCTTAAGGGTCAACCTAAGTTGGGTCTATGGTATCCTAGGAAATCACCTTTTGATTTGGTGGCATACTCAGACAGTGATTATCTGGTGCTAGCCTGGATAGGAAATCAACAACTGCTGGTTGTCAGTTTCTCAGTTGCAGACTTATATAATGGTAATGTAGGAAGTAGACAATTGTGGCAACTTCTACAACTGAAGCTGAGTATGTAGTTGCTGCAGGTTGTTGTGGTCAAGTGCTATGGATTCAAAATCAACTGCTTGACTATGGCTATAATTTTATGAATACCATGATATATATTGACAATAGCAATACAATATGCATTATTAAAAATCCAGTGCAGCATTCTAAAACAAAACACATAGAAATTAGGCATCACTTTATAAGAGACTGTAATGAGAAAAAATTGATTCAAGTTGTCAAAATTCATACTGATCAAAACTTTGTAGATCTTCTCACTAAAGCTTTTGATCTTGGAAGGTTTCAATACTTGGTAGCAAGTATTGGAATGCTTAACCCTTAAAGTTTTTAATCTGTGTGTTTTTATATTAAATTGGATTTGTACTGCTAGGTTTGTCAATTAGTACTGTTTTTGTATAGTTTGTACTGCTAGTAAAAATTAGGCCTGTTATGTTCAAACTGTTAGTCATTTGTTTATACTGCTATGAAGCAAATGCTTTGCCATTTGTTTGCTTTGTTTTAGACTAACAATTGCATGCATGGCTCGTTTAAGCACAAAGGAATTACTAGTGCATTGTGTGAACAGCAAATGGTGGAATGGTTGCTAACACAATAGATTGATGATGGATAGCATTTGGGAATCCCTTAACAAAGGTTTTATATCTAAGTTAAATGGTTCTTTAAAATATCTTTCTTGAAATCTTATTGTGATGTTTTTGCATATGAATTGATGGCATAGTTAGTCATATAGTAACTGATCTAACTCATTCTCTACCATTTTATACTTTTTGTATAATGTCTTAGTCTAAGGACATCTGGTAGAGAGAATAGCGAGCAAAAGTGAATCTAGCACATTTGTGTTAGAGGCAACAACTGCCACGAGCTGGAAACCCTGTCAAGAAAGCTCTTTGAATGAGTTTATCTGATCACAGGCAGTTATTTATAACTGAAATTATTGGTTCTCACACAACCAGAGGTTGCATTAAACCAAAATTATGATTAAGTGTCTGTCTTTACACTTAATCCCTTCAAAATGGTTGTAAGCAGTATTGTTTTTCATCATTGTCTGCCCCCACAATGGAGGTTTTTGATACACACCATCCTTCATTGCCTCAGTCCTAAGAAAACCTCATGGGAACAGTTCATTAGCAATATTTCAACTGCTCTCATCTGCTTAGCTACTGATAGAACTTTTAATTTTTCAAAACTCATCTTTGAAGGAATGGTTAAAAATGTTGATAGCAAATCAAAGTTTTTGATGTATCCCAGTTTCATACAAACTATTTTGAACATGAGGAAACATCAACTTCTTCCTCATAAAAATGTTTATCCAACACCCAAACTTACCCAAAAACTTTTCAGTAATATGACGATGGCCTCAAAAGGGTATAGTGGGGATGAAGTTCCATTATTTGATTACATGCTACAGGTACAGGGTGAAGGGTCAACAACCCTAGTTGATTCCCAACACACACCCATCAGTTCTGAACAATCAGCCTCACAACCAACCTCATCACCTGATAGGTCATTATCCAGAGAGGGCTCTGATGTTCCTCAGCACAGAGTTCCTACCCCTCCCCATGTAGCAGATGAGGCTGACATTGTCAGTATAGGAAGGGCTGCTTCTATTATCTCAGGCTTAGTAGCTGGGCAGGACAGAAGTAACATAAGTAAGACCCAACCTATGGCGACACCAACAACACCAAGTTCCTTTGAACCCAGTACTATTGGTGGAATCCCAAGCCAACTGGAAATATTGGGTGGCTCAGAGGTTCACCATGTGGTGGACTATGAGTCTATGCCCCATGATGCACCTCTCCCTGAAGGTCATACATCAGGAAGTACTGAAGGCAATCAAACACTAAAGGAATTGATGGAACTTTGTACAAAATTGTCTGAGAAGGTAACTAACTTGGAGACTGATCTCACCACTCACAAGAAGGTTTTTGGCAAAGTCTATACTAAATTGGTGCTTAAAGTTAAGAAATTGGAGCAGAAAGTCAAGACACTTCTGTGGAAAAAGAAAGAGATCAGCTCATTTGGTTGAATCATCTTCTTCATCAAGTTCATCAGCTGGTCAGAATGAAGACAAAGGTGAGGAATCTTCCAAACAGGGGAGGAGGATTGCCCAACTAGATGAAGACCCTAATGTTACTTTGGTCCAAGAGGAGTCTGGTACTCAGAGGAGGTCAGGTGCACAACATGAAAAAGGTATAGGTGATGTAGCAATATAATAACATATCAAATAAATACACGCAGCGGAAAACATCACCATTCAACGGATCCATAGTGCCATATGATCAATCAATTAAAATAAACACATAAGTTATACCTTTGTAGCGTGATCCGGGAGTCACCAACAATACTTATGGTTCGACTAGACCAAGAAACCCAAGAGATCAATGAAGTTGATCTCTTCTATGATATGTCCACACTACACGTCCTTGATCACCACACGATGCTAGTCTTGGCCTTGTAACTCTCAAAGAATGATACACACAATGAGTATAATTGATTGAGATGGAAAAACACACAAACCCTAAAGAAAGTATGTGTGTGCCGTAGGTATGAAGGGAGGAGGAGAAGAGATTTTCTCCTTGATTAATTGTGTTAGTTAATGTAATTGATAACCATTAATTATAATTGATGTTATCATCTTTACATTTACACTTAGCACCCTTAATCAACTTCTAAAGTCCTTCCACCCCTTATACTTAGGCCGAACTATATGTGGGCCCACAATGGGCTTGCCCATTGTTGGTCCAATTCAAAAACGCTAAGTCTAACTTAGTGCTTTATGGCCCGTTATAGTTTCCTTGTTACATAGCCGTTTATATACTGTAAATACGATAATTACAATCTATAATATGATGTCTCTGTGTATAAGTGTGTGACCCCATAGGCTCACATACGTCTAGCCATATAATTATTAATTATGACACTAGCATACTCCAACAGCTCCCACTTGCGACGTCATAATAATCAAGTAATTATACAAGCAATGGTTAGCGTCTAGCAACACGCCACTGCCCCCAGAAATATGTGAGGTTAGTTTCATAAACGTCTCATTTCAGATGGTTTATATGTCATCTATCCTTTTGTTACAGATACCGTGTTGAACATTAGACATGGATCAAAAGTCATTCTAATTGTTCAACTATTATGTTTCTCGATATAGATATTGAACTAGATTACCAAGTGGATTTAAGATTCATCTTAATCCCAGTTGGGTACGGCCATACAAACATCTGTTCAAATCATCGAGGGGCCCAATAGTATCTAACTCCAAAAAAAGTGGAGGAACAAATCCCATTTTGACTACACGTGTCATTCACATGCTTCATATCACTCCTGATAATGGCTTTTATAACTACCTTATTCAGGATAGCGTTTAACCATATCAAGGAATGAAATTCCACACGTGCAAGACCTGCTTGCATCTCAAGTCTGAGGATAAGAGACATAACCTCTTGCGAGATTCACTATTGACGACGATCCATGTAGTGAATACTCGTAGGTTGGGTCAATCCAATGTTCATCCCAATGAACAACATGTGAGTGTGGCAAATAAATCACCAACACGCTCACATTTGTCTTAATTTGATGATACTCCCGTATCGTCAACCGACAATGGATAATTTTAGAATAAATAAATTATTCATGGATTAAACATGCAAATATAGAACATAGTAGTATAAATGAAGACGATCATACCCGGTATATCAATTCATTGTATAACACGACTGCTTACAGTTTCATTATCCACATACTAAAAATAGATATGCATAAGACTACTCATAGGTCGGGATCCGATGTTCCCACCATGATCGAATCATGTTGTACAAGACAACAAGTAGTCATCTGAGTAAACTTTGAGAATACTTGTTTCAAAACTCATGAAAGGTTTGAATGATGATTGTCCTTTGTATGTGCACATTTAAGTACAAGACGAGTATCGCAACAATACATTCCATAGGGTGTTTGAAGCCAGCAAAACACCTACTTTAGATAGTCATCTGAATGGTTTCTCAAACTATAAAGTATTCTTATTCTTTTAATGTATAACGCATTAATGCTCTCAGTCGAGCACATCTAGTCAGCAATGTCATCATTCATGATGACATCCTACCATGACTAGGGTTGAGTATTATCTCAGTTAAATAAGCATCAGCGTATGCAAACAAAACAGAGCTCCTCAATTATCCGTAAACGTTTGAACATATCTTTGGTCCTATGTAGGTCCAATATAATGTTCGTTTAACAATTATCTAACAAATTTCACTTAGATATTGGTTGTTATCAATTTATCTTGCATTCATGCAAATAATAAATATATAGTCCAATACTTAATATGACTTACATGATGAATCCTTCAGTCAAACTTAAGATTTCCAATCATGTGTTCAATCTCATCAAGTAAGATTGATCATTGAGACTCCCCTCAATAACGTGTCATATTGTGTTTAGACTTAATAACCGCTTATGTTTATTCTAATAAACATATATATAACAAGGTTATATGTTTTATTTTATAAATCCCTCAAGAGAAACTTCATTCCAAGCTAAGGATTAAAGTCTAGCTTAGGTGGAATATTGTTTCTAATATGTCAATGACATATGAGATTTAAGAAAATAAATAAAATGCTCCAACTTGCTCTCAGTGTACTTAGGAGTAATCTTATTAATCAAAATCAAGTTAATGATTTTATGATTAACACAAGATCTCTGCTCCTAGATGTATGATCTAATCCACACATGGATTCTTTTATCTTGTATACTTAATAAAGATTACATGGATTCATAAACCCTTTTGATTACTCATCGTCCTCGCAAAGGTAATCAACAAGAAAAGTGTTTTGATATCCTATTGTCATATTTCATATACATGAAATCAGGTATGACAATTAATCGTCTTTATACATTTAATGTTTGTAGCTAGGAAGATTTAATCATAGTCAATTTATTGAGTACGAGTAAACTCCATTTACTACACGTGCATTAAATGTGTGTACAAGTTTGTCCTTTTGAGTCTTCTTATCAAGAAACTCATTCTTAACCTCATAGTCTAACTGATTAGTAAGATATCAATCAAACTCCATGAGTGATTGTCTTTCAAGGACTGCATCTTAACATTCATAGTTTTGAGCTACTCATCAGATACAATATCTGATAATGCATCTCAGTAGTTAGCGGGTTCACCATGATCCTCTAACTTATGTCCCTCAGCATTGATATAAAAACTATATCATTCAGGTGCAAGAGGTATCCTTGTGGATTTATGAATGAGAGATATCAATCTATGGTTTAACATATCCATGTTCAACCTTAGTATGACATTAGCAAGTGTACTCAGAAGGTTGTGTATTTAGTTCTTGAACAACTTCAAGGTCTAAAGGTACTCCCACTTGCTTTTGTATGTAGAGACTAATCTCTAGATACTAAGCATCTTGAGTAACAATAAATTGTTTTCAAGTGGGACATCCAAAATACACCGTTAGTTCTTGACTCTAGTTTGTTAATTACTTACTCTTAAGTAGTTAACAAATTCAGAACTTCAATTAAGACATAATGAGATTCATCCCATGCCATAATACAATGGTGTCTTAAATTCCTTCTGGGTTGGAATCATATTGAGTGTACACATGGCACATCCAATTTCTAACCTTGATAGCTTTGGAGGTAAAACAGTTTAAGTTATCAAAGATCAAACAATATCAATAGTGTTTGATTTTCCATGATGGACATACCATAAAGTTGTGGTATTCCATGAGGACTGATGTTGTGAGACTATCACACAACTCATTAGATGAACTTATACTTTTGGGCTTACATATCTACCAACCAAGTCAAACCAGATGGTATCAATAGTAATTTTAGCCTATTGCATACTTTACTTCATGTGTATGTTTTGACTAGAAAACATAAACATTTAATATTATACGTCGTAAGTGTACATGTCCTAACAAGAAGACATAACAAATCAACGTCTTACTTTACGTTATAAGTCTTTCAAGAATTAACGGAATTGATGTTTGTGTCTTTACAAGAGACCTAAACATATTCAACTAAAGTAATTACGAGCGCCGACTCTTGGCCTCAATAGTATATTCAAGTTAATTTTGTACTTCATGATTATGAGTTTACAAGAAAACATAATCATATTTACTAAACAATTCAGTGAATATGTTGAAGTAGCTTTTCATGATATCTTGATATTTGTTCTAATTAGGGCAACATACATTTTATGTGTAGAAGTCCTTGTAGAATTTTAGTTTCTTACCTTGCAGTCAAGAAAAACTATTAGTCATATTGTTATATGTTGTACCTTGCACACAATTAAGATTTCTCCCACTTGTGCATGGCACAACATCGTGAGAGCATGCAAACAACACTACGCTCGTTTGTTTGTATGAGCAATATGACAATGTATAAGATAACATATGATTTTTAGTTAAAAATCAAAATATAGATATGTAGAACTTTATCGTTTGAATAATGAATCATGCATAACAATTTTATAGATAACATTTCAGGAAGCAACATCAGGAACGCGACAAGTTATCATATAAAACTTATGTAATGGTTCTTATATAAACTATGATGCTTAACACGTGGAAAGTAATGTATTATTTCAAGACAATCTGGAAATAAGATGGGCAACTTGCAAGTAATAAAGCTTACAGCTCCCACTGGATTAGACAACATTACATGTGTTACGTCACCAGTAATATAATCACGTAGCTCCCACTGGATTAGACAACATTACAATGTGTTACGTCACCAGTGGAGAGTGAGTAGCGATTTGATACTTTCCATCTTTCTTTGAATATCTACAAATTATTGCTAATGTGAGTCACTTTGACTAGTAAACATGTACTTAGGTATTCAAGAAAGTGCATCAAGTTCTAACATATAGATGATGGGTTAGCCATCATTGCTATTTTAACTTGAAAATAGGTATGCATTTCCTCCATAATTGGTCTACTTTACCACAAGGGTATGTAGGACCTTAGTAGGCATATTGGGTTAAGGCAAACTGCTAGGTAATCATGCTAGTAATTGCCTTTACCACATTGCAGTTTATTGATACTTCCGTCTTCTAATTATTTAAACTCATTTTAGTTTGGTAGCTAGTACGAAATAGGTTGACCAAGCAAGAACATGCAAATATCGCCAAAGGTCTGACGAATGAGCAAAATTCGCCATGGGTTGAAATGGCCCTAAGGTCTGACCAAAGAGGTCAAGTCAAGTGCACGTGTTCTTGGTTGTCCAAATATCTTATATTTCTTCAATGTTTCAAAATCGAAACAAGGGTTATAAAACAACGTTGAAGGAATAAGATGTGTAACCATACTTAACCGTTTTGACTTTTACAAGACATCACGATTTCTAGAGTAGGTTTTCCTTGAGTTTGATTAGAATTAGGAAAATTCAAATATTCCTATTATGGCTTTTCCTCATAAAGAAAAAGGATAGGAACAAGTCTCTTTCTTACAAGGAAAGAGCGACTCAGTTCGTACTTTTAACAAGAAAAGAACAAACTTTTGTTTACGGTTGTGTTGCATTAATTCATTAATTGAATTTACAAAGTTCAATTTTAGTATTTTCGATAATTATCCTTTTATAAATTAACTACCCCATGTTTATAATATAAAACAATTAATTTACGAAAAGGCTAAGATCCACATTGTGCTTCTACTATCACATCAGTTGATCTGCTAGCAATAGTAGATTCAATTGGTAGGCGACGATCACCAATTGTATTACATGTACAACTCTTAGATCCTTATGGGACTCATGGCATCTAGTGTCAAACAACTAGTGTCATGTAGGCATGTTTAGTCCCATCTTTGCCTCGGGTCAAGGTCTAACCGCTTAACTCGATTAAGTCATCCAATTTGAAAACGTGTGATAATATATCTAGGTCTCACGCATAGAGAATAGTCACCTTGGGTTACAATTCAACCTAGGTCCCACGCATAGGCAAAAAGTAATTGCAAGTGTCCTCAAAATTGGACGGCACGACTTAAATTTTGACGGGTAAAATATTTTGATGTGAATCAAAAACGTGTACGAAAGAAGCATGCATTCATTCTTCGTAGCACAAGTTAAAAACATTTCTTAACTTAAGTCTAATCATTGTTTTAATTTATGTGAGTCAAGTTGTCCATTTTTAAGACTAATATAAATCCTAAGTGGATTATTTAAGTTTGGACAATACAATAAATAAATAAATAAACAACTTAACTAGTTTAAGTGTTATTTTGAAAAACAATGATTTTAAGTTTCAAATCATATTTAAACTTAGTTAAACTAAATCATAAGACTTAGTTCAAAATGATTTATGTTTCGTTTTAAGTTTTAAGAAAACAATTTTCGTTTTACATGTAGTCACAACATACATGAAACAACCAAACAAACATACAACCACAATATGCAAAGCCTCAACCGATGAAAATCCTATGCTTGGTCTTGTGAGCCATCACAAGAACCAACAGTCAACTAGGGACATATATCACAACCACATGGAGGGCTCCCACTTGCTCCAAGACAATCATGAGCAGGTAAAAATCCCATTATGCACATGAACTTCAGTTTCTGTCAGCCCAGTTTTTCTGTTTTGCAAGGCCCAAATGCCCAGGAAGATCACCTCCTCATGATTCGGCCCAGTTGACAAAGTTGTAGCCCTATGTCTTGTGGACCTGCACCAAAAATTTTAGAAAAAAATACCTTACCAATCAGCAGGTAATCACGTTTTCCCAACAGGTGTCCAGCAGCAACTTTCAGTCTACAACTCTTCAATCTTTCGCCATTTGCTTCCAAGCTCTTGTTTACAATACATATAAAGTAAAATACAACTAATCTACTTTATATCTACTGTAAAATGCCCAAACATTGGCTACACCAAAAATGAATTACATTACAAAAGTGCCGAAACAATGACAAACCCCAAAACTAGAAAAAAACAACCAACAATCACAATCACAACGTACAAGTGGTCTAGGTTTTCATCGGCTTTGCATATGAACACATAATAATAAATTCAAATAAAGATTATTACATGGTGTTGGCTAACTCCATGGACAAACATGCATGTATTTGCCATGGAAAACAAAATCAATAACAAGAATTAAAATTGTTAGCCAACGAATCGAAGAAATAATTAACAAGAATTAAAACCCCGAATGGTACGCATGACAAATGGCCAAAGACTCAAACCCCACTGATGTTAGGACCTTCTTAACACCATTTTACCACAGAAAAATAAGCCTCATTGGCTGATTTGAAATCGGGTTAAAAATCTTCCAAAAAACGCGTTTTTAGGCCATTTTACGGGTACCGATCAAGTAAACAAACAACGTATGCATAACAAATGGCCATAGGATCAAAAAGTCCAGATCTTAAGATCTTATTAAATTCTACATATTCATAATATATAAGCCCTAGGGGCTGTTTTAAAATCCCACTTTTAAATCCATTATAAAAACATGTTTTTAGCCATTTTTACGCATACATGATGATCATATGACAACATATGATGGCTCTTGATACCACTATAGGTGATGTAGCAATATAATAACATATCAAATAAATACACGCAGCGGAAAACATCACCATTCAACGGATCCATAGTGCCATATGATCAATCAATTAAAATAAACACATAAGTTATACCTTTGTAGCGTGATCCGGGAGTCACCAACAATACTTATGGTTCGACTAGACCAAGAAACCCAAGAGATCAATGAAGTTGATCTCTTCTATGATATGTCCACACTACACGTCCTTGATCACCACACGATGCTAGTCTTGGCCTTGTAACTCTCAAAGAATGATACACACAATGAGTATAATTGATTGAGATGGAAAAACACACAAACCCTAAAGAAAGTGTGTGTGTGCCGTAGGTATGAAGGGAGGAGGAGAAGAGATTTTCTCCTTGATTAATTGTGTTAGTTAATGTAATTGATAACCATTAATTATAATTGATGTTATCATCTTTACATTTACACTTAGCACCCTTAATCAACTTCTAAAGTCCTTCCACCCCTTATACTTAGGCCGAACTATATGTGGGCCCACAATGGGCTTGCCCATTGTTGGTCCAATTCAAAAACGCTAAGTCTAACTTAGTGCTTTGTGGCCCGTTATAGTTTCCTTGTTACATAGCCGTTTATATACTGTAAATACGATAATTACAATCTATAATATGATGTCTCTGTGTATAAGTGTGTGACCCCATAGGCTCACATACGTCTAGCCATATAATTATTAATTATGAC
Source organism: Artemisia tridentata subsp. tridentata (assembly GCA_021014915.2). Taxonomy (NCBI): domain Eukaryota; kingdom Viridiplantae; phylum Streptophyta; class Magnoliopsida; order Asterales; family Asteraceae; genus Artemisia; species Artemisia tridentata. The sequence goes on from CP139503.1 coordinate 246,040,291, forward strand.
ACGAGCATACTCCAACAAAAGGTACTGCCAGTCAAGTGGAAGGTACTGGTGGTATATTACAAGGTACTGCTGGTGCAGTTTATACAAGAAGACCAAAGAGATCAAGAACAGGCAAGGGTAAAGGTATAATGATAGAAGAAGAACCATCTTCTCAGATAAAAAGTCAAGCTCAGATTGCTTTAGATGAAGAATTAGCTCAAAGAATTCATGAAGAAGAATTAGCAAGAGTAGCTGAAAAAGAGAAGATTGCTCAATTACTGACTGAGCAAAAGCTATTGACTGAAGTACAAGAATTAGCTGCTCAAGAAGCTGCTGATAGGGAGCTAGCTGCTAAGCTTTAAGAAGAAGAAAGGTCACAACTCATAAGAGAAGAACAAGAACAAGCTACTGATGATCTTTTGGAGCAGATTAGAAAAAGTCAAAACAAGAAGAAAGCTGCACAGAAGAAACCTCCTACCAGAAAAGAAAAGTTAAGCTATATGAAGACTTATCTCAAGCACCAAGACAACTGGAAGGAACAACACTTTAAGGGACGATCTTTTGAAGAAATTGAAAGAATATACATTGACACTCATAGAAGACTTTAGACATTCCTAAGAGGTGAAACTGGAAGTGCCAGAGGAGAGAAAAGAGCAGCAGAACAATTGGAATCTGAGGAATCCAAGAAACAGAGAACTAAAGAAGAATCAGTTCAGGATGAAGCAGTTGTTGAAGAATAAGAGGAAGTATTAACAGAAGAACAGATCCATGGCATGATGGTGGTAGTCCCAGAATCACTCAATGTTGATCCTATTCAAGCCAAACATCCCATAATTGATTGGGAGGTTTATTCAGATGAAATGATCAAGGGTTGGAAAATCATTAGAGTATGAGGAAAATTTGAAGTCTACAAATTCTTTGAAGACATGATTAAAGCATTGGACAGACAAGACTTGGATAAGCTTTGGAGCTTAGTTCAAGAGAGGTTCAAATCCACTGATCCAACAGATGATCAAGACAAAGAACTTTGGGTAGAATTGAAGAGACTATATGAACCTGACACAGGTGAGGCTGTATGGAGATTTCAAGCTCATCACTTAGCCACCACATGGAGACTATATGACAATTGTGGAGTGCACAAGGTATCAACTAAAGTAGGAGTAGAAATCTACATGTTAGTGGAAAATGATTATCTACTAAGAGCAGATATTCTGATGGTTATGCTGGCATCCAGACTCAAGGTTGATGAAGAGTCAGAAATGGCAAGGGAGTTGATAAGAAAAATATTCCAACTGTCAGAAGATATGAAAGCCAGAAGACTAAGGTTGACTATGTAGTGTTTGGAAGAGTCCTCACAATCCTCATAAGGTATTCATTTAATTCAGAAAACTTGATGATTTAGGGTAAATCATAAGTTTAGGGGAAGATTGTTAGGAATTAAATGTTCAAGACTTAGTATTGCTAGAAGAATACACTAACAGTACAAACTGCTAGTGTATGACTAAAGACTGCTGAAGAACAACTAACAGTACAAACTGTCAAGTTAGTACTGCTAGTATATAACAGAAGGTACTGATGGTTTAAAAGGTTCCAGAAGGACGTGTTAAGGATAAGTATGGTAAAGATTGTATGTATATCACAATTAGTTAGAAATATACGGGTAGATACTTATCTTGTAAAGGACTCCTTATGTCTATAAAAGGAGGTTCTAGGTTAGATCAGATATATACTTTTGGTACTAGTCATATAAGTTTTGTTAAGATTCAAGGTCTTTGTAACCCTAGTGATATTGAGATCACTCGTATTATTCCTCAATAATATTGAATCATTTGAAGTTAAACTCTGTGTTCATTATTCATACTGCATTACTGTTACATCAAACAAATTTTTCTAAGTGTTGTTAAGTAGATTCCGCATATTTAACAACATAACCTCAAAGTATCCTCTACACATTCTAAGTGTGTTAGATCCTCTCAGAGCTTATCATTCACGAGAGGGCTCCATCAATGATTAAGTAAGTGCCATGAATGCTTCCTGTAGAAAACTAGAAGGGGGGGGGGGGTTGAATAGTTTTACCGATTAAAACTTCGTTTTAAAATTTATAGATCGACTTATGTCAATCTTGTTTTGACGTGTTGGATATTGATACTAGAAAAACATATAAAACTAAACTATGAGAGAGGGATAGAGAGACACAACCACAACACAAGTATTTATAGTGGTTCGGCTACAAGGATACTTTCCTTGCCCTACTCCACTCCCCGAGTACCCAACTCGAGAGTTCCGTAAACACTACATAAGACAAACTCCTTTCACCAGTGGAGAAGCCTTCACAACGTCGCTTACACTTTATCCGGTACAAAGCTAAATACCGAGCTCCTCTACGAGGTAGAGCCAAACCTTCATCGCCTACACTTTATCCGGTACAAGGCTAGATACCGGGTTCCATTACAAAGGAGGAACCACTACCCGATCGACACTTCTAGCACAACACAACTAAAGGAACCAACGTCCTTTTACACCTAAAGACTCAACAAATCTACTACATCCTTGAAAAGAAGAAAGAACAACAAGATACACTTATGTAATCTTGTGAAGAAGAAGAATCTTAGCAACTCATGTCACGAGCTTGCAAGTCTTCGAGAGGTCGTGATCTCGCCTTTAAGAGGAACCTAGAGAATCAAAAAGAAAGACTACATAGAAAGATCCTTGGATCTGAGGTTAGAGATTTTAGAACATAGAGAGAAGATATGTCTAAAAGGTGTGAGAAGCAAGAGAGAAATGGCTCACTATTTATAGGCAAACTGAGAACTGTTCACTCGGATCTGCCGAATCCCTTACCAAAGGGATCCGGCCAGTGTAAAGCCAGGGATCCGGGTATCTGGTATCACCAGTCTGGATTTTGTGTTACAATTCCGGGTTTTGGGTTATGGGTTATGATCCAGGGTTTATGTGATGTCATGCATGATGTCAAAGACATCTTCGGTCATGGGTTATGGACTTTGGGTTATGGGTTATGGACTTTGGGTCATGGATCATGGGTTTTACCCATTTTGGTGTCATGCATGATGTCATGCAATGGGTCATGGGTTTTGAATCAAGCTCCATGGGTTATGGGTTATAAATTTGGTTTTGGGTCAAGGGTAGTCCAAGTCTTTCCTAGTTTGTTTTTACAAGTTGCAAGTATTTTATAAAATGTAAGTAACTAAGTTACTTAAGTGTTTTTATAAAATGGTTTTGGTTTTATGTAAACTTGTTAACTAAACATGTTTAAGGTTTATTTGTTTAGTGAAATGAGTTAGTAAACTTTTGGCTCAAAGTGTTACGTATTTTATTTATCTCGTTAAAATGATTTTACGTTTGTTATCAACAAAACATTAGAAGATCGTAAAATATAAATAAACTTTTTTAAGGTTTATTTGTATTAATTAAAAATCTCCCCCTTTTTGTTGATGACAAAACATAAAATCATTTTAAGTAAAACGATAAAATTCGTAAGTTTTTGAATTTAAGTTTTTAATATTTTCTTCCCCTTTTTCTCGAAATAAAAAGAGTGTCGAGAAGAAACTAAACCGTATGCAAGTTTTTAGAAAAATAAATGAAAGAGAGTTGTAAAATGGAGTAAAGAGAGTAAAGAAGTGCTTAGTTGCTCCCCCTTGTTGAGGGCGTCAAGTAATTAGGAAGACTAAGACGTGATCATTGCATGTTTTTGCAATGGTTTTGCTTGGACGAAAGCTCCTCCTTATTAAGGGCGTCAAGTACTCCATGTTTATTTTGAAAATCTACAAAACAAAGGTTAGAAAGCAAGTATATGGTGTGCCTTTGCTGATAATTGAATTGCATAAGAGTTCTGTTAGTATTACGAGTGCTCGGATCCGCCGGATCCTTTTTAGAAAGGATCCGCCGGGTATAAACTGAGGGATCCGGGTACCTGCAACTTGTTAGCAGCAGTAAAAGAGAGAAAATGGTATGAAAACAAGTAATAATCACACCAACATGCTCACATAAACAAGAAGCACATAATCATGTAGATTCATTTAATAAAAATAAGAGAAATGATACAACATAGGTCAATTCTCTAAAACTAAGGAAATGATCTAACATGAAAAAGAAAAATCCTAGTGATATAGGTTAGGTCTAAGACAAGAGGAGGAAGACCACTTGTGCTTGTACTTCAAGGTTTCTAGGGATGGTTAGGTTTGGTGACGTCTTCTACACGTTCAATTAGGTGATGAAACATGAAACGCATTTCATTGCGTAATTCATGTACCAAGGTTTGGGTATGTTGGCAATGAAAACAAGTCTCCTCATGCATTGGTTGATATGGGCCTAGAATGGAAGGTTATTGAGGCATGTTTGAGGTGGATGGACCTAGGTGAGGAGGTTGTGGACGTACCACGGGTGTTGGTGGAGAAGTATGTGTAGGAGGAAGTGTGTCATTGTTTGGTTGAGGTAGTTGAGGTGGTTGACATCTTCTCATTACCCAAAATGGGCCATTTGAGGGTGGTGGTGAGGAAGGTATGTTTGCTATGGGTGGTGGTATGTTTATGTCAACACCTAAGTTGTAGGAGGAAGGTTGAGTGAACATTCTCTCAATAGATGAGAATGTGGGCAATGGTGGTGGATTGAAAGGTCTAGAAGGTAAGTCCTCCAATGTGTTCAAGAATAGATGAGGAGAAGTAGGAAGTGTGGCAAAAGAAAGGAGTTGAGGTTGAAGAGGTGAGGCTTGTGTTGGTTGAGTTGAAATAGGTGTTGGTTCAAGAGAAGCAAGTTGTGGTGAGGTTGGTTTAGTGGAAGCAAGTTGTGGTGGTGTTGGTTCATTAGATGGAGGGGTCTGAATATAGTTGGAGAAAGGTGTTCTAGTAGAAGGTGTTTTGATGGGTGAGGATTCGGTTGAGGATATTTCATACAAAATACGTGCGGTTTTTATTGGAGGGATTCTAGTAGATGATCTTGCACTTAGTGATTTAGTCATGTTTTGTGATGAGTTTAGAATGTGAGTTTACAGTAGAAGAATGGTTGTCAAAGTGTGGTTTTGAAGTACAAACACAAGTGGTTTATATAGTGAAGGATCAAGTAAAGGAATTAAAGCCTAAACCACTAAAATCCTTTAAATTGCAATGATTTTCATGCACCAAGGTCAACTACAGTGATACAATCTTCTAGGAGATTTATTAAAGACAATGTGGAGTGTTTGAATGGATAAAGTTGAGTTTTGGAAGACTTTGATTGATCATACTTGTGCCTGTTTGCCCGGATCCACCGGATCCTTTTCCAAAGGGATCCGGCTAGCTTTAGCCAATGGATCCGGTTAACAGAACATAGGAGAAGGGGAAATGATTAAAATCTAGCTATTTCAGCCCTATATTTCTTGTTGTAATAAGTGTGAGAGAGTGTCTAAAATGAAGAAATCCTGAATGGTTTAAAACTAATGATGAGGGGTTGCCATTAATGGACTTTTAGAAAGAAGAAAGGAGGCTAAAGAAGGCCAATAAGTGATTAAGGGTGGAGATAATCATATCACTAGTTGTTAAATGACTGTAGAATTCAGGGAAAGGTGAAATGAAAATTTTAAAAATTCTTTAAAAATTATAAAAAATAAAATGATTGATTTTAGATCTTTTTGAGAGAGAAATGGTTGAAATAAATTTGTGAAAAATTTATTTATTGTGTAAGTAAGTGTATTATGTTTAGAGAAAGGTGATGCAAGAAGTGGAACTGAAAAATGGTGATTATTTTGAAGATGATAAATCATAATCATCTTAGAAGAGACTTAAGTTATTCCTAATGGATCAAAAGATCTACTAGCCTCAAGTTCAGCTCAAATGTGACTAATAGGAGATGGATAACTGGAATAGTAAGATTTGGAAGGTTAAGTGGGATAAGAAGTGGTATAAAATTCTCTCTGTTTGTCCGGATCCGCCGGATCCATTCTAGGAGGGATCCAGCCAGTTAAACCTAAGGGATCTGGCTTCTGAGACTTAAATGTTCACAGTGGGCTCGCCAAGACATACTCATTAATCTAATTTAATTAAAAATTCTTGTTCCCGTTATTAAGTATAGATGTATTCTAGTTCAGACAAGCAAGGAGAGCGAGTGAAATTAAGCACCAAATGGCTACTTTTATTCATAGAATAAATAGACAGAGGGAATACTATAAGTTAAGAAAGATAAAGATTTATTCCTAGTTTTCGTTATCTTGCTCATCGTTTTCATTTGTTGGATCATCGAAAGGTGCATAGTTGGTAGCGGATTCTGGGATGAAAAAGGATGATATATAGGCCTTGTCTAAAGGCATCATCACTTTATCGACAAGAGAATATTGAGGTCCTTGGAAGTGTGGATGAAAGTGCATGAAGTGATTATAGAGGTGAGTTAGGAACATCCAATAGGGTATAAGTTTGTTTTTATTCCCATTGAGATGTACAATTCGCTTAGTGAAGAAGTAAGCAAGATTGTACGGTTGTTGAGTTAGAAGACAGTAGATCATATGAGCACAGCACGCCGAAAGTTGCTCACAATTTTTCGTAAGACTCCAAACATTGTCCCGTAAGATAACCGCCATTGGTTTTAGCTCATAGCGGATCTCAAGTGTGTCAATTATGTCTGGATGAAGAAAGTCGAAATGTTGAGGAGTACGAATAAGACAAGTTAGTTCTTGTGGAGGAGGTATGTATGAACAATATGGACTATTTTCTTCATGGTAGTTAAAGAGAGATTCAAGCGACCAATCTTCGGTGTAGGCACATTGCCCATAGCCTGGGATTAGAAGGATGTTAGCAAATTGCTGAAGAGTTAGAACAACCTTATGGTTTTTGATCGAAAACCAAAGTGAGAGAGAACGATCCTCGTTACGTATGAGTTCGACTAGACGAAAGAATTCCAACACGAAACATGGACATATTGGTTCGTTGATGGTGAGGAGACACTCAAAGCCAATGGTGGGGAAACATGTGTTGATGTCTCTATCGAAAATAAGAGAATAGTCAACAACATGACCTTCATGAAGGAAGCGGGTTTCAAGATTATTAAACCCACGAACATGGTTGCCGGGAGTGTTTGGTTCATGAGAGATGTCTGGTGTAACCACCCGTAATTTTCCAAACGTTATTTTAATAATAAAAATTAACTTATTATTATTTGACAATTTATTTGAGAATTTTTGAGTTTACATGATTATTTCGGAAAGTTATTTCGCACACTGTAGCATACAGTAACCCACCAAACTACTTAATTTTATCAAGAAAAGTGAAGTAATCACTTCCTGACACTTACTGACAATTTATCTACAAAATCGAGAAGCCATCTCGCTTTTCTGAAAAACACGACACCACACGCGTACCGACACCACATTAGTAATGGCTTAAATTTTATAGTTAATTTCCGGAATCAATAACTTTGTTTTTATACCATTTTTATAAAAACGTTTCCAGAAATGTATTTCTCGCATTTTTACCAAACCGAGGTGTCACATTTACATTTTAGCTCAACAGGAAACGGAATACACGGGGTATAAATAAAATTTAACCTAACCATCTCTTTATATACCTCAGCTGCCCCACTACTTTTCCTTTCCTCCTTATCAGATTTTAAAAGGTAAGGTCGCTTTCCATTCTTTTTTCTCTGCTTCCTCCTTTCTAAGAGACTTCACAAGAAAACCTTGGAGATGGAAATCTGATAGTGAACTTTGCCCAACTCGTCCCTTCACGAGATCACACCAAGGAAAGCCATGGTCAAAGTGTTATGTTGTTTTCTTTTATTTACCACCGATCCACAAGGGAACCACACCAAACTCAATCTTATCAAAAGAAAAGTTTTCTAAAGAGTCATGGTAAAGATTTGGCTGTGGTATCCTCGCTTGGATTCGGATCGGATTAAGTTGTATTCGTTATGGTCTTTCTTCCAATCGATTCTCCTACATCCTCTTGTAAGGGTTTTTCTTAATCTTCCTCTATTTTGTAAATTTTCATATTAATTTGTTAATAAAACTTGATGTCTTGATTTTTGCAAGTTTTAAATTTTGTTGTATTAATATGAATCAATCGACCCAATTTGTATTAGCGTGGCTTAAAACTTGAAATAAAAACAGACTTTTAACTCAGTTTTGTGTGGTACAACAAAGATTAAAAGGGTGTTTGTGGTTATTTCAAACTGAGTCAACTCAACTCGGGGGAGTCGAGTCAACTCAGCCGAGTCGACCCATTTGGGGTCATGGATTGGATCATAGTGAGTATTATTGATAGTGTCTTGAATTTGATTTGGATCTTTGGTTATATATGTGTGTTGTGAGTTTTGGTGTTGGTAGTGACTCGACTCAATCACTATAACCCCAAGGGTGGTCTTGTTCTAGTGTCGGTTCAATAGGAACTATTAGGGTGCGTTTGTTTGTTGATTTGGTTTACATACCTCGACTCCACAACTCGTATAGGGTGAGTGGGTTGTTTTTGAGGTGACAAGGGTGGTTGTGCTCGTGTGGAGTTTGTTTGGTCTCGGCTGGGATAAGAAACCCACAAAGGGTGTTTACTTGCGTATTTGGGATTCGGATCCAGATTTGAGTTGCTCATTTTTCGTTGTGTTTCTTTTTGGATCTGCTTATTATTGTTGTTGTGCCACTGTTGTGTTTGGGTATGACATTTTGATTAATTGCCTCGGAATCAGTTCACGAAAAATACCACAAAGGTGTGTTTGTTTATTGTACTCGCGTGTATGTGGCCCCGTTTTATCAGCCATGATACCAAGGGTGTGTGAGGCCACTTGGTCTCGGTTCAACAAAACCATCCATATAGGGTGAGTCTTGGTCCCGGTTCATCAGCCACGATACCAAGGGTGTGTGAGGCCACTTGGCTTGGCTTATCAACAGTTCTAGCTCCTCTCCACATGCCCACTTTCACCCTATAAGAGAAAACTGGAAACTGAAATTAACCAATATCAGCAAGGCAAACATCAGCAAACGGTCGAAAACATCAACAAATGTGCGTGATTATCAAACCTAATAGTTTGCCCCGCCAAGACGCGTACAATCATAGTTTTAATCAAATCTGCTCAGATTCATTGTAGCCTCTTATAACTAATATCACCATTATTATTCTCATCTCATAAAAACAACACTACAAAAGTGTGTGGCATTTGCTTCCCTGCAAACAAAAGAAATACAAATATGACTTTGTTACGAAACTTTTATTGATTACAAAACATAAACAACAAAAGCACGCTATTCCTTACAAAAGCATGCGAAACTACTTTAGCAAAAGCAAGCAAAACTACTTTATATGTATAAGAAAAAAAATTGACTTAAAAAGTGTAAGGATTTATTGGACTTGAAAGGGAAACAATGCTTAATGGATAATAAATTACTAGATACATCTTAATTATTATGTCGTTTCTTATAAAGATTGATTTGGGTAAATTTGATTTGTAATAAAGGTCTTTCGAATTGGAAATGCTTTATAAGCAAACGAGTCATAGCAAAAATTTTATAAAGTTTCTGTACTTAGACAGTATTTCCAAAAACTCTTTTATTATAAACTCGCCAAGTAACGAAACGAATACATTTAATTCATGAGACTTTTATTGTTTGAAATATAAATCCAAACTTTTCTTTATTTAAAAGACATTGATGTTTTAACCAAAGTATTTGGGATTGTGGGGTAAATACCGAAACGTACAAATTGACTTATCTTAATGACGTATTTCCTTGTCGTCGTATTTTTGACTCCACCTTACCAATCCTTTCTCGACTCAAATTTCCGTCAGTACTTTTCTCGACTATGTCGTTATTTATTCCTCTTTGACGTGTGTATACTTGAATCCTCGTCAGTATTTCTTGACTGTTCTTTTATTACTTCCTTTATAATATAGTGGGATATATATTATACTTTGGCGTGAGTTACATTTTGCGTCTATGTTTTCTTACCACCATACGAAACGTTGATACTAAACTTTTTACAAACTTTGATACGAGTAATCCACGAAAACTAAGACGCTTGTCTTTTGAAACTCTTTTACTTTACAAGACGTATTCTAAGATAACCATATGCGTATTAGGTTGTGCCGATCTGGTACCGTTGTGCCTGTACTCTCGATACTGTTGTATTTTGCTCTTGATACCAGTTGTGACCTTTGTGATATTTTGCGTTGCTACAAGCTGAGGTGAGTTAATGGCCCCTACCTTTACTTGTTTTATAAATGTCTTGGGGGAGAATACATGCTGATTTTTAATTAAACTCAATGCTTGTTTATACTTAAACTCATTACTTGTTCTTACTTGAAAACATGATTTATTTACTTATTGCACACTGGCTTACCTTGTTCTGAACACAATTGTTTAAATATTATATGTGAGTTTATAGCCCCACTTTACCTATACTTGTTTTACAAACCTTGGGGTGAGAAACATGCAAAACATTTTCTGGACCACAACCAATACTTTATTTTCTCAAAACTATTGCGTAGTTAGCCTAAGCCCCTGAACCCACTGTTATGCCCACCTCATGAACCGTTAATTCCTGTTGGGAAGCGCGATTGATATAAATCTATTGGGGTGACTCCCCCGTTCTGTTGGCCAGACGGGTCAATGCGGGCGTATACCAAGTCGGATTACGAGTGTATTGGGTTAAACACTCGCTATGGGCCTCTATTATTATTATTATTTATGTGCTACATTGTAGCGCACTGAACTGTCGAGCTTCGGTTGCATGAACTTAGAGCTAGCGTAATAGACTTTTTTTGTGACATTATATTCATTGTAATGATCACATACTCTACTCATGGTCCACATCTCTAATTTTACTTTAGGGTAAACTTTATTTTCATGACATTGTGAGCGGCACAATGGTCACAAATTTTTTTTTTGAACTCACATTATCTTTACTGCTTTATCATATCCATATGAACTCACGAACCTCGTGTTGACACTTTTAGCATGTATTTTAGGGTTTAAGACGATAGCCTAGTTGTAGAGGCTTGTGGCATGGTCATAGAAGACTCTGATGTATTTGGGACCGTTTTATTTCTTTTATGGGCTTATATTTCCTCACAGTTTCTTTTGGAATGCTGTAAACAAAATACTTTTGAATATGAAATTTCTTTTAAATGGTTGAGGTAAATCCGTTCTTTGTACTTTGTGTTATGATATCAATATAGAAGCACCCAAACATGTATGCTTCCGCTAAACCAGATTTTGGGGTGTTACAGATTGGTATCAGAGCCTTGGTTATAGAGAACTTGGTATTTTAAAACCTAGACTATAACTACCTTTACAAAAACTTGACCCTATGAACGCCACATGCCTGCCTACCTGCCAAGCCTGCTGCCTTACTTATGATAAAACATTTTCTTTTAAAGTAAGAGATATATTACTGATGTAACTGAGCTGAGTATTTCAAAATTTGTTGAACCTCGGTGGAATATAGACTGATCACCTATATTCGACCAGGGACAGTGGGGCATAGCCTGATCACCTATGTCTGACTCAGAGGTAAATTTTGCGATACTGAGAGTAGTTATACTAGAATTATTTCCAGATTGATTTTCTACGTGATTTCTGAAAGTTTCAGAATTTCTGTGTGTGTACATAATCATTGCCTAACATGAACATTCACATCTACACACAACACACTGGCATCACAACACCTCATAAACCGTAGTGCTTCTGGCACCGCTATACTTCTCCGCTTATATGGAATTTCTGTTTGTCGCCGTCTGACCGTAGTTTGCATCGCGTCGGGTTAGACCCGATTAGCACCGTTTGAATCCGAGTTGCTTATTTGTAACTCCTCGAGAATGTAATAAGCCATTTGAGCTTATTGGAGTGTTGGATTTGATTTTGGCTACGTTTGGAATTGGTTTTGGGCTATGTTTGAATTTGGACCTCATTCCGGATTTGGATTTGTTATTCAGTTGTGTTTTGTTGTGGTTTTGTTACAGTCGCCTCCACCTCAAACCCTACACTCAACCGATGTTGTACCTTCTACGTTAAGTACTAAGTACACTGCTGAGATAGCCAACTGATTGCTAGTAGCAATCAACATCCTCCTTCAGGGTCGTACCCTGAACTTGCCAAACTCCCCATTCGGTAGAGATTCTATGCCCGACAAAAACCTTAAGACTTTAAGGAGTAACCTGAACCGTGTTCTTTGAAACAGACACCAGATCCTTCACTCGTCTCTCAGGAATATCAGTTATTTTTGCTACCCTCTCATAAAATAATAAACCATGTCGCTAATACCATACAAACTGTTTTCGATTATTCTACAGACCATATTGCGGTCACCCTACAAATGTTTTACTGGTACTTCATGAAATCAAAATTTCGACCTTACAAATATTTTGTAAACAACGAATGGTTCTCGTTCTATAAACTGTTGTGAGTACCAACATCTCTTCCCAGACACCAATTTATCAGATAACATAAACTGAAATCTGGGATGGATTTCGCGTTAAGGATGGTAGACTGTACCCACCCGTAATTTTCCAAACATTATTTTAATAATAAAAATTAACTTATTATCATTTGATAATTTATTTGAGCATTTTTAAGTTTACATGATTATTTCGAAAAGTTATTTCGCACACTGTAGCATACAGTAACCCACCAAACTACTTAATTTTATCAAGAAAAGTGAAGTAATCACTTCCTGACACTTACTGACAATTTATCTACAAAATCGAGAAGCCATCTCGCTTTTCTGAAAAACACAACACCACATGCGTACCGACACCACATTAGTAATGGCTTAAATTTTATAGTTAATTTCCGGAATCAATAACTTTGTTTTTATACCATTTTTATAAAAACGTTTCCAGAAATGTATTTCTCGCATTTTTACCAAACCGAGGTGTCACATTTACATTTTAGCTCAACAGGAAACGGAATACACGGGGTATAAATAAAATTTAACCTAACCATCTCTTTATATACCTCAGCTGCCCCACTACTTTTCCTTTCCTCCTTATCAGATTTTAAAAGGTAAGGTCGCTTTCCATTCTTTTTTCTCTGCTTCCTCCTTTCTAAGAGACTTCACAAGAAAACCTTGGAGATGGAAATCTGATAGTGAACTTTGCCCAACTCGTCCCTTCACGAGATCACACCAAGGAAAGCCATGGTCAAAGTGTTATGTTGTTTTCTTTTATTTACCACCGATCCACAGGGGAACCACACCAAACTTAATCTTATCACAAGAAAAGTTTTCTAAAGAGTTGTGGTAAAGATTTGGCTGTGGTATCCTCGCTTGGATTCGGATTGGATTAAGTTGTATTCGTTATGGTCTTTCTTCCAATCGATTCTCCTACATCCTCTTGTAAGGGTTTTTCTTAATCTTCTTCTATTTTGTAAATTTTGATATTACTTTGTTAATAAAACTTGTTGTTTTCATTTTTGCAAGTTGTAAATTTGGTTGTATTAATATGAATCAATCGACCCATTTTGTATCAATGTGGCTAAAAACTTGAAATAAAAACGGACTTTTAACTCAGTTTCATGTGGTATAACAATGATTAAAAGGGTGTTTGTGGTTATTTCGAACTGAGTCAACTCAACTCGGGGGAGTCGAGTCGACTTAGCCAAGTCGAACCATATGGGGTCATGGGTTGGATCATAGTGAGTATTATTGATAGTGTCTTGAATTTGATTTGGATCTTTGGTTATATATGTGTGTTGTAAGTTTTGGTGTGGGTGATGAAGCGAAAAGTGTACCGCTTTTAGGGGGTCATTTAAGCCCTAAATCGTATTTATTTGATCAAATATTGCCCTAAATCGTTCCTTTTGTCATTTTAGGTACTTTGGAGAAGAAATCTGGAAAAGGAAGCATTTTGGACGTTTTTGGAGCATAAAAGTGAAGAAAACGACAAAGTCTCAAAATCGGCTGGAAAAGTACCTGTGACGGCGTCAAGCACCATTGTGACGCCGTCAACCCTTGATGCGCCAGAGAGGATTTTGGATGATTAAAAGGGGACGGCGTCAAGAAGGCCATCAAGAAACCCTAACCGTGGCGAGGTGACGGCGTCAGCTCTATAACGTGACGCCGTCAGATCTGATTTTCTATATATATTCTCATAATTTTTAGTCATTAGTGTGCAACTTTGTGAGGAGAAACCCTAAGACGATTTTTCTGCTACTTTTAAGGGTTTTATACCCTTGGATCTCCCATGTTCAATTGAAGATAAGTAATCAATTAATCATTTAATATGTCTATGTGTTGTTTGATTATATCTTGTTCTTGTCTTTTATTTAACATGCTAGGCTAGATTTATCTTGTGTTTGCTTAGATCTAATGAAACCTAACTATTGATTATTGGTTGTTGGTGTGTTATTAATTGTATTGGATGATTGTTTATCGATGTTAGGCTTAAGAAAACTGGCTAACCTCCTATACGGTAACTTGCTTGAACGTCTTAAGAAACATGAACCAATGCGTACTAAGGTTTTTATGGTTGTATTTAATGCATGAGCGAATTCTAGTGATCCCATGTTAGGAGCTTCTTAGCCGGCTCGACATAGGAGTGAAGTAGGAGCTTATAGAGTTGGGGAAGTACGTACGCCACCCCACGATTGGTATTAAGGAATACACCCGTCATCCACGCAATTAATACACACTAATCAACCGGTAATAGATAGTTAGGGAGTAAGGAAATCTAAGTAAACAATTTCTCTCCATTTAAGTTCCACAACCTTTTTATTTTCAGTTATTTTATTTTATTTGCAATTGTAGTTATTTGGGTTAGTTGACTAGCAACTAATTCCGCTCACTCCTTCAAACCCGAGATTTTACTTGCTTTTATAAAAATATAAAAAAAAAATTACAAAAAGAATCTTCCCTCACCCTTAGACCTATTAGAGTAGTTTTTCAATCCTAACGACACTATTCCCCTAGAGAACGATCAATCCCCCGATACTTGCCACTACACTATACTACATCGGTCAGGTACACTGCCTGGTGGGGATTGCAAGCCTCTTGAGATCCTCGAGAGGTAAAACCTATTGTAAGGTCGCAAAACCACGCATCAAGTTTTTGGCGCCGTTGCCGGGGAATAGTTATTGTTTAGGTTGAATTTTTATTTTATTAGGTCTACTCACTAGATTCCTTTCTAGTGAGATTTTTATTTTATTTTTCTAGGTTTTCTTTAGTCTATCTTTTTTCTTCGTTTCTTTGTTCGTAACCATTACCATCCGACATCATGGAAGGTGGTAATATCCTCGATCCCAACAACCCACCACCACAACAACACCCACCTCCTAGAGCCCGTACCTTAGGAGACTACTCTCGTCCTAGCCACCATGGCTATCGAAACACCATTGAGCTCACTCAAGGAGCCAATGTCAATCCCTTGCGATCCGACACCATCCGGTTGGTGCAAAGCGGATGCGCATTCCATGGACTTCGTTCCGAAGATCCTAATCAACATCTCAAGGACTTTCTCAAAATCGTTGATTCCATAGACCTTGATGTTGCCACTCGAGAGACGACCAGACTGCGTCTCTTTCAATTCTCTCTGCGGGACCAAGTTAGTCAATGGCTAGAGCGTCTACCCGCAGGATCCATCACCTCTTGGGATGATCTCACCACTCGTTTCCTCGCTCAGTTTTTCCCACCAGGAAGAACTACCAAGCTAAGGAATGATATCTTGATGTTCCAACAACGTCAAGGCGAAACCCTCTACGAGGCATGGACTCGATTCAAGGACTTACTCCAAAAAGTCCCTCACCATGGCATGGATCCTTGGCTACAAATCCAACGATTTTATGATGGCGTAAACCATCAAACTAGAAGAACCATAGATTACGCTGCCAATGGAAGGCTGAGCAGGCTCAGTGTCGATAAGTGCTGGGAAGTCATTGAGGACTTAGCACAGTACGATGATGAAGAATGGAAGGACTCTACGTTCTCGGAAGAAGGGATTTTAAATTGCATGAGTGCAACCCAAGAACAGTTGTTTGAAAACATAAAAAGGCAGATTGAGAAACTTATGAAAGCCGAGATACCTCGAGTTGAGGAAGATACCAATGAGTGTGTAAACACGATTGGTAAACATACGTTTCCTCACCTCTCGCGACAAGATGAGTTCGAGGGGATAATGCTAACTTTCGTGAAAAACCAAGAGAGGCAAATCCAACAATTAGAGACTCACTTGAAAAACACCCAAAATGTTTTCATGGAACTGGCAGAAAAGTTTATCTCGAGAATAAAGGAGAAAATTAGGGAAGAAACTTCACACAAAAAGATCGAGAAGATCTTTGAACTCCCGGTCCCTAATGAACCATACAACGAATGGGATGATGAAACCCCTCTCCCCGAGCCTTCACCTTTAAAACTCTCTTATCCCTTTGGATCCCCTCACGAGAAAAAGAATTCTCAAGATCATAGCATTTTCGTGGGAAGCATGGTTGTCACTCTCCCTAACTTTCATGAAGCTAGGAAACGATCTTTTGGCTTTAAGCCAGGTGTGAGAAGAACTCAGTTAAAGCACACCCTCATGTCGACAATCCCTTGGGAAAGTTCCCCTCGCTTACTCAATACCTACCCCGATGGAGATTGGAACTTTAATGGGACATTAACCGACCCTATCCAAAAGTATACCACATTCCGTGACAGTAACAAAACATTTAACCCAGGAGGAACTTATTAAACGAGACTAACTATCGTGTTGATCCTTATAAGCTACTCTCGATAGTACAGGGGCTCAATTGTAAACTGGCACAAAGTTGTAAAACACACGGGTCTGGACGGCGTCAGACTTTGAACGTGACGCCGTCACCCCGTCGGCACAGCAATAAAAACCTCATTTCCATCACTTTCATCACAAACCCCACAAACCATACCCACTCCAACCCCACCTACGAATCTCCAAGGTCCAATTCACCAACTTCCGTCACCAATCTCCACGTGGTAAGTAATTTTTATTCATCCTTTTCGCTTCAATTACTCATAGGATTCTTCAATTTCGAAAACCCCCGACTCATGAAACCCTAGGATTGATTCATGCCTAGAACTCATAATGCCCTTTAAATTAGTGTTATTTAGCAATGATTAAAGCATTAAATGATTGGCAATCAAATGGGTCTATTCACTAATTGGGTGGCAACAAATTTGAACCACAACCTATGGACCAATCATCCATTTTTGCTGTAAAAAAGGGCGTTTGGTTTATGAACCTGAAGTTTGAATATTGATTTTTCCCTCGTAATCTTGAATTCGAATGAGGTCGAACCCGACGGCGTCACCTCTAAAGGATGACGGCGTCAGATGTGTCTGATGTTCAACCAACTCTTTGGTTCACATTTTGATCTTCTTCGTTCCTTCTTGTTTTCTTTTCAGGAAATGCATAAGCGTCAACGACCTAGCAGAGGGAGTTCCTCTAGGTCCCAACAAGAAAATTATGGCGATACGATTCTTAGTTGGGGGATCTTCGATAACGATGCTGCCACATCCAAATATGCCCAATTGCTACTACACAAAGTTGAAAGTGGGGCTGTGGTAGATTGGGACTTTTTGAGAAACGAAGGTCTTGAGCCAACCTTTCTCCAAAGCTTTCAAACTGATGAATTCACCGGCCCTCAGTGGGAAAACCTTTTTAGGATTCAAGAACCAGTGTATGACGAATTAGTACGTGAATTCTTTGCTACTCTTCGCTTTGACATGGCCGAAGCCAGGACCGATGTGGCCAGAACCACAATCTATTTTAGACTGGGGGCGAGCTTAGGACATGCTCAGTTACAGAGTTTGGTTGGAGACTAGGGTTGTACAGTCAGCATGAAACCACTCAAGCAGGATTTTTGACTAGGTTGCTACAGGGTGAGACAATGAGGAATGATTTTAGATGTTCTATGTTCTGGCCGACTATTGGAAATGGTGTGTACACCTCGACTGCTGTAGCATCCCAAATCAGGGAACCTAGGGTTAGGTTGACCCACAGATGTCTCACCTACAGCCTATCAGGACGCCACAGCTCTCATCACCGCGTCACTGCCGCAGACCTCTTCTATTTATACACCATCTACTCAGATGAGGCTTACTGCAACATCCCATTTTGGGTAGCTAGCTTTCTGAATAGTGGAGTTGGGGAAAAAGAAGGGGATAGAATTTATGGTGGGATGTTTGTCACTCGGCTGGCCCGATCCTATGGGGTCCTCAGGCCCGAGATCATGAGGTACTTGAGCGGTGGTAATGCATGCAGGAAAGTAAAGGTTAGATCCTTGAGGCAGATGGAGGTTGTTATGGAGATGGATGATGGGACCTTTGTTTGGTTTGATCATGACGGAGCTGTGAATGTTGGTGGTGGGGATGATGAGGAAGAAGAGCAGCATGGAGGTTATGAGGCCGGCACGGCAGATTACTACCGGCACATGGACAGGGGCATTGGCAGGCCTATCAGGGGGCCTGGATGGGTCAGGTTGACACCTGGAGAACCCGGGTTGACGAGAGGTTCGACTGGATGTATGATCACACTATTTGACAGATGCAACATTTATCTACGCGTGATCAGTTGGACCCACACATGCAGATTGACCCTTTCCCTGGACGTGAGCAGGACTACCCACCGTATGGGTACTATGGGCACCTCCCTCCAAACTACGACTACCGCCACGGTCCCCCACCCCAATAATCATTTGATTTGATGTTACGATGTTTAAACAATTCAATTTATGGTTGTTGTTTCGAAACAATTTGGTCTGTGGTAGTTTTGGATTAGGCCTTTGTTGGCCTTTGTACACTTGTGACACTTGGTTTTCTTCTGTGCATGTAGGATTTATCTTGTCATGATTTTTTACTTTATAAGCTTTATTTGCTTTGTGTGTTTGATGAAGCGAAAAGTGTACCGCTTTTAGGGGGTCATTTAAGCCCTAAATCGTTCCTTTGTCGTATTTATATTTGAACAAATATTGTAAAAGTTCTTTTGTCATTTTAGGTACTTTGGAGAAAAATCTGGAAAAGAAGCATTTTGGACATTTTTGAGCACAAAGTGAAGGAAACGACAAAGTCTCTAAATTCTGGAAAAAGTACCTTGGACGGCGTCAAGCTAGTGTACGCCGTCAACCTTGATAAGCCAGAGAGGATTTTGGAAGATTAAAGGGGGACGGCGTCAAGAAGGTCGTCAAGCCTTGATAAGCCAGAGAGGATTTTGGAAGATTAAAGGGGGACGGCGTCAAGAAGGCCATCAAGAAACCCTAACCGTGGCGAGTTGACGGCGTCAAGCTCTATAACGTGACACCGTAGATCTGTTTTCCTATATATACTTTCATAATTTTTAGTCATTAGTGTGCAACTTTGTGAGGAGAAACCCTAGACGATTTTTCTGCCATTTTTAAGGGTTTTATACCCTTGGATCTCCCATGTTCAATTGAAGATAAGTAATCAATTAATCATTCAATATGTCTATGTGTTGTTTGATTATATCTTGTTCTTGTCTTTTATTTAACATGCTAGGCTAGATTTATCTTGTGTTTGCTTAGATCTAATGAAACCTAACTATTGATTATTGGTTGTTGGTGTGTTATTAATTGTATTGGATGATTGTTTATCGATGTTAGGCTTAAGAAAACTGGCTAACCTCCTATACGGTAACTTGCTTGAACGTCTTAAGAAACATGAACCAATACGTACTAAGGTTATTATGGTTGTATTTAATGCATGAGCGAATTCTAGTGATCCCATGTTAGGAGCTTCTTAGCCGGCTCGACATAGGAGTGAAGTAGGAGCTTGTAGAGTTGGGGAAGTACGTACGCCACCCCACGATTGGTATTAAGGAATACACCCGTCATCCACGCAATTAATACACACTAATCAACCGGTAAAAGATAGTTAGGGAGTAAGGAAATCTAAGTAAACACATTTCTCTCCATATAAGTTCCACAACCTTTTTATTTTCAGTTATTTTATTTTATTTGCATTTGTAGTTATTTGGGTTAGTTGACTAGCAACTAATTCCGCCCACTCCTTCAAACCCGAGATTTTACTTGCTTTTATAAAAAATATAAAAATACAAAAAGAAACTTCTCTCACCCTTAGACCTATTAGAGTAGTTTTTTCAATCCTAACGACACTATTCCCCTAGAGAACGATCAATCCCCCGGTACTTGCCACTACACTATACTACATCGGTCAGGTACACTGCCTGGTGGGGATTGCAAGCCTCTTGAGATCCCTCGAGAGGTAAAACCTATTGTAAGGTCGCAAAACCACGCATCAAGTTTTTGGCGCCGCTGCCTGGGGAAATGTTATTGTTTAGGTTGAATTTTTATTTTATTAGGTCTACTTACTAGATTCCTTTCTAGTAGATTTTTTTTTTCTTTTTATAGGTCTTCTTTAGTCTATCTTATTTCTTTGTGTGTTTGTTCATAATTTCCATTGACTCTTCCGTTCACCATTATGGAGAACGCGAATCCACCATACCACCAACCACGTAATTCACCCACTCCATATGACATCTTGATGTTTAAACAACATAAAGATGAACCTCTCTATGATGCATGGACTCGTTTTAAATATTTACTCCAAAAAGTCCCTCATCATAACTTCGATTTTTGGTCCCTAACTCAAATCTTTTACAATCATGTCGACCGACATGCCCAAAGGGACATTTACCATTTTGCCGGCAGGGATCTTAGGGAATTAAGTGCTGAGGAAGCATGGGAAGCTATTGAGAATTGTGCCCAATATTATTATATAGTAGACAACCCAACAAACATTAATACAAGTCAATTGACCACAAATTTCAAGGATCATGAAACAAGTTTGTTTGGGAATGAGGGTAGAGTTGAGCCACCTAATTGCATGTCATGGTTAGGCACTACCATAATACAGGATGAACACATAGGTGACCTTGATGTGATGGAGGACTTAGCCGAACATGATCACATTAATCAAAAAGACCTAGGTTTTATGATTGATGACGTTGAATCTCAAGAAACACATGATGAATCTTTTGGGCAATTTGAATATAGCAGTCAGAATATTGAGGATGATCCTTATGATTCAGACATAGAAGTTGAGATGCCTAGAGAAGCACTTGAGATACTTGGGAAAATGTTAGGGTTAGATCCTACTAAAACACATGATGAGGATATAGGTGATCTTGACATAAGGAATGATGAGGTAAGTAACATAAGCCCACCAAGTACCTCACAAGTCCTACCATCATTTGAGGCACACACACCACCCGTGACTTACCCGGAAGAAGTAGAAGAGACTTTAGGAATCCCGATGGAGGTAGAACCTTTGAACCAAACCCAATGATTGCGTGGTTTTGTAACCTTACAACAGGTTTTACCTCTCGAGGGATCTCAAGAGGCTTACAACCCCACCAGGCAGTGTACCTGACCGATGTAGTATAGTGTAGTGGTAAGTACGGGGGATTGATCGTTCTCCACAGGGAATAGTGTTCGTTAGGTATGAAAGGCTACTCTAATTAGGTCTAAGGGTTGAGGAAGATTCTTTTTATGTTTTTATAGTTTTTATGAAAGCAAGTAAAATCTCGGGTTTGAAAGAGTGGGCGGAATTAGTTGCTAGTCAACTAACCCAAATTACTACGAATGCAATAAAATTAAATAACTGAAAATAAAATGTGGTGAGAAACTTATGTGTAGAGAAATGTGTTTACTTAGATTTCCTTACTCCCTAACTATCTTTTACCGGTTAATTAGTGTGTATTAGTTGCGTGGATGACGGGTGTATTCCTTAATACCATTCGTGGGGTGGCGTACTTACTTCCCCAACTCTACAAGCTCCTACTTCACTCCTATGTCGAGCCGGCTAGGAAGCTCCTAACATGGGATCACTAGAATTCGCTTGTGCATTAAATACAACCATAAAAACCTTTAGTACGCATTTGGTTCATGTTTCTTAAGACGTTCAAGCAAGTTACCGAATAGGAAGTTAGCCAGTTTTCTTAAGCCTAACATAGATAAACAATCATCCAATACAACTAATAACACATTAACAACCAATAATCAATAGCTAGGTTTCATTAGATCTAAGCAAACACAAGATAAATTTAGCCTAACATGTTAAACAAAAGACAAGAATAAGATAGAATCAAACAACACATAGACATATTGAATGATTAATTGATAACTTATCTTTCAATGAAACATGGAAGATCTCAAGGCAAAAAGCCCTGAAAAAGTAGCTAAAATCGTCTTAGGGTTTTCTCCCAAAATTCCATACACTAAGCTCTCCCTAATGACAAAAAATTAGAAAACTATATATAGATTTTTGGATCTGACGGCGTCACCTTATGGAGTGTGACGCCGTCACCTCGCCGCTTTTAGGGTTCCCGGATGACCTTCTTGACGCCGTCCCTCTTTAGCTCTTCAAAAATCCATTCTGGCTTATCAAGGCTTGACGCCGTCGAACCATGAACGTGACGCCGTCCCCTTATGATTTAAGCCGTGACGCCCTCGATCAAGTTAAAGCGTGACGCCGTCAGAATTCACATGCTATTTTCACTGGCCCGTCATGAGTAAATTTCACGTCCAACTTTTCTTGCCAAGGCATGACGCCGTCCAGAGTAAAGTCTGACGCCGTCAAGAGTAACTTTTAGCCGATTTTTGAGACTTTGCCGTTTTCTTCACTTTAATGCTCCAAAAACGTCCAAAATGCCTCCTTTTCCAGATTTCTCCTCAAAAGTACCTAAAATGACAAAAGGAACGATTTAGGGCAATATTTGATCAAATAAATACGATTTAAGGCTTAAATGACCCTTAAAAGCGGTACACTTTTCGCTTCATCAAATACCCTTACACTTGAGATTTGCTTGTCCTCAAGCAAATGCGCTTTTATTCTAATCAAAATACAAGTTAGGGGTCATTTAATGCTAACATAAAAGTAATTACAACAAATAATCGTTCCACTTCAATCATAATAAGCACGGAGATTACATACTAGCACCTCACAAGTAGTGTTTAGATACTCACATCTCTCAAGTGTCATCAAAATAAATCTCATAAATGAAAACGGATAATATCTCTCACTACCTGTCATAGCAAATAGATTACCATAGGCTTGGGAAAGGATCGATAACCTCCTCCACTAGGCGTAAGCACCTAAGATAAACTATCAAAGAGGGCTTTTAAATGGGTTATAACGTTAGGTGTAGGGAAAAGGAAAACACGGTTTTGTTGGATAAAGGATATTTTACTGGTGGCGAGTTAAAAATCTTGATCAATTACATGTACTATACAATGTTGCTAAGCCAAGACTAGACTCGATCTTAAGCTAGAAACGAAATAACAAAATAACAAGAACATAAAACAAACATAAAATAAAACGGGATGGTAGTCCGTATGTTTTTTCTATTTTTTCATTTTCTCATTTTTTTGTATTTTTCTTGATTTTTCGATTTTTTTTTTTTTTTTTTTTTTTTTCATACACTTTTACCCTACCATCCAAAATAATAAATCATAGGGGCGTTGCATTCCCCTTACACTTGAACTTTTACATAACTTTACAAATACTAATCTAATGACTCGAATTAAGATAATTGAAAAACTTGGAGTACTTTTAAAACATTTAGCACATATGGGGGTAATAAATGATGTTCTTCCCCATTACTCCATTACACTAGTACTTTACCCATGAGTCTCAATCGTCCCAAAACAATATGTACAAGGATATGACTCGACTTAGCAACCATGTAATCAACTAGATAATTAACTTGGGTTTAAACAAATGTTGTCACAATAATGCACTAAAAATGAGTGCATACAAGGTAGGCTAAGGCGATTTGGGTGTACATTTTAGGGGGGGTGTAACAAATTCTTCCTTTAAGTAAAATGCTTAAAGGTCGAAACGAAAAGATAGGCTCTGAGGGGTGTACTAGGGGTATCGTGTACTAAAAATGAGTACAACGCAAAGGGTGTGGGAGAATTACTTGACTAATGTAGCCAATGTAATTATAACAAAAACACAGGTGTAAAACAATGGGTTAATCCTAATGCCTCTTATCATGTAGTAAATCTAACTACACGAATGTAGTCTCACTTGTGGCCTTGGAATGGTCCTAACGCAAGTTCTAGAATCTAAGTGCTACCGGTACACACATCATAGCATAAATGCTTTTCCTACCAATTCTAGGGGCGAACCTCACATATTTGGGGGTGGAAATTTTTTTTAGTGGTACGGTTTTTGTGCTAGTTATATAACTCCTATCCGTGAGACGCTCATTAAGATCAAAGTTTCACTCCTATATGTTGTAAAAAATTTTAAATTTGGCACTAAAATTACCTTAACAAGTATTTCTCTCAGTTTTATTACACATCTACCATCAAACAAACAAAAATCAAGCGCAATTGTATTCTCTAAAATCGTACTTTTACCCTCCCCTTACACTTAAGATGAACATTGTCCCCAATGTTCAAATAATAAGATGTAAAAGCAAAAAGTAAAAGAATGAAATCAAATACTCCCCTGATTCGCTCGGTGGATAATGAAATTACACGGTTAGATCTTCCTCCAAAGAGAATGTTGAAGCTCCATGACTAATGCATCGCCACAAGCTTGATCCAAAAACATTTCCTTGTCCAAAATAACCTGTTAAACCTGAGAAAACAAACACGAAAACCTGCGTAACATCGGCGGGAAAAATCTATATATAAGGATATAATGCTTGTGGAATGATAATTTTGCAGATTCCTGGAGATTATAAGTTGGAGATTTTAATAAAAACTTTTTATGAAAACAAAACTTTCAAAAATTTCTGGAAATTAAATCTGACGCCGTCAGGTTATAAACCCTGACGCCGTCAGAAATGACCTGACAAAAATTTTCATTTTTAGTTTCCGGAAAATTTCTGGAAAAACCTTTACCTTACTTCCTGGAAATCCTGCAAAACATCATTATGACTCGATACAAGCATTTGACTCAAACAAATACGAATATGTATGCTAATTTATTATTATTACGATTCATGTTCATTTGTGTTCTAATAAACCGATTTAGATTTCCCTTACACTTATCTTTTGCAAAATACCTTTATATGTAGTTAAGACGAAGTTAAAAACAAAATAAAGCATTTTCACAAATTACTTTTGAACATGAATCAATACTAATAAAAATTAAACACACATACGGAAACAAATAAAATCAAACAAACAAATAAATAAACACACAAAGCAAATAAAACAAATAAAGCTTGGGTTGCCTCCCAAGAAGCGCTTGTTTTTGTTCGAGTCACGAGCCTGACTCTACCCTTATTTAACGGATAAAGGAGAGGTTTTTTCTACACTTAGGATTAAGTGCGGGTGATAGTAGCGATACACACCATCTGGGTGGAAGTATGCCACGTGAGGAAAGAGTGACGGATGAATTATATACTCAAAGGGGTGTGCTCCTTTCATCATAACCTTACCTAGTTCACTTTGGTCAATGGGTGAATTAAATTTTTCTCCTAAAAAGGGATCATCTTCTATCAACTTCGAGAGATTCCTAGTTGGGAATCCATCTTGACCTAATAAACCCGGTTTAAACCCATAATGTTTCTTGTGATCAATCATAAATGGGTGATGTAAGTATGAAAGGTTATGGTTCACTCCTATGTCAGCTTTTTCTCTACAAGGCTTAGAGTCTACTACCTTAATCTTAACATTGCCCAGACTACATGGTTTGATGGGTGGATCGGGACCTTTTTCAATTCCTAAATTCACATCTAAGGATGGAAGATTAGGTAACGGTTTTGGTTGAGGCTCCGGTTCATCAAAAATAGGAAATCCCCTAGAACTAAGAGTAAGGTTGTGATCACTATAAGCATTCAAACCTATATCCTCTAGTTGTGTTTGGTCCAAGGGTTCTACCTCTATTGGGGTTCCTATAGTCTCTTCCACTTCTTCCGGGTAAGTCACGGGCGGTGTGTGTGCCTCAAATGACGGTAGGACTTGTGGGGCACTTGGTGGGCTTATGTTACTTACCTCATCATTCCTTACGTCAAGCTCACCTATATCCTCATCATGCGTTTTAGTAGGATCTAACCCTAACATTTTCCCAAGTATCTCAAGTGCTTCTCTAGGCATTTCAACTTCTATGTCCAAATCATACGGATCATCCTCAATATTCTGACTGCTATATTCAAACTGCCTAAAAGATTCATCATGTGTTTCTTGAGATTCGACGTCATCAATCACAAAACCTAGGTCTTTTTTATCAATATGATCATGTTTGGCTAAATCCTCCGTCATATCAAGGTCACCTATGTGTTTGTTTTGTAATATGGCATTACATGACATCCACTTAGGTATCTCAACACTAACATATTCATCCCCAAACAAACTTGTTTCATGATCCTCGAAATTTGTGGTCAATTGACTTGTACTAACGTTTGTTGGGTTGTCTACTATATAATAATATTGGGCACACTCTTCAATAGCTTCCCATGCTTTCTCAGCACTTAATTCCCTAATATCCCTACCGGCAATATGGTAAATGTCCCTTTGGGCATGTCGGTCGACATGATTGTAAAAGATTTGAGTTAGGGACCAAAAATCGAAGTTATGATGAGGGACTTTTTGGAGTAAATATTTAAAACGAGTCCATGCATCATAGAGAGGTTCATCTTTATGTTGTTTAAACATCAAGATGTCATATGGAGTGGGTAAATTACGTGGTTGGTAGTATGGTGGATTCGCGTTCTCCATAATGGTGAACGGAAGAGTCAATGGAAATTACGAACAAACACACAAAGAAAAATAGATAGACTAAAGAAAACCTAAAAAAAAAAAAAAAAAAAAAAAAAAATCTCACTAGAAAGGAATCTAGTGAGTAGACCTAATAGAAATAAAAATTCAACCTAAACAATAACTATTCCCCGGCAGCGGCGCCAAAAACTTGATTGCGTGGTTTTGTAACCTTACAACAGGTTTTACCTCTCGAGGGATCTCAAGAGGCTTACAACCCCACCAGGCAGTGTACCTGACCGATGTAGTATAGTGTAGTGGTAAGTACGGGGGATTGATCGTTCTCCACAGGGAATAGTGTTCGTTAGGTATGAAAGGCTACTCTAATTAGGTCTAAGGGTTGAGGAAGATTCTTTTTATGTTTTTATAGTTTTTATGAAAGCAAGTAAAATCTCGGGTTTGAAAGAGTGGGCGGAATTAGTTGCTAGTCAACTAACCCAAATTACTACGAATGCAATAAAATTAAATAACTGAAAATAAAATGTGGTGAGAAACTTATGTGTAGAGAAATGTGTTTACTTAGATTTCCTTACTCCCTAACTATCTTTTACCGGTTAATTAGTGTGTATTAGTTGCGTGGATGACGGGTGTATTCCTTAATACCATTCGTGGGGTGGCGTACTTACTTCCCCAACTCTACAAGCTCCTACTTCACTCCTATGTCGAGCCGGCTAGGAAGCTCCTAACATGGGATCACTAGAATTCGCTTGTGCATTAAATACAACCATAAAAACCTTTAGTACGCATTTGGTTCATGTTTCTTAAGACGTTCAAGCAAGTTACCGAATAGGAAGTTAGCCAGTTTTCTTAAGCCTAACATAGATAAACAATCATCCAATACAACTAATAACACATTAACAACCAATAATCAATAGCTAGGTTTCATTAGATCTAAGCAAACACAAGATAAATTTAGCCTAACATGTTAAACAAAAGACAAGAATAAGATAGAATCAAACAACACATAGACATATTGAATGATTAATTGATAACTTATCTTTCAATGAAACATGGAAGATCTCAAGGCAAAAAGCCCTGAAAAAGTAGCTAAAATCGTCTTAGGGTTTTCTCCCAAAATTCCACACACTAAGCTCTCCCTAATGACAAAAAATTAGAAAACTATATATAGATTTTTGGATCTGACGGCGTCACCTTATGGAGTGTGACGCCGTCACCTCGCCGCTTTTAGGGTTCCCGGATGACCTTCTTGACGCCGTCCCTCTTTAGCTCTTCAAAAATCCATTCTGGCTTATCAAGGCTTGACGCCGTCGAACCATGAACGTGACGCCGTCCCCTTATGATTTAAGCCGTGACGCCCTCGATCAAGTTAAAGCGTGACGCCGTCAGAATTCACATGCTATTTTCACTGGCCTGTCATGAGTAAATTTCACGTCCAACTTTTCTTGCCAAGGCATGACGCCGTCCAGAGTAAAGTCTGACGCCGTCAAGAGTAACTTTTAGCCGATTTTTGAGACTTTGCCGTTTTCTTCACTTTAATGCTCCAAAAACGTCCAAAATGCCTCCTTTTCCAGATTTCTCCTCAAAAGTACCTAAAATGACAAAAGGAACGATTTAGGGCAATATTTGATCAAATAAATACGATTTAAGGCTTAAATGACCCCTTAAAAGCGGTACACTTTTCGCTTCATCACCCAACTAGAGGATATAGGTTTGAATGCTTATAGTGATCACAACCTTACTCTTAGTTCTAGGGGATTTCCTATTTTTGATGAACCGGAGCCTCAACCAAAATCGTTACCTAATCTTCCATCTTTAGATGTGAATTTAGGAATTAAAAAAGGTCCCGATCCACCCATCAAACCATGTAGTCCGGGTAATGTTAAGATTAAGGTAGTAGACTCTAGGCCATGTGGAGTGGAAGCTAATATAGGAGTGAACCATGACCTTACATACTTACATCACCCATTCATGATTGATCACAAGAAACATTATGGGTTTAAACCGGGTTTATTAGGTCAAGATGGATTCCCAACTAGGAGTCTCTCGAAGTTGATAGAAGATGATCCCTTTCTAGGAGAAAACTTCAATTCACCCATTGACCCAATTGAACTAAGTAAGGTTATGATGATTGGATCCCACATCTTTGAGCATATAATTCATCCACCACTCTTTCCTCACGTGGCATATTTCCACCCTAAGGGTGTGTATCGCTACTTCCACCCGCACTTAATCCTAAGTGTAGGGAAAACCTCCCCTATTTCCGTTAAATAAGGGTAGAGTCAGGCTCGTGACTCGAACAAAAACAAGCGCTTCTTGGGAGGCAACCCAAGCTTTATTTGTTTGTTTGTTTGTTTGATTTTATTTGTTTCCGTATGCAAGTTTAATTGTTATTGTTTGTGCTCATGTTTCAAAGTAAATTGTGAAAATGCTTTATTTTGTTTTTAACTTCGTCTTAACTACATATAAAGGTATTTTGCAAAAGATAAGTGTAAGGGAATCCAAATTTGTTTACAAGAACAAGATTGAACATGAATCACAACAATATTAAATGAGCATGCATACTAGTAATTGTTAGAGTCAAATGCTTGTATCGAGTCATAATGAATATTTTGCAGGATTTCCAGGAAGTGAGGCATAAGTTTTTCCAGAAATTTTCCAGAAACTAACCATAAAATTTCTGCAGGTCACTTCTGATGGCGTCAAGGTTAACACCTGACGGCGTCAAGTGTAAAAGTCTGGAAATTTTGCAAGTTTTGTTTTTCTACCGGAGTCATAAAGTTTTTGTTAAATCTTTAGTTTTATAAACTCCAGGAAATCTGCAAATATTCATTCTACAAGCATTATATCTTTAATCGTTTTGTTTTTATTTCTAAGTCTGGAATTACATCTAGTTGTGAGTTTTCTTTGTTCAGGTTGATGCTTTGGTTTTTTTTGTGTTTGTTTTCTCAGGTTTAACAGGTTATATTGGACAAGAAGATGATTTATATTTCGGAAGGGAAGCTTTCAACGTTCATTTTCTTGGAGGAGGATTTAACCATTTTACCGGATTATCCACATCGAACGAATCAGGGGAGTATTTGTTTTCATTCTTTTACCTTATTTACTTTTACATCCTTTGAATGAACATTGGGGACAATGTTCAGCTTAAGTGTAAGGGGGGGGGGGGGCGGGTAAAGTACGATACTTTAGATAATGCTATTACGCTTGATTTTTGTTTGTTTAATGGTAGATGTGTAATAAAACTGAGAGAAATACCTGTTAAGGCAATTTTAGTGCCAAATTTAAAATTTTTTACAACATATAGGAGTAAAATTTGGTCTTAATGAGCGTCTCATGGATAGGAGTTATATGACTAGCACAAAACCGTACCACTAAAAAATTTTCCACCCCCAAATATGTGAGGTTCGCCCCTAGAATTGGTAGGAAAAGCATTTATGCTATGATGTGTGTACCGGTAGCACTTAGATTCTAGAACTTGCGTTAGGACCATTCCGAGGCAACAAGTGAGACTACATTCGTGTAGTTAGATTTACTACATGATAAGAGGCATTAGGATTAACCCATTGTTTTACACCTGTGTTTTTGTTATAATTACGTTGGCTACATTGGTCAAGTAATTCTCCCACACCCTTTGCGTTGTACTCATTTTTAGTACACGATACCCCTAGTACACCCCTCAGAGCCTATCTTTTCGTTTCTAACTTTAAGCATTTTACTTAAAGTAAGAATTTGTTTACACCCCACTTAAATGTACACCCAAATCGCCTTAGCCTACCTTGTATGCACTCATTTTTAGTGCATTATTGTGACAACATTTGTTTAAACCCCAAGTTAATTATCTAATTGATTACATGGTTGCTAAGTCGAGTCATATCCTTGTACATATTGTTTTGGGACGATTGGGACTCATGGGTAAAGTACTAGTGTAATGGAGTAATGGGGAAGAACAACATTATTACCCCATATGTGCTAAACATTTTAAAAGTACTCCAAGTGTTTCGATTATCTTAATTCGAGTCATTAGAATAGTTATTTGTAAAGTTATGTAAAAGTTCAAGTGTAAGGGGAATGCAACGCCCCTATGATGTATTATTTTGGATGGTAGGGCAAGAGTGTATGAAAAAAAAAAAAAAAAAAAAAAAAAAAAAAAAATCAAGAAAATGCAAAAAAATGAGAAAAAGAAAAGTAGAAAAAACATACGGACTACCATCCCGTTTCATTTTATGTTTATTTTATCTTTTTGTTATTTCTTTCATTAGCTTAAGTCGAGTCTAGTCTTGGCTTAGCAACGCCATATTGTACATGTAATTAATCAAGATCTTTAACTCGCCACCAGTAAAATATCCTTTATCCAACAAAACCGTGTTTATCATATCCCTACACCTAACGTTATAACCCGTTTAAAAGCCCTCTTTGATAGTTTATCTTAGGTGCTTACGCCTAGTGGAGGAGGTTTTTGATCCTTTCCCAATCCTATGGTAATCTATTTGCTATGACAGGTAGTGAGAGATATTATCCATTTTCATTTATGAGATATACTTTTATGACACCTGAGAGATGTGAGTATCTAAACACTACTTGTGAGGTGCTAGTTTGTAATCTCCGTGCTTATTATGATTAAAGTGGAACGACTATTTGTTGTAATTACTTTTATATTAGCGTTAAATGACCCCTAACTTGTATTTTGATTAGAATAAAAGCGCATTTGCTTGAGGACAAACAAATCTCAAGTGTAAGGGTATTTGATGAAGCAAAAAGTGTACCGCTTTTAGGGGGTCATTTAAGCCCTAAATCGTATTTATTTGATCAAATATTGCCCTAAATCGTTCCTTTTGTCATTTTAGGTACTTTGGAGAAGAAATCTGGAAAAGGAAGCATTTTGGACGTTTTTGGAGCATAAAAGTGAAGAAAACGACAAAGTCTCTAAATCTGCTGGAAAAGTACCTTTGACGGCGTCAAGCCCTAATGTGACGCCGTCAACCCTTGATAAGCCAGAGAGGATTTTGGAAGATTAAAGGGGGACGGCGTCAAGAAGGTCGTCAAGCCTTGATAAGCCAGAGAGGATTTTGGAAGATTAAAGGGGGACGGCGTTAAGAAGGCCATCAAGAAACCCTAACCGCGGCGAGTTGACGGCGTCAAGCTCTATAACGTGACGCCGTCAGATCTGTTTTCCTATATATACTTTCATAATTTTTAGTCATTAGTGTGCAACTTTGTGAGGAGAAACCCTAGACGATTTTTCTACCATTTTTAAGGGTTTTATACCCTTGGATCTCCCATGTTCAATTGAAGATAAGTAATCAATTAATCATTTAATATGTCTATGTGTTGTTTGATTATATCTTGTTCTTGTCTTTTATTTAACATGCTAGGCTAGATTTATCTTGTGTTTGCTTAGATCTAATGAAACCTAACTATTGATTATTGGTTGTTGGTGTGTTATTAATTGTATTGGATGATTGTTTATCGATGTTAGGCTTAAGAAAACTAGCTAACCTCCTATACGGTAACTTGCTTGAACGTCTTAAGAAACATGAACCAATGCGTACTAAGGTTATTATGGTTGTATTTAATGCATGAGCGAATTCTAGTGATCCTATGTTAGGAGATTCTTAGCCGGCTCGACATAGGAGTGAAGTAGGAGCTTGTAGAGTTGGGGAAGTACGTACGCCACCCCACGATTGGTATTAAGGAATACACCCGTCATCCACGCAATTAATACACACTAATCAACCGGTAAAAGATAGTTAGGGAGTAAGGAAATCTAAGTAAACACATTTCTCTCCATATAAGTTCCACGACCTTTTTATTTTCAGTTATTTTATTTTATTTGCAATTGTAGTTATTTGGGTTAGTTGACTAGCAACTAATTCCGCCCACTCCTTCAAACCCGAGATTTTACTTGCTTTTATAAAAAATATAAAAATACAAAAAGAATCTTCCCTCACCCTTAGACCTATTAGAGTAGTTTTTCAATCCTAACGACACTATTCCCCTAGAGAACGATCAATCCCCCGGTACTTGCCACTACACTATACTACATCGGTCAGGTACATTGCCTGGTGGGGATTGCAAGCCTCTTGAGATCCCTCGAGAGGTAAAACCTGTTGTAAGGTCGCAAAACCATGCATCAGTGTTTATTTATTTGTTTGTTTGATTTTATTTGCTTCCGTATGTATGTTTAATTTTTATTATTATTGATTCATGTTCGAAACTAAATTGTGAAAATGCTTTATCTTGTTTTTAACTTCGTCTTAATTACATATAAAGGTATTTTGCAAGAGATAAGTGTAAGGGAAATCCAAATCGGTTTATTAGAACAAATGAACATGAATCATAACAATATTAAATTAACATACATATTAGTAATTGTTTGAGTCAAATGCTTGTATCGAGTCATAATGATATTTTGCAGGATTTCCAGGAAATAAGGATTGAGTTTTTCCAGAAATTTTCCGGAAACTTAACATGAAAAATCTGTCAGATCACTTCTGACAGCGTCAGGAACAGTTTTCTGGAAATTTTTTTTTTTGAAAGTTTTGTTTTTCTTCCGGAATCATAAAATGCTTTATTAAATCTCTAACTTATAAACTCCAGGAATCTGCAAAATAATCATTCCACAAGCATTATATCCTTATACAGATTTATCCCGCCGATGTTATGCAGGTTTTCGTGTTTGTTTTCTCAGGTTTAACAGGTTATTTTGGACAAGGAGATGTATGTGGAATCTAGCTTTTGGCGCTGCTTTAATCTTGAAGTTTCAACATTACCTTGGAAGAAGATCTAACCATGTTACCTCTTTATCCACCGAGCGAATCAGGGGAGTATTTGATTTCATTCTTTTACATTATTTACTTTTACATCTTGTTATTTGAACATTGGGGACAATGTTCATCTTAAGTGTAAGGGGGGGGGGGGTAAAGTACGATACCTTAGAGAATGTTATTACGCTTGATTTTTCGTTTGTTTAATGGTAGATGTGTAATAAAACTGAGAGAAATACCTGTTAAGGCAATTTTAGTGCCAAATTTAAAGTTTTTTACAACATATAGGAGTGAAACTTTGGTCTTAATGAGCGTCTCACGGATAGGAGTTATATGACTAGCACAAAACCGTACCACTAAAAAAATTTTCCACCCCCAAATATGTGAGGTTCACCCCTAGAATTGGTAGGAAAAGCATTTATGCTATGATGTGTGTACCGGTAGCACTTAGATTCTAGAACTTGCGTTAGGACCATTCCGAGGCCACAAGTGAGACTACATTCGTGTAGTTAGATTTACTACATGATAAGAGACATTAGGATTAACCCATTGTTTTACACCTGTGTTTTTGTTATAATTACATTGGCTACATTGGTCAAGTAATTCTCCACAACCTTTGCGTTGTACTCATTTTTAGTACACGATACCCTAGTACACCCCTCAAAGCCTATCTTTTCGTTTCTAACTTCAAGCATTTTACTTAAAGTAAGAATTTGTTTACACCCCACTTAAATGTACACCCAAATCGCCTTAGCCTACCTTGTATGCACTCATTTTTAGTGCATTATTGTGACAACATTTGTTTAAACCCAAGTTAATTATCTAATTGATTACATGGTTGCTAAGTCGAGTCATACCCTTGTACATATTGTTTTGGGACGATTGGGACTCATGGGTAAAGTACTAGTGTAATGGAGTAATGGGGAAGAACAACATTATTACCCCCATATGTGCTAAATATTTTAAAAGTACTCCAAGTGTTTCGATTATCTTAATTCGAGTCATTAGAATAGTTAATTGTAAAGTTATGTAAAAGTTCAAGTGTAAGGGGAATACAACCCCCCTACGATGTATTATTTTGGATGGTAGGGCAAGAGTGTATGCAAAAAAAAAAAAAAAAAAAAAAAAAAAAAAAAAAAAAAAAAAAACGGACTACCATCCCGTTTCATTTTATGTTTATTTTATCTTTTTGTTATTTTTTTTTCATTAGCTTAAGTCGAGTCTAGTCTTGGCTTAGCAACGCCATATTGTACATGTAATTAATCAAGATCTTTAACTCGCCACCAGGAAAATATCCTTTATCCAACAAAACCGTGTTTATCATATCCCTACACCTAACGTTATAACCCGTTTAAAAGCCCTCTTTGATAGTTTATCTTAGGTGCTTACGCCTAGTGGAGGAGGTTTTTGATCCTTTCCCAAGCCTATGGTAATCTATTTGCTATGACAGGTAGTGAGAGATATTATTCATTTTCATTTATGAGATATACTTTTATGACACCTGAGAGATGTGAGTATCTAAACACTACTTGTGAGGTGCTAGTCTGTAATCTCCGTGCTTATTATGATTAAAGTGGAATGACTATTTGTTGTTATTACTTTTATATTAGCGTTAAATGACCCCTAACTTGTATTTTGATTAGAATAAAAGCGCATTTGCTTGAGGACAAGCAAATCTCAAGTGTAAGGGTATTTGATGGAGCGAAAAGTGTACCGCTTTTAGGGGGTCATTTAAGCCCTAAATCGTATTTATTTGATCAAATATTGCCCTAAATCGTTCCTTTTTTCATTTTAGGTACTTTGGAGAAGAAATCTGGAAAAGGAAGCATTTTGGACGTTTTTGGAGCATAAAAGTGAAGAAAACGACAAAGTCTCAAAATCGGCTGGAAAAGTACCTGTGACGGCGTCAAGCACCATTGTGACGCCGTCAACCCTTGACGCGCCAGAGAGGATTTTGGATGATTAAAAGGGGACGGCGTCAAGAAGGCCATCAAGAAACCCTAACCGCGGCGAGGTTACGGCGTCAAGCTCTATAACGTGACGCCGTCAGATCTGATTTTCTATATATATTCTCATAATTTTTAGTCATTAGTGTGCAACTTTGTGAGGAGAAACCCTAAGACGATTTTTCTGCTACTTTTAAGGGTTTTATACCCTTGGATCTCCCATGTTCAATTGAAGATAAGTAATCAATTAATCATTCAATATGTCTATGTGTTGTTTGATTATATCTTGTTCTTGTCTTTTATTTAACATGCTAGGCTAGATTTATCTTGTGTTTTCTTAGATCTAATGAAACCTAACTATTGATTATTGGTTGTTGGTGTGTTATTAATTGTATTGGATGATTGTTTATCGATGTTAGGCTTAAGAAAACTGGCTAACCTCCTATACGGTAACTTGCTTGAACGTCTTAAGAAACATGAACCAATGCGTACTAAGGTTTTTATGGTTGTATTTAATGCATGAGCGAATTCTAGTGATCCCATGTTAGGAGCTTCTTAGCCGGCTCGACATAGGAGTGAAGTAGGAGCTTATAGAGTTGGGGAAGTACGTACGCCACCCCACGATTGGTATTAAGGAATACACCCGTCATCCACGCAATTAATACACACTAATCAACCGGTAAAATATAGTTAGGGAGTAAGGAAATCTAAGTAAACACATTTCTCTCCATATAAGTTCCACAACCTTTTTATTTTCAGTTATTTTATTTTATTTGCAATTGTAGTTATTTGGGTTATTTGCAATTGTAGTTATTTGGGTTAGTTGACTAGCAACTAATTCCGCCCACTCCTTCAAACCCGAGATTTTACTTGCTTTTATAAAAATATAAAAAAAAAATACAAAAAGAATCTTCCCTCACCCTTAGACCTATTAGAGTAGTTTTTCAATCTTAACGACACTATTCCCCTAGAGAACGATCAATCCCCCGGTACTTGCCACTACACTATACTACATCGGTCAGGTACGCTGCCTGGTGGGGATTGCAAGCCTCTTGAGATCCCTCAAGAGGTAAAACCTGTTGTAAGGTCGCAAAACCACGCATCAGTGGGTAATGACTCGACTCAGTCACTATAACCCCAAGGGTGGTCTTGTTCTAGTCTCGGTTCGATAGGAACTATTAGGGTGCGTTTGTTTGATTTGGTTTACGTACCTCGATTCCACAACTCGTAAAGGGTGAGTGGGTTGTTTTTCAGGTTAACGAGACAACAACAAGGGTGGTTGTGCTCGTGTGGAGTTTGTTTGGTCTCGGCTGGGATAAGAAACCCACAAAGGGTGTTTACTTGCTTATTTGGGATTCGGATCCAGATTTGAGTTGCTCATTTTTCGTTGTGTTTCTTTTTGGATCTGCTTATTATTGTTGTTGTGCCACTATTGTGTTTGGGTATGACATTTCGATTAATTGCCTCAGTCTTAATTCACGGAAAACACCACAAAGGTGTGTTTGTTTGTTGTACTCGCGTGTATGTGGTCCTGGTTTATCAGCCACGATACCAAGGGTGTGTGAGGCCACCTAGTCTTGGTTCAACAAGACCATCCATATAGGGTGAGTCTTGGCCCCAGTTCATCAGCCACGATACAAAGGGTGTGTGAGGCCACTTGGCTTGGCTTATCAACAGTTCTAGCTCCTCTCCACATGCCCACTTTCACCCAATAAGAGAAAACAGGAAACTGAAATTAACCAATATCAGCAAGGCAAACATCAGCAAAGGGTCGAAAACATCAGCAAACGTGCGTAATTATCAAACCTAATAGTTTGCCCCGCCAAGACGTGACCGATCATAGCTTTAATCAAATCTGCTTAGATTCATTGCAGCCTCTTATAACTAATATCACCATTATTATTCTCATCTCATAAAAAACAACACTACAAAAGTGTGTGGCATTTGCTTCCCTGCAAACAAAAGAAATACAAATATGACTTTGTTACGGCACTTTTATTGATCACAAAACATAAACAACAAAAGTACGCTATTCCTTACCAAAAGCAACTACTTTAGCAAAAGCACGCAAAACTACTTTATATGTATAAGAAAAAAAATGGACTTAAAAAGTGTAAGGATTTATTGGACTTGAAAAGGAAACAATGCTTAATGGACAATAAATTACTAGATACATCTTAATTATTATGTCGTTTCTTATAAAGATTGATTTGGGTAAATTTGATTCGTAATAAAGGTCTTTCGAATTGGAAATGCTTTATAAGCAAACGAGTCATAGCAAAATTTTTATAAAGTTTCTGTACTTAGACAGTATTTCCAAAAACTCTTTTATTATAAACTCGCCAAGTAACGAAATGAATACATTTAAATCATGAGACTTTTATTGTTTGAAATATAAATCCAAACTTTTCTTTATTTAAAAGACATTGATGTTTTAACCAAAGTATTTGGGATTATGGGGTAAATACTGAAATGTACAAATTGACTTATCTTAACGACGTATTTCCTTGTCGTCG
This sequence comes from Artemisia tridentata subsp. tridentata, assembly GCA_021014915.2. Classification (NCBI taxonomy): domain Eukaryota; kingdom Viridiplantae; phylum Streptophyta; class Magnoliopsida; order Asterales; family Asteraceae; genus Artemisia; species Artemisia tridentata. The sequence goes on from CP139503.1 coordinate 246,078,116, forward strand.
TATTTTTGACTCCTCCTTACCAATCTTTTCTCGACTCAAGTTTCCGTCAGTACTTTTCTCGACTATGTCGTTATCTATTCCTCTTTGACGTGTGTATACTTGAGTCCTCGTCACTATTTCTTGACTGTTCTTTTATAACTTCCTTTATAATATAGTAGGATATATATTATACTTTTGCGTGAGTTACATTTTGAGTCTATGTTTTCTTACCACCATACGGAATGTTGATACTAAACTTTTTACAAACTTTGATACGAGTAATCCACGAAAACTAAGACGCTTGTCTTTTGATACTCTTTTACTTTACGAGACGTATTCTAAGATAACCATATACGTATTAGGTTGTGCCGATCCGGTACCATTGTGCCTGTACTCTCGATACCGTTATGTTTTACTCTTGATGTCAGTTGTGACCTTTGTGATATTTTGTGTTGCTGCAAGCTGTGGTGAGTTCATGGCCCCTACCTTTACTTGTTTTATAAATGTGTTGGGGGAGAATACATGCTTGTTTTTAATTAAACTCAATGCTTGTTTATACTTAAACTCATTACTTGTTCTTACTTGAAAACATGATTTATTTACTTATTGCACACTGGTTTACCTTGTTCTGAACACAAGTGTTTAAATATTATATGTGAGTTTATAGCCCCACTTTACCACTTTACCTATACTTGTTTACAAACCTTGGGGTGAGAAACATGCAAAACATTTTCTGGACCACAACCAATACTTTATTTTCTCAAAACTATTGCGTAGTTAGCCTAAGCCTCTGAACCTACTGTTATGCCCACCTCATGAACCGTTAATTCCTGCTAGGAAGCGCGATTGATATAAATAGATCTATTGGGGTGACTCCCCCGTTCGGTTGGCTAGACGGGTCAATGCGGGCATATACCAAGTCGGATTATGAGTGTATTGGGTTAAACACTCACTATGGGCCCCTATTATTATTATTATTATTTATGTGCTACATTGTAGCGCACTGAACTATCGAGCTTCGGTTGCATGAACTTAGAGCTAGCGTAATAGACTACTTTTGTTGTGACATTATATTCATTGTAATGATCACATACTCTACTCATGGTCCACATCTCTAATTTTACTTTAAGGTAAACTTTATTTTCATGACATTGTGAGCGACACAATGGTCACAAAACTTTTTATTGAACTCACATTATCTTTACTGCTTTATCATATCCCTATGAACTCACCAACCTCGTGTTGACACTTTTAGCATGTATTTTCAGGTTTAAGGCGATAGCCTAGTTGGGGAGGCTTGTGGCATGACATAGCATGGTCATAAAAGACTCTGATGTATTTGGGACCGTTTTATTTCTTTTACGGGCTTATATTTCCTCACTGTTTCTTTTGGAATGTTGTAAACAAAATACTTTTGAATATGAAATTTCTTTTAAACGGTTGAGGTAAAATTGTTCTTTGTACTTTGTGTTGTGATATCAATTTAGTAGCATCCAAACATGTATGCTTCCGTTAAACCAGATTTTGGGGGTGTTACATCCGGGATGTAGAAGTTGGTGTCTCGAAAGTCGAAATCATACTCGTGAGACATATTGAGACCTATGCAAGTAGTTTAAGATGATTATTTACGTATTAGAATAATATCCATCCTTTTGAAGAGTGAGTATTTAAAGAATATTTTATACTTCCTTTATGAGTTGAGATAACTACAAAAATTTGACAAAACTTAGTTGATTGCTTTGTATTAACAATGTAAATAAAGACGTGAGTGTCCTGCACGTGAGAAGATCTTTTAATTTGAGAGTATGGGATGTTGAAAAAGTGTGTTCGTAAAAGGTTTGATGAAAATAAGTATAAATATCAAACCCCGTTAGTTTGAGTGTTTGTGATTTATGCCAAACAAACCTTTCAAGAGATTATCCTTATGAAAAAAAATTACCCTTGTACATTGAGATTTTGATAAAGAGCTAAATGTTTTAGAAAAGTATTGAGAAGATGTAGTTATTCAAAAGAGTGGTTTAGAAATCTAAGATTGAGGAAGATGAGATCCTAAACTGAAAAGATATGAGTACTTGGTTGTTCGAAAAGAGAGATAAATAACATGAGATGATAGACTGATGTCTGTTAAGCCGGTTCTTTCAGATCCATTATGAAATGGATCCGGCCCGTTATAATTAAGGGTTCCGGGTAAATCTGCTGATACAAGAAAGTTTTAGATCATTAGATTTTTCGACATGTTGGTTGTCATTCTATGGTTACTTTAAGAAGCTGGATCCTAAGAACTAGAGCAAGAGTTTGGAAGTTTTTCACAACGAGAGAGATGAGAATAAGTTTATATTCTACACACATCAGATGTAAGAGGATAGGCATGGGAGAATAGTGTGAATTCACTAGAGACACTAGTTTGGATTTAAGAGGTAGATTATTTTTGTGAAAACAAAGAGGGAGAAGAGAACATGTTTCCATTAAGAGTTTAAATCTATTGAACTAAGAATCTTAATTAGGCGTCAAAAGAGTCAATTATAGGTTTTATGACTAGACAAGTCTTTTACCAAGTAGATTATAAAACCGATTTATTATCATCTACTTAGTTCTTTTTAAGTCACGTATGAATAAAAAGAAGACACATATGCATTCCAACTCTACACAATTAGCATGTTCTTAAACCATCATTTATTTTGTGAGAAAACATACCTTTGCTTGATTTATCCTAGATGGAGTTGAAATAATTCACGAGCTTTTAAGATGTCTGCATACTTTTTAGTAGTACAGATTTGAAGCTCTTTAAGGTTCTTCTTTATTTGCGGACTTCATTTTTTCCTTTAATAGGATGAAGTTATGAGGAATCCTATCATGAAAATTTCTTAAGAAAAATAGTTAGAGAAAAGATGAATTATCAATATCCAAAAAAAAAAAATAATATAAGTTTTATTCTTTTTGCAAAAATGTTTTTGATGTCAATTTTTGCAAAGATTTTCCTTCATTATAGTTTTCAAACATACACGGATCGTTTCAAGTTTTTAAACTACAATATACTTTAAGAAACTTGATAACGAAGTTCTGATGCCAATTGTAGAAAACAAGAAGGGGGAGGGGTTGAATAGTTTTACCGATTAAAACTTAGTTTTAAAAATTATAGATCGACTTATGTCAATCTAGTTTTGACGTGTTGGATATTGATAGTAGAAAAACATATAAAACTAAACTACAAGAGAGGGATAGAGAGACACAACCACAAAACAAGTATTTATAGTGGTTCAACTACAAGGACACTTTCCTTGCCCTACTCCACTCCTCGAGTACCAAACTCGAGAGTTTCGCAAACACTACACAAGACAAACTCCTTTCACCGGCGGAGAAGCCTTCACAACGTCGCTTACACTTTATCCGGTACAAAGCTAAATACCAAGCTCTTCCACGAGGTAGAGCCAAACCTTCGTCGCCTACACTTTATCCGGTACAAGGCTAGATACCGGGTTCCATTACAAAGGAGGAACCACTACCCGATCAACACTTCTAGCACAACACAACTAAAGGAACCAACGTCCTTGTACACCTAACGACTCAACACATCTACTACACCTTTGAGAAGAAGAAAGAACAACAAGATACACTTCTGTGATCTTGTGAAGAAGAAGAATCTTAGCAACTCATGTCACGAGCTTGCAAGTCTTCGAGAGGTTGTGATCTCGCCTTTAAGAGGAACCTAGAGAATCACAAAGAAAGACTACATAGAAAGATCCTTGGATATGAGGTTAGAGAGTTTAGAACATAGAGAGAAGATATTTTGTCTAAAAGGTGTGAGAAGCAAGAGAGAAATGGCTCACTATTTACAGGCAAACTGAACACTGTTCATCGGGATCCAGCCAGTGTAAAGCCAGGGATCCGGGTATCTGGTATCACTAGTCCGGATTTTGGGTTACAATTTCGGGTTTTGGTTTATGGGTTATGATCCATGGTTTATGTGATGTCATGCATGATGTCAAAGACATCTTGGGTCATGGTTTATGGACTTTGGGTTATGGGTTATGGAATTTGGGTCATGGATCATGGGTTTTACCCATTTCGATGTCATGCATGATGTCATGCAATGGGTCATGGGTTATGGATCATGCTCCATGGGTTATAGGTTATGGACTATGTTTTGGGTCATGGATAGTCCAAGTCTTTTCTAGCTTCTCCATACTTGACCTCTTCAACTCTCTTATCTTCTTTATTTAATGGACAATCTTTGGCGAGGTGAGATCCTCAACAAGTGTCGCATCCTACTTGAATAACATGCACATTTTCTTTTAATTGCTTCATGTCCATACCATGACTTTCAAGCTTGTTGGTGATCACATAAATTCCATCCAAGCTTCCTCCCATACTTCTACTACTACCTCCATCATGCCATTTTTGTGAATGGTCCGCCATATCTTGGATAGCGTCAAGGGCTTGAATATGAGTCACCCCAGGGATTGGCCTCTGGGAGTTAAGAATTTTCCTCGTGGAAATGTTGAGACCCTTGTAGAAGATGTTTACCATTGGTTGTTTGTTAAGGTCATGAGTTGGGCACCTATAAAGGAGATCATTGTACATATCCCAAGCTTGGTACAATTTCTCGTCACAATCCTGCTTGAAGTTGTGAATTTCCTCAAGCTGTTTTGCCGTCTTTTGATGGATGGAAATAACGTTGAATGAATGATCTTTTGAGGAGATCCCATGTATTGACGGTTCCTGCGGGTAACCTATCAATCCACCTCTTCGCGGCTCCAGTGAGTGTCGTCGGAAACACTCAGAGCATAACCGCATCATGAGAAACACCTGGTATGTTGAAAAGGCTCACGATGTACAAGACATTATCAATATGCTCGTTTACATCTTCGGTCTTGCTTCCGGAAAAGGGGCATTTTCTTAACTCACGCATAAACTAGTTCTTTATCTGAAACTGAACATTCGCTCCAATGGCCGGCCTAACAACCCCCGGCCCTTGCTCCTCTCGAGTCATAGCGAGGTTTTCCTCGAGGGTAAGCGTATCAATGTCAACTTCACCCATGGTACATGAAACTAATGAAATTGAAATAGTGAGATGAAAAGAAAATTACCAAAAGTTACAAACTTAAATAAAATCCTAAAATAGCTCCCCGGCAACGGCGCCAAAAACTTGATGCTGGATTTTAGACCAGGTTTTAATATTTATATTAACTCGTCTACCTATGGTCCACCTATGCACTAAAAGGAAGAGAACCCGGTCGTGTGTAGTGTAGTAATCGGTAAAGCCAAGGTTGTCCCAAGAGCTATGAGTGCGGATTTATTATAAGTTCTACTGTCACTGATTTTAAAGGAGGTTTTTGATTTGATTAATATTAAAATAATAAAATGAAATAAACAAGAAACAATCAATAAGGAGAAATGTGCTAGCCTAGTTACTAATCTTATTACGCCATAATCAAGTCTTCTTATTAATGCTTTCTACTGCTTCAAGTGGGGGAAATGTCACTAGATAGCATTTGGGCAATTCGTCTAGCCTATAAGTCTAGATTCCTCTTCCACCGTAGTTACTCGATGGGGGTCATGGGTAACCTAACCTTAGTCATTATGTACCAGCTACAATATAGACATATTCTTAGTGCATGAAGCACTAAACTCGACATCTCTGCACTTAGGTTTCCTTAACTTCTTAAGTATCTCCACAAGGTAGGTGATCCTATGGTCAATTCGTACACAAGGGAATGGTAGTCCTATGGTTAATTCATACTAATCCTCGCAACCTACTCGACTAGGGTCCTATGGTCAATTCAAGCTAGCCTTATAGATAATACCGAGCTTTAATACTACCAAAACAAGGGTGTCCACGAATAGGCAACGAAAGTAAACGCAAAAAGCGATAGTAAAGCAAGAAAAACTTAAATCATGGCAATAACAATTTCATAGCTAGGCTAACACCGAAGGTGTTTAGCCAATCATATTAAACAATGCAGCACATTCAATGTTGATAATCATAATGAAAGACATTGAATAAATTACAAAAGTTTGATACGAAATAACTAAAACTTATGTGGTAATGAAGTGAATTATCCCTAGGAAGATGATCCGAAGCTGCTGAGAATCATCCCTCTAGAAGCCCTTACACGTCCTTCAGTGTTGTGTGATGGGAAGTGGTCATGAAAATGTAGAATTAGGGCTTGTATTTATATGCTCGTCAAAGTTACGGCGTAACCATAAGTTATGGGTTACGCCGTAACCAGCGTATCTCAGACGATCTTATCCTCAATAAATAATCTACGGCGTAACCTATATAGTGGGTTACGACTGTAGAAGTCTCGTAGCGAAAATCTTAATTTCTACGTCGTAACCTTGTAAGTGAGTTACGGCGTAACCTTCTTAACCACTGAATTCTTCTAAGTCTTACAAAATCTACGGCGTAAGTAAATCGACGGAGTTACGCCGTAACCTTTAGGTGTGTTGACTTTGGTCTTTAAGTGTAAATAAGTGTTACGGCGTAGGTTGAGAGTGGAGTCTACGCCGTAACCTTCTTTTGGTCAGCATACTCTTGTATATATTCGTTAAAATTCTTCCAAATCCGCGTCTCTTTGTTCTTATGCTCATTTATGCCCTGAAAATGAAATATTAAGAAATAAGAGCATGTATTCAAGTAAAAAATACAAATGATGAGCATATTAGAGGGAAATTAACACTAAAATATCAGGACTATTTTATGTTATCATTTACACACACTCAAACACACATTATTTGGTGTATTTTTTAGGGTAATCAAGTACCATTTAAGGAAGATAGTCATCATACATAATATATACGTGTCTAAAACAACTCTCATTTCACACGCCAATCCGAACCTAATCCACACACCGCATCTCTCGTTGTTGTCATTAGTATTGGAAGATAGAACACTCGTGGTTCTACGGTAGTATGTGTCTAAAACAACTCTCGTATCCTACACTAATCTGAACCTAATCCACACGCCACACCTCTCCTTGGTGCCATTAGTATTAGAAGATAGAACGACCCAAGTCCAAATGTGAATTGTGTCCATTAGGGTTTCTAGTATGTTCTATGTAATGCAATATAAATGCATCATTAATAATACAATATCTCTCACAAGAAATTCAATGTTTTACATGGTATCTGAGCTTTATCTTCAAGCCACCACCAAAAATTTGCTATCCTCTAGTGATCGTCTACTCACCGGTGATCCAGAGGAATCCGATTTATTTATTTTCGCTTTATTATTTTTGCTTAAATAGTCTCTTTTTTCATATCCAATGTATAAACCCATAGGTCGCACAACCATGATCGGTACGAGTCCTTGCCATGTACTATTCCATAATGATGTCGTTAATGTCTGCCATTTTCCTGTTATCTGAAATATGACCCAAGAAGAATCAGTAGTACAAGCAAGCTAAAAGTAAACCTAAATAAACTAAACTAGACATAAACGAAATTAAAATACAAAGTTAGCGTTCCTTTCAGAACTTATATACGTCGTATAGGTAATGATCCTATATGCTGTATATAGCTTACACCATATACTATTGGAGAGTATACATCATATGCGTACCTTATCAAGCAAAACAAATTCAAGATGAGAGGTCTTACGTTGTATGCTATTGGGTTAACATACGCCGTATGTGTGCCCTAGCTTGAAAAAATTCACTACGTGAGCTCTTACGTCGTATGCTATAGGATGAGCATACGCCGTATGGGCCTAAAAACAGTTATTTTAGCAAAACCAAAACACTACTTTAAAAATTAAAACGCTAAATTATACAAAAACTAAAAATTTGACACCTAAAATTCACCCTTGCTCCTCGACACCAGCGACAAAAACTTGATGGTGTGAAACCGTATTGTTTTAAATATATAATGTACCGAATCCTTTAGACGTTCACCAACACTCAAGGGCAGTGTACCCATTTGTATAGTATAGTGAGTCGGCAAGACCGGGTCGTTCGCGAGGAGTAAAGGATCCTAAATGTCTAACTGGTAGTTTTATATATCACCGGCGATTTAAATTTGCTGATTATGTTTTTAAGCTAATACTAATAACAGAAAATAAAATATAAGAAAATAAAAGTAAAGTAAACAAACAATAGTTCTGAGAAGAGAAGATCAAGAGATAAAGGCATGCTTGCCTTGCTAATCCCCTAGTTTCCTTAATGACATCGTTTTAGTGCAATGTTTATCTAGTGTGCTTTGGTGAATCTAAGGTAGAGGAGGTCGAATACGGTCGCTTCCGCTCCTAACTTCTTCCTAAAAGCTGGGTAGGCCTAGTCGGGTCATTTCCCATAACTAATGATCCAAGCATTAAGTGTCATCAACTGATTATGTAACCTACGTTTTTATGTGGGAGCCAAACCACCTAGTTTTCTTGATAAAGGAGAAAGCGTCCTTTCGAGTCGAATAATGTCAGTATCGCTACTAAATCTTAAACCCTATTGTCTACCACTTTTAACCAGGTGCTGGCTCAGTTAAGTCATCGCCACCATTAGAGTTACTTGCCAAGGTAATTTAATGATTCTTATGGGTGTCGTTCATGTGGTATATATACTAAACACCTATAGTTAACAGGTAGCCATGGTCTACACAAAGGCGTAAGTCTATAACAATACATAAATTATCCAAAACACACATAGAATAAACTAAAGAACATATGTCATTAAATCAAAGAGGTTCATAAAAAGGAAATCATAAAAGGCTTAGCCTTCCATAACAAATGATAAGCGAAGATTATTCAGAGTAAACAAGATAATCGAAATCATATTGAAAAACTGATAATCAATGGATTATGATGTGTAAAACCTTCACTCTTGGTGTCTTCCTTCTTTCTGTAGCATCCCAAAACAAACTAGGGTTTCTACTATGCAGCACTCTTCAAAACTCCAAAACTCTCTCCTATGTGTGGAATGGGTATCTATTTATAGGCTAAAATGGCTTTGGGGCCGTCAATTGATACGGCGTATACTCCTGGATGGGCATACACCGTATGCCTCTAAAATAGCATAAACGAATCTTCTAGAACCAGGTCCATATGGCGTATGGTTGGATGGGTCATACGGCGTATGGTCTTCAACACTTGGGAAATAAAATCATGACAAGAGCGCATACGCCGTATGCAATAGGAGTAGCATACAACGTATGCATCTTCAACTTGGATAAATATTTGACGAGACGACATCCACTCTATACCTAAGGAATGTAATATGGCGTATGTAAATAGCTGGAAATGCACTTCGTCATACTTTGGTTGTTTTGGCTCATTTTCCTATCTTTTTCGCGAGAATTCTCCTTTTGCTCCAGATGAACACTAAAACACAAATTTATAGTTGCTCCTTGAGTTCATTTGCTTTTGGTTTAATATGGTATCGATAGCAATAGCTGTTTTTCCAGTTTGTCGGTCCCCGATTATAAGTTCTCGTTGACCACGACCTATAGGAACCAGGCTATCTACCGCTTTTAACCCAGTTTGCATAGGCTCGTGCACAGATTTACGTTCAATAATCCTAGGGGCTTTCACTTCGACACGTCTTCGCTCGTGATCGCTTATATCTTATCAAAACAAGGCAAAAAGGAGTGATTATTCTGGGAATTTGATAGCAAAACGATGTATAAACAAGAAAACTTTACAAAAGAACAAATCTTGATTATCGAAATACTAATTTCATTCATGATAAAAAGACCATCATACAAGAACAACAATTGACCTTTACAAAAGGACTTAGGCCAACTTGTAAATTACTACAAACAAAAGCTAACCAACTAATTATCAACTACATCTTCAACTTTCTAACTTTAGTTGTTAGTTTTTCATTGACATTTCAAGCCTGTTTTTCGAACTTAAACAATCAAGGGATAATTTGAATAGCACGAGGACACATAGGTGGATCAACCTAACCAATAAACCTACATTATGATCCATGTACAAAGAAAAGAACAAAAACAAGTTTTTTGGGGTTTTGATCATAATACAAAATTGAGTTTTTAGATCTTAACGTAACGGGGCAATTGTAGAAATGACGACCTGAATTTTGCCATGTCCAAGAGGTTTTGATAATGGCACATTGATGACACCAACAGACCACCATGTTTGGCTGTGTAGAAGATAGAATTTGTGCGTGAGGAGAATTTGTTTAGTGGGGTGGGTGGGATAATTAACGGAAAGAGGGTAAAGGAAAAGGAAAAAATGCCTTCGCGTGCAAGTCACATGGTCACTCTTAACGTCAAAACTAACGGGTCATCCAAAATAAGGTCTGTTGTGGTAATTAGTTTCAAAAATAGGTATCACTGGTGTAATTGAAATCGAATAGGAATTACGAGTGTGATTTTGGGTAAAACCACATGGACCAAACATGTAATTAAGTTCCCAAAAGAAGAGCGTATACCAGAAATAGCATAAGGTACAAGCAATCATGCAACCATAGAGCTACGTTGTCAACAAAAAAATCCCTTGTTAATTAATTGACCAGCCAAATCGAAAGGGTTACATCAACGATCGATAAACAGCAGATTGAACCAAAATTAGCGACCCTCAATGTCACGAGAACGATTTAGAAAAGCTTTATTGCCTCCTGGAGCAGAAGTGATTATCATTAATTCGATTTAATTCATCAATCAATTTTGTAATTTTTTTTTTTTCTTTTTTCCTTTTAATTCTGATTGATTAATTGCAGAATATTGAAAAGCTGAAAAACATTGTAAACGAAGGGAATTATTATGGGGCTCAACAGATGTACAAGACCACCAGCGCTAGGTACTACCAATTTATGTATATATGTAACTTGCATTGTTGGTTATTCATCAGTAGATTAATTAGATTACGAATACTTGTATTTATATGTATACTTATGCGCGTTTTAGATATGCGACTGTTGGACGATTTAAGGAGGCATTAGAACTTCTCCAGTCAGGTGCTTGTCTCCAATTAGAACATGAGCAAGTAAGTTTTTGCCACTCGTTTAATCCGAGAAAGCGGTCCCTGTTTCTCTTGTTCACTGATATGGAATTGTTATTTAGGTGACTTGTGGCGGTGAGCTTGCTGTGTTGTTTGTGGAGATGCTAGTCAAAGCTAAAGTCGACTTTGATGAAGACTATCTTGGTTAGTACTATCTTATCTTATCTCCTTGTGCACATGTTTTATCGCAGCATTGTTTCCTGTTGTTATTTTTCGTAAATGGATCAACATGGTTATCGATATGCCATTGTAAATTTTAAAGAAAGATGTGCCAAGTTGTGAAGACTATAATTGTGCTGTACGTGTGTCGTATAGTATAACATATAGCCTTAATAACATATTATTAGTGTAGAGAGCCGATGGACAAGGTTTCTGCCATGCTCTCTATATTATTAAAGGATATTATAGCACCCATTTATATTAATTTTAAGGTGACTGATTGTTAATGTTTATTCTGCTGTGTTTGCAATTGTTGCAACCACCTATCTTTAGATCGTATAAGGACAATCTACAAAAAATTTCCTCGGATTCCTTTGCCTCAAAACTTGGACTTGGCTGACGATGACGCAATCCATAAGTTATCTGAAACCCTTGGAGCTGCAAAAATACGCGTTGAAAGTTGCTCTTCATTTTTGAAAGCTGCTATCAAGTGAGTAGTTCTGCTTTCCTTTCCGTGTTACAATTACCACATGTGTTGCTCTTTAGTCTTTGTTGTATGATTGGGCATCTTACCCCTTTTGCATAGATTAGCTTTCTTCGTTGTCTGCAGTGTCATGCATCACGTGTTTATATTGGAGTTCCATAGGTTAACAAAACTACGTTTATAATGGTTATAGAAGATGAGCCTTTTGCTACAAAAATATAGTTTTATCGAACATCAGATATTGTTATTATATAGGGGCTAATGCGATACATTTAAAGGACTTCTGTAAAGATGAATCGATATAGCTCTATTTCGATAAACTAAGGATATATAAATAGACGTATAGTCGTATAGGAATATAGTTGATATTATTAAATTATAAGAAATAAATTCTGCAGAATCAAGATGTGAACACTGCTTACAAACATTAAAAATCATCTAACATGAAACCAATTGTGAAGGCACCACTTGTTTTTGTGAAAGAGGTATGGACTGAATTTTTTGGATCTACTTTCTTCACTTGAATTTGATCGTCCAATTGTTTTCTCCTGTTTGTAGGTGGTCTTCAGAAACTGGTCCACGTAAAATTGGGTCTGCAGAACTACATGATATGTTGGCTGAATATATATACTCTGAATCACCAGAGCCGGTACATCTTTTATATATATTTGCTGGTCATAATTTGATTTTTATTTACCGTGATGAAGGCAAAATGTTTAAAAAAGAATATTGTTTGTAGTATGAATGATGCAAGTACTATTACGTGTTCTTTTTCAGGACATGGCCAGAGCGTGTTTCCACTTTTCACGGGGTAGAAATCCAAATAGATTTGCTTCAACCCTTGTGAATTTTATGGGAAAGGTTAGGTTTTTTCTATCTACATATTTTTCTTTTTCTTAAAGTTATCCTTTTATAAATACAAATTGCGTAGTTTAATGGTAGTTGAGCTGCCCCTTTATTATTTTTCTGTTACCTAATCGATGCAACTGTGTTACTTCTTGTGCTTGGCTATGCAGTGTTATCCAGGTGAAGATGATTTGGCGATTGCACGAGCAGTTTTGATGTAAGTAATCTTGGATACTGTTTTATCTTGGTTACAACTTTTTTTCTTTTCCATATTTAAATATGTTTTGTGAATCTTTTTCTTTGTAGGTATCTATCTATTGGTAATCTGAGAGATGCTAACAATCTTATGGACGAGATAGAAAAACTTGCTGGGGCGAAGGAACTTGAATTTCCCGAGTCAGAGTTGATGTGATTTATCAACTATCTCTTGCAAACGTTAGTTCTACACTTCCCATCTTCTTATTCTTCTCTTTGATAGTATGATTAGTATTATAAAAAAATTCTGATACTGATTGAAAGAAAATAAAGTTTGACCTGAGTTTTTTATACCACAGATTAATGAGAGATGCATTGCCGCTATTCAATATGTTGAAACAAAAATTCAGCTCAAGTATAGAACGAGATCCTACGTTCAATGAGGTGTGTAATTCTGTTAAATTTATTGGCCACAGAATCCACATAATTTCAACAATAATAAGTGATATCTGTGCCTGTTATACTCCTCAAGTGTTTTGGCAATGGCACACTCACACGTCGGCATCTTCCTTTATCATCATGCCTTTTAACATGGATCCTCTAAATGTAAATATTAAATGACCAATTCACCAAAACGAACAGGACTTGAGCTTTTAGTTTGATCCAGCCTTATATGATATATTTGACCCCAAGGTAAACTTTACATGGTTGCCGAGAGCCTGAGTCAATTTGCCAAGGCTTAATGATCCTTGCAGATTTTGTTCCTTAGCTGCAAGGACCAGACCTTTAACAAAAAATTTCCCGGGCGTGTCTTTCCTTGCAGATTTTTTTTGCTATTTGTAGTACTTGGACATCCTGGCATATCTGCCTATATTAGATATTTAGATGCGACCATCTTGACCAATTAATGAGTCTATTTGGACTGTTTAATCTCAAATAGGTCAAATTGATGCAATTAGCTAATATGGGAATGTTAAATGAAGTAAAAATTGTTTTTCGGTCAGCACAGCTCGACCTGACCTGTACTAATAGATTTACAAGAATATGTATTTAAAAAGACGGGACGAAATAGCGTTTGTGGCTCACCCAACTTTTGTTTCGTATCAAATCATACTAAATGATTAACCATTCAATTTGAACCTGTTTTGACCCGTTAGCCAACATGACCAACTTGCCCATGTATCCTCAATATTCTTATAGTTATTTCTTGCAGTTGTTGGAAGACATTGGAGAAAAGTTTTATGGAGTACGCCGTAAAAATCCCTTACAGGGGATGTTTGGAGAATTGTTTAAGGTACGTGTAGCTTCTACCACTCATCAATAGTAGGTTGCCACTAATTTCTGTCAGTGGAGTAAAAAGTTCCCAAGTTCTAATAAATTTTCCTTGTTTGTAGATGTGAGTTGAAGCCAGTAACGTACCACACCTTCCCCTTGATGTTGGATTCCCATATACAAAGCTAGTATCTGGTTACAGGCTACTTGTTTGACGTTGCAATTGGCTGGAGGTGTTCTTTATAGTCTTGATACATTACAATTATGTAAACTCATAATCTTTGTTTAGCTTGTTTCTTCGATTTGAAACATCTGTATCATCAATAAATTATGTTCTTCTGAAGTTAGCCTTCATTTAGGAATCATTAGCCATGTGCTCTTTTTTACACAAACTTCTGTTTAATTTGTTAATGGAGAGGTTTTGTAGGATCGATAAGATAGGCAAATTGATTGTACCGTGTTATAGTTTTCATGTGGCAGGGTGAAGTTAGCCTTCATTTAGGAAGCATTAGTTAGCCTTGATTGTACTGTGTTATAGTTTTCATGTTCTGAAGTTAGCCTTCATTTAGTTAGCCTTGATTGTACTGTATCATCAATAAATTATGTTCTGAAGTTAGCCTTCATTTAGGAATCATTAGCCATGTGCTCTTTTTTACACAAACTTCTGTTTAATTTGTTAAATGGAGAGGTTTTGTAGGATCGATAAGATAGGCAAATTGATTGTACCGTGTTATAGTTTTCATGTGGCAGCCTCAATCATCCACAACATGTGTGTTAGTATGTAAAAGCATAAGTCAATCAAATGGATATGTTCTAATAATGGAAGCTGAGAATGTATTTGTTTCTATGCACTGACATTTGTTATATATATATATTTTCTTTATTTTTATTTATTAAGCATTTGTGAATGATCAATAATGCAGGTAATCTTGAAAAATAGATAGTCTTCTATATTTTGTAACTTATAATTCGTTAAAAGGAATTAAGGAAATTATAGGGGCCATGAGAGAATCTAAAACAAGCTTATTTAGGCTTGGTTAGGCCGGGTGTGATAAGTCCCTCATCACGAGTTGTCCCGCTCCACCACCATCATGTCCCTCCAATATTACAACCGAGTTGTCCCCTCTTTTGTTGAGAACTTGGTTGTGCAGAGCACCCATCTAGGAAGTTAGTGGTCTTTATTTGTGTATATGTGTGAATATATTGTAGGCTATATTTGTGTTAAGCCAGATATGTTTAGGTCGTGAAGTTGGTAGTCTTATTATTTCTGTTTGGTTGTAGAGTTGGTGATAGAGTGAAAAACTAACGTGACGTGGAGTTGACGGTGATGATATTGGTCATTGTTATACCGGGTCTTATATGGATCTATCGGATTAACCCAAAATCATACTCAAGTAAACTTCAATTAGGGTTGGTTGTTTATTTTGGTTAAAGACGTATAATATTTTTTGTTTTTATATATACATTTTATATTTTGAAAAGTGTTGTTCAATAAATTTCTTTGTTTTCTTATTTAGTTATTTTTAAGATTGATTTGAACTTGATTAACCCATACTAGAATTCTGAGCCCTTGTTAGAGTCAAAATAATCTTGGTCAAAAAATATAAAGAAAAAATGTTATATTTTAAAACTTAAAAATGAACAATGTGTTATTTATAAAATACCCTTTTAATCTCATTGTGTTAATCTTAATGTTTTTTTAAATATTTGTTTAGTATCTTCCCACAAATATATAGTTGACTTGTGTTAAAAAAATGTATCATATGTTACTTGACTTATATACAATACGTTGAGTATTTATAGACTTTAGGGTAACGGATGTTGTCACTTTTTTGCCTCGCCATTTTGACGTGGAAGGCCAAATGGCTGCGCCATTTGCACGCCACTGCATCGGACCACACTTGCGCCATTTCCCAAGTGAGTCAACTCACCTTCGCCAAATGTACACCCATTTGATTTTCTTCCTTTTTTTGGTTTACTTGTGTTGTGTTTGTATGAAGTGTGTGTGTTTTTGTGAAGTGTGTGTGTGTTTGCACCGAATTGAGGAAGAAGAACCACAAATGGGTCTCGGTCAAAAGTCAAACTAAACATAAATGTATTTGGTTTGTATGTTGTATTTTAAATATTTTAACATAAATGAGTATTTTACATTAAAAAAAAGTATTTTCCTAAATTTTTTAAAATTTCGTTTTTTCTTTTTTTTTTTTTTTTTTTAATTTCGTATTGTAAGTTGTATTTTTATTAGAGAGGGCGTATTTTTGATGTGTCAATGTGAAAGTTGATTTAGCGGCATTCGGAAGAAAGAGCATAAGATGAAAAGGTGGGTATAAAAAAGAATAAGTCACGTGATGATCACATGACCCAAACAAACAAACAAAATCGAAATCCCTCATTCCTTTCCTTTAACCCTAACCCTTCATACTATTTTTTATTCTCAGGCGATTCAAGTCGACACTCCGCCCCTGCTGATCTCTCCACCTGCTTCATATCCAAAGTTTTTAACATGAATCAAAATCATCATCATCAACAGCAGCAATCAAATGAAGTTAGACATGACGATGATAACACTCTCACAGAATTCCTTGCTTCCTTAACTGACTACACCCCAACTGTAACCAGATTCACTGTCTTTTTTATTTACTTATAAACATCAATTTATTATAATTTTAATGTGCTATGTTTTTTTCTACATACAGATTCCTGATGAGCTGGTCGAACATTACTTAGCTAAGAGCGGTTTCCAGTGTCCCGATGTTCGACTGTACGTTCTTCTTTTTATTTTATTTATTAGTAAATGAATGCCAATTTTGAGTTAATAAGCATCTTCCAAATAAGTACTTGGAGAAATAGTCTATGGGCTTTACACCGCCTAATTGGGGTATCCCTGTGACCGTTTCCGACCCTTTCCCTGACGGTGAGGTTTGAACTTGAGACCTCTTGTGAGGACATTTGGTGCCTAAACAGTAGGCGTTAGGTTAGATATGATGGTGATAAGGCGATTGTAGTTTTGACTTTAATAAGCACATTGAAATAAGCGTGTCCCAACACTTGTAATTTCTTAAAAGTAAGCAATCCCAAACATCCTATAGGAAGCAAGTATCACGATACCTAGGACAAAAAGCATGGTATATGTATTTATTAATTACGAGTAGTTAATTTACTTGATTAGTTTTACTTCATATGATGACCCTGGTCTACTTATGTTTTTCCTATATTGATGTTCTTCTTCTCATGTCTTTTTTGGTCCAAGATGATATGCTGCTCTTGTTATATACTTCTGATTTACGAGTCTTTTTGCTGTAAAGAGTTTTTAGAAGGTTCCTGCTTAGTAGCAACCTTCGATCTTAATTTGTGGTTACTTTCATCCCGGTTTGAGTGTTGTCTCAAATCTTGTGTTTAATAGGCTATTAGCTGTCTTGGATCGTGTTTGATAGTTGCCGTGACCTTCAATATATTTTGAACTGTATTCAGTTGTGTTTGTTATCTGCATTGCATAGATGTTGTTTAAAAGATGGATTATATGTGGGATGATTAGCACACATATTAAGAGGAAAATTGGTGTGTAAGGGTAATTACCCTGCATTGCTTAGACCTTCTCCAATGTATGCACCAAAACACAACTGTGTTATAAAGTAAAAAGTCTTCTCCAACCGAGACATCGAATTTGCTTTAATCTTTAACACTACTCACTAGTCACTTCCACATTTTACACCAAATTTGCATGTGAAGCTTTATCCCCATAAGTACATTACCAATGTTTTCTGAAGATTTAACAACACAAGTGACTTCCTTCACGTTTCAGAACCAGGCTAGTAGCTGTTGCGGCACAGAAGTTTGTTTCAGACATTGCAACTGATGCTCTTCAGTAAGTTTTTCTACTGATGAAGGTTTCCTATTTTTAGTTTTTGCAATATGAATGATATATAAAATTCTTTATTCTAGAATAAAAACTTGAGCTTGATGCATATAATTGGTATGACGTTGGTTCTGAATTAAATTGTAAATGGGATGCAATCATTCAAGAAGAATGGTATATGATTCTAGTCATCTTGACAAGCTGCAATTCTTAGGAAAGAATGCTTATTCATATATCTTATTGCAGTCACTGCAAGGCTAGACAGGCAGCTGGTGTCAGGGACAAGAAAGACAAGCAGCAACGGGTAAATCACAGTTCACATTGCTTAGTTTCCGTTCTTCGTTTTTTGTGTTTTCTTGACTTATCTTTGTAGCAGGATAAGCGTCCAGTTATGAACATGGAGGACCTCTCCAAGGCTCTTCAAGAGGTAATCATTAACATCGACATTTATTATTGTCATGCATGTCAAACATTATGATGCAGGAAATTTTCGCCCCCGCTTTTTTGGTCCTATGATGTAAGGTGCTTCAGTCATTTGGTCACCAAAATGGCTAGTTACTACTGTTGGTTTTATGTTACTTTAGTTTGGATTTATATTGTTTTTATTTGGATTTATCTTTCTGTGTCTACGATTTATCTTCTTAATTAGAGTTTATCTTTCGTATATGGGCGGTTTAGATTCATCCTCAATTAGGGTGAATTCCTAAGTTCTACCTAGTATATCACATATCCTTGGTTTGATGAGTTATTAAATTGAAGCCCCTTTCCCTCATTAGTTTGAGGGTGTACTTATTCCTTTTGTTCTCCATGTTTGGCTTTTTCATTCACAATGAAAGAAAGTACTAAACTACTAATACTTATAGGAGTATTTAGGGATTGACCCTGTTTGAGGATTTATTCATTATTAAAAGAAGATAAACTTTAATAAAAAATATAGTTCTTAGACGTAGAAAGATGAATGCTACTTAAAACAAGGTAAACTTGACTATAGTCAATTTGCATTTTAAACCCTAAACGATGTTGAATGGATGGAAGGACCAAATGTCATGGTGGCCGAAGAAGCGGAATTGAAGGTAAAGAATCAGAGACTTAAATGTATGCTGAATTACTCAAGTTTTTATCTGAATTCATCACAAATATTTGGTGAACATAGACTAATTTTAACATGAGTGCGTCCGCTAGAAAACACTTATCTAACACACACAAATATGTACCTTTCTAGATTGTGATTTCATCGCGGATGTGTTTGCGAGTTGTGTACAATAGTGTAGCAGAAGAAAAGAACACACTTATGCTATGCTGGAAAATTATGGTTTTCAAAACATTTTGGCCCATTAAAAACGGATACTTTGGGATTATCATCTATTCACATAATGGACAGTCGAACAGACTGAAAGAACCTCTTGTTGATATTGCATGTAAACACACCATAGGACAATTGGAACATTCCTCAAAAGTCATCAAGTAACAGCAGTATATTGCTTTATGCTCAGCAATTCAGCATTATGTTGAAAGTTGTACACAAATTTTACTATCTGTGATATTAACTACTGTTTTAGGTCTAATTACCATTATCGTTGTGTTAGATAAGAATTCAAATTTGGATCATGGTGCATTTGAGTATCTGAATTTCCTAAGCTTAAGGGAGGTTTGAGTGAGTTTGGCATTCTGTTATTACATGAAAATTAAACAAACAGAACCTGCATATCTGTTTTTACTATCCATTGGGATTAAGATTGAATGTTCATTTCATTAATGGATAGATATGCTAACTGTGTGCTCTGTCACAGTTTCACTTGTCTAGAGCTTTAAAGATTTCATGATCCATCATCTTATCTGCCATTATTAAAGTACAATTTTTGTGTGTATGACTTGCATTTATTGACCCATCCGAGTAACTTATAGTCTCGTGTCTGTTCTTTGAAGAACATTATAGGCAGGGAATCAATATCTGAATTTTAGATTGTTCTTTTCATATAGATGTTTGTTTTCTTATTAATAACAAGATGATAATTGTTGTTGCAGTATGGTGTAAACATTAAACATCAGGAATATTTTGCCGATAACCCTTCAGCTGGACTAGAATCTGCTTCAAGAGATGAATAAGCTGCAGAATAATTCCAGGAGAACATATGGTTCTGTGAGTTGGTTTCTAGCACCTTAAATTCTGTTTTCTCGGTTTGTTGTTATGTTTTTAAGCATTGTTAGGTAGTCTTTGATGTAAAACTTATGTGTAAATGCTGAAAGATATAATTTTCTGAATGATTAAGACATATTGGAGCAGGAATGAATCATTAAGATTTATAAGGCTAATTTTATTGATACTTTATTCAAATGGGAGAAACAAACATTTAACAAGAGTAAACATCTATCTTCCCAAAAACCATGTGATGTCAACTTTTGTGGTTGTATGGATTATTGACAAATATACATTAAAAATCATAACCATACCGTGACAGAGTGGTATCTAATCTAAATGATCCCTTAGGATTTAGGATCAAAAAGGAATGAAATTTCATGAGACTTGTACAAATCATCTGGCGCACCAAATATATCCCCGTGCTCGTATGAAAATTGCCCCATCCTGCCAATGTTTGATGCACATTCCAAAAAGATCTGCAGAGAAGGTGACTTCACAACCATTCTTTATTTATCTTCTTCCATGCTTCCATGATTAGGCTCTTTATATATGCCTTAGCTTTCTCTTCAGTAGCACCAGTTTCATGCATGTCACTCTGGATTCATTTAGGAATATCACCTCTTTCAAGTTCAACCTACTTATAACATAGCAGAAAGATAATGATTGCGTGCTTTCTAAAGCAGTTTTAATGAAGTAAAGAAGATAAACTTTATTTACCGATGATGTTCCTAGGTCATCAGCAAGACGTAAAATCATTGCAGACCAATGAAATACGTTCTGCAAGGACTCTCCAATTGTAATATTTGAATCCAAAAAATAAGCACTTGAAAAGGTTGCAAAAATCGCTAGGCGGTAGCTGGGCGGCCTGGTACCGCCTAGCGATTAATTGGTTAGGCGGGGACTAATCGGGGATTAATCGGATTTGATTTTTTATATATAAAATTATAAAAATTTGAAACTATATGCTCAATTTGGCTGATCTAGTCGATTTTTTTTCTCCGATTTGGCTGATTTATGCCCAATTTGGCCGATTTATATCTGATTTAGCCGATTTCTATCCGTAACCGAGTTGGCCGATTTGACCGATTTATGACAGATTTGGCCGATTTATGCCTGATTTTTGACCAAACCGATTTATAAGGCCAATTAGTGAAAATCGGGGCGGTTAACCCCCGCCTAGCGATTAATCGGCTGCGTAGGCCGATTTTTGCAACAGAGCTTGAAACTACTACATGAAGTCCTACAGTAGTACATGAGTTGCTCAAGAACTTTGCTACTGTCGGGGTATATCCACCATTAAAACCATTGCGCCTCTAAGAGGTTTGCCTCACAGTAATCTGTCCACTGCAACGGGAATATCAACGTTATTGTTAATTCAAAGAAAATACGTTTAAGGCCGGTGAAACTCATTGTAAAAACAAGGAAAATAGATAATCACCACTTTTTTCACCTAAGGTATAACTAGGGATTTTTGGGTTGTCAAGGTGTTGTATGCCATCTCATTGATGGTGTTGTGGAATCCAAGGAAACATATCTTCACAGGAAGTTCTTCGACTGCATTGACGGCCCATCTAACCAACGGCACTATATACTAGAAACATATAAAAATAATAGAAGATTATAATTAGCAAGTATTCCTACTCTAAGCAATATTAGCACCAACCTTCTCACAAATTCTGTGAATTGTTCAAGTTCTTCCAGAGTTCCATAAAGATCATAAACATCGTCTATCACGTTTACGAGGGATATAAGCTTTGCGACATGTGTTCTTAGAACCCCAAGTTGCGGTTCATAGTTTACACCAACAGCCCACATGAAACTTTCCACCAACCTGTCTCGAGCAAATTAAAGCTGAGCTTCCTATTCCAACATAGACCATCCCACCATCTGTACCAAGTGTATGATATGAATATATGATACTAAGGTATAGAGATTGAGCAAGAATTTTTAAACAATTTGATGTTTATCCATTATTGTACTCTTGATAATTCATTATACAATACGTTGCATATAATTTCACCACGTATTGTCGTATGTTAACTAGTAGTTTAGACAATGATATAACATATACAACACAATATACAGGGGGACTTACCTTGATAAGTACTTTGAATCCTCTTGGTGAATTCCTTGTACAATGTTAAAATCCAACTCTGCCAGCTCTAACAAAAATGGTTTCATGTCACTTCTCCGTTTGTATGCTTCTGTAAACCACATTGCCTCAAACCTTTGGACCCTCCAAAGCAATGGGAGCTCCAATGCATGACTTAGCTCGTAATTTTTTTTTTTTTTTTTTATTTTTTATTTTTTATTTATTTATTTATTTATTTATTATTATTATTTTTTTTCTCATTTCATTTCATATTAATTTCATTAATTTGATACGTATGTTGGTATTTTCCCAACTTTGAAACTAATTAGATTTCCGTACTCTAATGTTATACAAAATTTGATCTTGTATGCTTATTTATATTACTATTATCTTGAAAAGTATAGAGAGCACAGATAATGAGAGCATATATGAATCATTTGAGCTTGTTTTGGGATGAGAATTAACATCCCATAGGTAATATCAGATATACAAATTTAGGAAAAACTTGTTTTTCCTCTTACTTTGGATTTTTTCCTCTTACTTTGGATAATCAATCTAATTAAGATACCATTAGTGGTAAACTGTGCTACATTATTTCAGAAAGTAACAAGCGAAGGTCTGTTGTGAAATCAAATCGGCATTACATTAGCATAAGAGGAGGCTATCGCAAAGGTTTACCATGAACGTACAATTCTTTATTTTCTTGTTCTAATATATCGGGAGGAAAAGAATTATTCTAAGTCTTGCCAGTTTTTCTTTATGGGCACAAGACAAAGGGGTGTTTTCTTACGAACAACAAGTGAACCATCCTCTTCCATGTTCAGATTTTCATTCTTTACCCCATCTGGGACTTCCCAATCGAACCAGTAAAGAAGGTTTGCCAATGTAAACTCTATAGTCCCTAAAGCTGAGTTATATCCTGGACATGTTCTTCGCCCCCCTCCAAATGGAACCATTTCAAAATGTTTTGCTACATAATCAACCTCAAGAGTTTCAAACCTCTCAGGATAGAACTCCGTTGGATTCAAACCCCATGTGTCTGGTTCCCTTGCTATTGCCCATGCATTGATAAAAACTCCTGTTCCGGGGAACACATCGTACCCACCAATCTGACAATGGCTAATGCATTCGTGTGGGATAAGCAAAGGAGCAGGTGGGTGCAATCGTAAGGTTTCCTTCAAAACCATCTTCAAGTAAGTCATTTTTGTAATATCTGATCCATCTAACTCTGGTTTTGTTCCAACGCACCTTCGAATTTCAGCTTGCAACTTTTGCATCACCCTAGAATTTTTAACAATCTCGGACATTGCCCACACCATTGTCACGACAGTTGAGTCGATTCCCCCAAGAAAGACATCCTGAGAGTTTATGAACAAGAATTCATACAATCACAAATCTTGTGCAATATGTAAAAATTAAATAGGTCCCATGTCCCAAATAAGTGTATACTAGACAAAATACATACATTTTTAGAAAGGTTCAATAATTATATGAGTATTTTGTTTTCTAGAAAATCCTTTAGATGAACACATGCTCAAAGACACAAACAACACATTTGAAGTGTATAATGAAAACTTGGTAATTTGAATGTAATAATTTATTTGGGGTAATTACTAAAATAGACCAAACACCAAATGCCATATACCATACCCGGTTGCCTAAAAAATGTCATCAGTTGCCCAAAAAATGGCGATTGTTGCCCAAAAATACACTGAAAATCCTTCAGTTGCCCAAAACATTGCCGGTTGCCCTGGGCAACAAAATTATTTTCGGATTTCGGGGTAGATAAGGAACCGCCCATTTGTGTTTGGTCTACTTTTAGAATTATCCCAATTTATTTTATTTTGGGACTAGTTAAGGACTTAAGGTTGTCACTTCTCTATTATGAGAAGGTGGAGTAGAAAATTAGGAAAATTGACATGACAAGTAAACAAAGATCCCTCGTCAAAATAATAATAATACGAACTCCATCGTAAAATAAGTGTTCAGTTTGAATTTTTGAATTTTTTTTTATTATTTTATTATTATTATTTTTTGAATTTTTTTTTTTTTAACTTTGACCATAAATAATTTTATTGCGAAGCCGTGAGTCATAAGGGTTTCCTTTCGCAGGCCTCTCCTAGTGGTTCGGGTCCCGGGGCCTGCCCATTTGGATGGTTTAACTCGGGGGTCGGATTTCAAGTGTGGTGCCGTTTTATATATATTAAGGGAATATATTAGCTACAATTTTTTGTAGCTAATTGGCTACAATTTTGTGATAAAAACAGTGGGTCCTTGAGTTATTTTGTGGGTCCATGATTCATTTTTTGTTTATTTTTTGTGGAGGATTGTAGCTAATTGGCTACAAAAATTGTAGCAAAGATATCTCCATATATATATATATATATATATAATACTTGATGCATAATATATAATGCATTGGGTTTTAAATGTATTTTTATTGGTATAATTTTCATTAAGTATTATATAACACAAATAAAAATATTTAAGGTTAAATTTAAACAAAAAAGACTGCAAAAAGTTAAACTGAACACTTATTTTTGATACGGAACTAATTTGTATGAAAACAAACTTTTACTTCTAACATAATCAAACTTTTACTCATAATTATATGAAAGAAAAAGTCTTGTTTCTCCATATTTGTCAAAACTTGGAATTTTTGGTTAGATTTTTCATTGTCAACTTTTCACCATAAAATTAAACTAAACCAAAGCTTGAAATCGCGAAATTACCAATATAAGCGCTTTCATGTCGTCTATAGTCAACTGAGAACCATCAAAAGTATTCTTGTTTGACTGTAATTCAAGTAATGCATGGACAAAGTCTTTTTCAGAGTCATTTGTTTCTTCTGCAATGTTATCAGTATGTTCATTGAGAATCCTTTGGATGTAGTCGTCAATATTATTAAAACAAACCTCCATCCTACGATTCTGACCTCCTATTTCATCTAGCATCCACCCAAAAATTGGAAAAATGTCCCCAAAAGAATCACCAAGCATAACCATGGCTTCATCTATCATCTCTTTTAAAGTTGCACCCTTAAAGGGCTCTTCTCTATAGCTCTTACCGAATGCAACTTTACAAATGATTGCATTTGTTAAAGCTAAAAACTTGTTGTCTAGATTGACCGCCATGTTTGATGGATGTAAGGATAATGACTGAATCATATCACTGATCTCCATCTTTGTCACGTGGTTGAACAATTTAGCTCTCTTGGGACCAAGGAACTCAGATACTAATATCTTGCGCATCTCCCTCCAGTGATCGTCATGAGGGGAGAAGGCAATGTCCAAGTAGTTGTAGGTTAGCCGCTTGGTACCCTGGAAAATTGGACGTGTACAAAGAAGGTGATCATGTGTTTTTAAGACTTCCTTTGCCATTGTAGAGGAAGATATAACAAGAAAAGGTTTGCTACCAAAATGTAGAAGCATAATCGGACCGTGTTTTTGGGAGAGTTTCCATAGTGTTTGGTGACGACTTTTACCTTTTAGTTGGTGCAAATTCCCAATTATTGGAAGCCTTTGAGGGCTTGGGGGATACGGTGAATTCGTTGGACATAGAGCATATATGAAGAGACATGAGATTGAGAGGATCAGTATGGTTGGGAAAAGCCATGAGTAGAAGATCGACAACATCTCCATGTTGCTGGCTTCACCGTTTCAATAAATGGCAGTTCAAAGCTATTTAATTTGCATCTCCATTTATACTGGAGAGCGAATGTTGGGACGATGTGTATGTTTTTCAAGGGCCGGTATCTCCATTCGGTAGACGGACTATTTGATGACATCTATACACATGATGATAAAGCCACTGCAACCGCCAAACTTAGAAGGATCTAGCTAAACTACAAACACCAAAACATGGTCAAAACAAATAACATGGGAAACAAGGTCCGCCTAGATTAACACCGGCCTGCTAAACAGGAAAAATTAACTCGTTCCTTTTTGACGATCGATATTTCCAAGAAACTTTCTAAAGAATGTTAATTTAATAAGGGATAATTACCAAAATAGACTGGGCAACCAAGTGGTTGGCGGTTTCCGCCTCGAAATCAGAAACTTCTGATATTAGACCAGGGCAACCTGTACTTTTTGGGCAACTGAAATCTGCAAGTGACAAGTGTCACTTTTCTGACTATTTTTTGGGCAACTTGTGTATTTTTTGGGCAACTGGAGGACACTTGTCATCGTATGGGTCGAGATGCCCGGTTGCCTGGTCTAATATCAAAAGTTTCCGATTTCGGGGCGAAAACCGCCGACCACATGGTTGCCCGGTCTATTTTGGTAATTATCCCATTTAATAAATAAGAAACTAATTAGTGGGAAATTTTGATAGGTATGTTAATCTGATGACATGTATCGATGCTGGACTCTCGAGGTTTAGGAAACGGTCACAGCTTCTAAACTGCAGAAGTTTATGGAGCCACTGTCCTACTGAATATCAACAGAAAGTTTGTGAGGGGCAGGATAAACTGACAGTTTACTCAAGAACTTCTTCAGTGAATCTGTGAGAGATGAAACTTCTGATGATTTATTTTTTACCTATAGTGACTGGAATTATGCGTCAGAAGACATTTTTAATGATGGCTTCTTAGTGAATCTGTGAGAGCCGAAACTCTAACTAACTAAATAATACTGCAAGTGTGTTACCTCTAGCAACCAGTACGGTGCTGATTTTCCTAGCCTCATAGCTTTTGCTTAATAATCTACGAGTATTACTTTATAAATACTAACCGAACCTTATGCCCAGTTCCAAATTTTGGGGATTTGTTTAGTGCTACATTCACTACAGTAGTGTGCGCTCAGGAAAAGGAAAGGCATGCATATGGAATTCATTTCTGTACTGAAAATATTGTTAACACTTAAATAAAAATACTACTCCGTAGTTTATTTGTGAATTACTAGTTCAAATAGCTTTTATGAAAGGAATAGTTACTAATATTCCCAATTATGCTTCATCGGTACGAGGTAAAGGGGTAATTTCATACAGATAACCAGGGAACCCTCCTCTTGCATGTTCAAATCCTCATTCTTCATTCCACCTGGAACTTCCCGATCAAAACAATAAAGTATGTTTGCTAGCGTGAACTCTATAGTTGCTGGAGCTATGTTCATCTCTGGGCAAGATCTTCTGTAACACCCCAACTCGACAAGGGTCAAAATGCCACATTATGGTGTCCATCAGAACATACAAACGCAAGCAGAAGACTTATAAACATAATGATTACAAAGGTATTCTAAGATAACAATAAAATACTAACTCTAAACATGATGAGTCCCAAAATTGAAATACAAATCCAAACTAAATCTAACTGAAGCTAAATCCAAGTCTAATCCAAAAGCAAAAGGCATCTATCAACAGGGTAGTCCACTAAGAGCTCCTATGCACTCTTCACTTAATCCCAGCTTCCAAACTAAAACCTGCCGCATGAAAAGAAATGCGGCTGAAACGAATAATCAAAACATATATAAGTATAGGGAAAAGGAAACATAAGCTCCTTCTGAAACGAATATCATCTGTCAAAGAATGAGAGATCAAAGATCAACTGAACAAATATCATAAGTCAAATGAGTCAAATGAAGTGAGAGATCAAGAGACACTACGGATCAGATAATCATAAGGAATCAAACGAATCATATAGGAATGCCCACGAGCTCAAAACAAATGTCTAAACATGATACATGAATAGACCACATAACCACATATACATATCCGTCAAATCATAAGTGCACAAGGAGGGGAGACCTCTCAAGAACCAAATGGAGTAGCTAGCTCCCAAAGTTGAGGGGTGCAAGGCACGCACAACCCACTCACTAACAAAACGAATCATATATATATATATATATATATATATATATATATATATATATATATATATATATATATATATATATACACACTTGTTCTAGACAAGTATACACACATATTATAATGGCCAAGTGATCACACATCATATCATATCAAATGGGGGCGCCGTGGACTAATTACACCGCCACAGATAGTGTCATGCCATTGGTGCCATCAATGACATGGCCATGGTACCTCCATGGCTAGTTAAATAGCTCGGGCAACAAACATAACAATCATATCAATCATATCAACTCACCATATCATATCCAAACAGAACGTATCAAACCAAACTGAATCATATCATAGCAAGTGGATAGCAACCGAAATATCATAGCAAACGAATAGCAAACGAATATCAAATCAAAGGATCATATCAAAAAGGGAATCATAGCAAATGGATCATATCAAACGGAATCATATCAAATGGATCAGAACATAGCAAACGAATCAAGTCAAGGATCGATAAGTCATGAGAAACCTTTACTGAGAAAAGGTAGAATATCTGTACCTCAAACCGCAAATGAAACCATATCAGAAAACACAAGGATCGGAAGTTACTCATTCTTCAGCGAATCTACACGAATTAATGATCGTCTGATTATTTAAGAACCACTTCATAAGTTATTACTGATTTAGTACTTATCGTTGTTCAGATAGACATATTAGGGTTTCTTTCCATTATTAGAAACTCTCCATTTTTAGGAACTTTCCAAATTAAGTAACTTTCCGAATTAGTAACTTTCCATATTTAGTTAGTTTAGGTCAAATATCCATAATCAGCCAAATTAGGGTTAAATGTAACAACTTATCATAGTTAAAGGTTTAACATGTTAACTATTAAAGATTAAGGTTCATTTATGACAATTATCAAAGATTAGGGTTAAATGTGTAAATTATTAAAGTGTAGGGTTTAAAGTGTAATTTAGATTTAGTTTAACACATTTCATTATACACGTATTAGCAGCCTATAGAAGCCATGCAAACGACACCCAAGTTACCAATTCAGTCCAGAATTACGAGCCTTTATAAACCTTTCGTTACACATAAACATTTTCGAAACACACATATGCAACCCATTTTATACCGCGACTTACCAAAGTTTAACATTTTCTCGACCTCAACCGAGACACCTTATCCCTAACCTACGAGACACACACTCTTTTTAATTTCAACCTTACATGCAAAACAAACTCCCCCCAACCCGTTCTCGATACCATTTTGCGACACCCAACAAAACCCAAACCATTACCTCACTCTATACCCTTTCCAAACAGTTTGTAGACATGTTTTTAAACCTCGTACGACCCACAAAACTCATACACACATACACCATTTTGACAGCAACACCCACGAATAAGATCATGCAATATTGAAACCAACACAATTCACTCCTTTCTTTCTTTTGACCAAGACTCCCATGCACCCTTTTTCATTCAGTTTGTACCACGTTTTATGACCACTCCAAACTCACACACATGCACATCATTTATCAACTCTTACACGTACACCATTAAATATGAGGCACAACATTACTAAACTCTTAACCACGTAAATATACATGCATACTCCATCTTCATTTCACTTAGGTTTCATATCCAAATATTTTAATCCGATCCCAACATGTTATATACATATGTTTTAGTCTTCAATCGATTCACACAACTCGCACGTATGCCAAACAGCCCCACATGATCACACATATACGTTACACATTCACACACATGATAACGAGCCAAAACCCCTCATGAAATCACACCTATACAAGCCCCTATTCATGTAAATAAACATGTACATCCCATGTTATATATATATATATATATATATATATATATATATATATATATATATATATATATATATATATATATATATATATATAGAATTATTTTAAGTTTTAGTCGTTTAATAAAGATCCCAATAGAAACTTAAATAGTCAGATCATAGGCGTATATATCAAACGTATTTGAAGTCCCAAAACAGAAGTATAGATCGACACAAGTATGTTTCATAGTTTCGTGATTGTATGCTGCATATTTATACGTCATTCGAATATTTGTTTAACGAAATAAACGATTAGTTTACATGTTATAACGCATATATATATATATATATTATATATATATAATATATAATATATATTATATATATATATATATATATATATATATTATATATATATATATTGTATGCATGTTGGCTGAATAGAAAACAAGGGATGGATATACCTTGGACGATTCTAAACGGTCAAGACACAAGGATCAAAAGGACCACGACCCTTTTTGAAATAAAACCCCACGAGCAAAACAAAACGAATAACCCAACAATCACCAAGACCAAAGCTTGAATACCCCAACTGATCACCAACAAAACCCCACCTTTGTTACCTTGATATTCTTGGAAGAATACGAATTAGAGCTGCTGATTTGATAAAGTTTTTAGGTTTCCAGTGTGTGTGAGAATGCATGGTATACGGTTTGAATATAAGTGGGGGATAAGAAGGAGATTTTGCCGAGTCTAGGGGAAATGTGGTTGACTAGTTCCTCTTCAAATTCAAATGTATTTAGCCATAATTCAAAATGAAAGTGTGTACAAAACTTTTAAATATGTTTGGTCCTTTAAAATACTTGTTAAACGTGTGATGTTTATTATGTACAAAGTTTAAATGAAAATCGGATCCTATAAATACTTAGTATACGTGTGATGTTACTTAATACATATAAGTTATGTCAACTTTATTTGTAGCTTAGGTTATATATGTTTCATACTTTGTGATTTAAATTCATAATGTATAATCCAGACTTAGGTTATATTCGTATTAAATGTTCAAATGTCGTTTCGGATTTTCAGGTCGTTATAATTCTTCCCCTCTTAAAAAGAAAATTTCGTCCTCGAATTGAAGTCGCAAAAGTTAGACTGAGACGTACCAAATCACGAAGGAAATGACCATAATTAGCCTCATGCTCGGAGAGGTTCTTCCAAAATAATCTTCACAAATGGAATAGTTTTATTTCTCATGACCCGATCCAGACGAACTATGATAGCCCCAGGCTCTCCACAGAACACATTCATAACAATTCTGATCCAACGAATACGAAACAAATACGTAGCTAATGACGGTGGTAATCTCACAAGGAGATACATGAAACACATATACATATTAGGCAGATACGGAGGTAGTGCTAAACGGTAAAAAGACTCCCTCAACTCTATCTAGATTCTGAACGAACTAAGAAACTTGCTAATAATCAGGGAAGCACATATCGAATCATCAAACGTATTAGAAGGCATAACGGAATGAGTAAAATAATCGTACGGATAAGAATGAATCTAAGGAATAACGTATCGCAAACTAAATCTTCCTTATATGCCAAAACGTCTAACTCTTCTGTACGGAAACATGATACGGAACACACAAATTCCCGGTCTAAAGTTTCAAAAATTTTCTTCCACAATGATAACCAATCTATTAGTCACTGTAATTAACTCCGGACCTTCAATAAGTAACTCTCCGACTTAATTCATCCAAAAGGTGCTCCACATCTCCGTTCATACAAAACACCGAAAGGAAAACCCTTGTCACTTGCATGCCATCAATCTTAGTGAGTAAACACAACCAGACCCAACATTTGTCAAATTTTCCGCTCAACACATCTTCCCAAGTTCGAATAGTTATTCTATTGATCCATCCATCTGAAGGTGAGAATTCATACTAAAATCCCGAGTCCAATCCCCATAGTCTTCTGTATCTCTTCTGGATGTGTGAAGCAAAACGCGATTCTCCGACACGATCACTGCAGGTACGCCATGTAGCTTGAATAGTCTTCTGCCGAAAGAAATCTCTGCCAATCTTCCATGTGAGCCGACCAAATCAAACGATCCACTACTACTCAACCCGTGTTGTCCTTCCTAAATGTGCGCAGAAATCCTGTTACAAAGTCCACGAATGTTTAATCCCACTTCCACATAAGAACATCCAAAGCTAAGGAAACCACTTGTACGCTGATGCTAACTCCTAACCTATTGACATGCTAGACACTTCGCCACCAATGTAATCACAACCGTCTTCATACCATTCCATCAAAATTCTGCTTCTAGTCTCTATGAATAATAGTACAACTAAGATGGATAGAGCAAATAGAACTGTGTGCTTCAATCAAAACCGCTTCCTTCAAGTCTTCTAACATAGATTATATTCCACCGTCTTGCTCCTGAGCTTCTTCATGTCTGTCACAATCACTCCCAAGTCATGCGTCGGATAGTTCACTTCCTACAGTTCTAGATGTATTGATGCATAACTGATAATCTTCCCGTGTTGCATAAGGACATAACTAAGTCTCCTTCTTAAATAGAAACAAATCTCTTTTCAGCTTTTCAAAATTCTCCTCCCATTCTTCATCCCAACCAAATTTACTCTTCGGAAATATTATATAGGGCTTCTTCTGACGTAAAAATTTCAACACAGAAAACGAAGATGATCCCCGTGTTTCTCTTTCGTCTCTGAATATACCAATATGTCATACTATGACAAATCGTCCAAGTATTCATGAAAGACACGATTTAACAAGTCCTTAGGAACAGTCGGAGCAGTAGCCAATACAATTGGCATCACAAGACTCATTGAGATCATAACGAACACGGAAAGCAATTATAGGAACATCTCGCTCCTTTAAACATAACTAAAAATAATCGGATCCAAACTCCTGAAGTTGATTAATCAAATCGTCGATTCGAGGTAACAGATAACGGTTCTAATCACAATACCATTCAGTTTCCAAAATTCAATACACAACTTGATGCTGTCATCATCCTTCTTCACGAATAAAACTAGAGCACCCTAAGGAGACACTCTCGGACGGATAAAACCACTTCCTAGAAGTTGGTCCTTCAATTCTTTCCATTCAACTGATGTCGTTCAATACGGAGTTTCAGAATTAGGTAAAACGTCGCTCTTATAGGGATAGAGTTCTGAATCACATAACTTACTGTTCTCAGGCACTTCTCAAGCAACCTATGATCCCAATAAGTTCAAGTTATATGATGTAACTATTATCACGTTGGCGAGGCGTCATAATACTTGCATCATATACACATGCCTTTATTGCAATCTCATTCTACCTTGAGTCGTGACTAAACAAATTCTCATAACCAGATCAAAACAACTCCACATTCAGATGGTAATCTTGGTAGTTCATTAAGGAATACATCGCAAACATTTGAAACAACCGAATAACTCTCAAGGCAAGTTCATCAAACAAAGTATCTTCACAACCGCGAGGGATTAACGTACGAGTTTTCAAAGCAAAGGTGATCATAATTGTTTACAAGGTTGGGAACCATGGTACATAATTTTGAGTTTCTCAAATTACCAATGATGAAAAATATAATATGACTGTTGTTAGCATCTCGATGCTTAGTCAACAATTCCATATTCAGAGTAATATCGAATCAAACATTCCCAAAGGAAACAGATTAGCAGAACAAAACTTATCTTCAAATATCTTCAAAACGTATGGGACAATTCCGATACTCGTGACGGAAAATCACAAGATTTCTCATAGAGATGGAACTAGGTATAGCAAATTCTAATAGTGCAGAGGGAACCTTAATATGCTTAGCAATAGCAAGAGACCCCACAGAATGTGTCGAACACATCAGATTCATACATATACTAATTCTCTGAACGAACGAAAAGGCATCTAAATGATTATCAAACGAATCCAAGATCGAAGTTCGAAATTGTGATAACCTCAGAAAGTGAAACCTAAAAGGCATTACTACAAAAGTCTCAAAGCATTCTAAACTTATTTGATGACTAAACTTATGTGGCGTATCCTGATAAATTTTCTAAATCTCTGGAACGAATGATCTTATAAGGGCTTAGTTTAAAGCAGAGGCACAAATCATAGTGGTGCGGATGAAAGATATCTAACAAATGCATTATCATATAATCTACCCAATCCTCACCAGTCATAACTAAAGTTTCTGTAGGGGAAACCTAAAGCAAAATTCCAAAGGATGTTTCGTAAGCTCCTATAGTGCAAACCTAAGGGCCAAATCTTTATAGGTCATAACTTAAGTATTACAAGTTAAAGCCTGAGCTCTGATACCATAATTGTAACACCCCAACCCGACAAGGGTCAAAATGCCACATTATGATGTCCATCAGAACATACAAACGCAAGCGAAAGACTTATAAACATAATGATTACAAAGGTATTCTATGATAACAATAAAATACCAACTCTAAATATGATGAGTCCCAAAACTGAAATACAAATCCGAACTAAATCTAACTGAAGCTAAATCCAAGTCTAATCCTGAAGCAAAAGGCATGTATCAACAGGGTAGTCCACTAAGAGCTCATATGCACTCTTCAATCAATCCCAACTTCCAAACTAAAACCTGCCGCAGGAAAAGAAATGCGGCTGAGCATAAAAAGCCCAGTGAACATATATATATATATATATATATAAATATATATATATATATAATATATATATATATATATATATATATAATATATATATATATATATAATATATATTGTTAGGAATTAAGCTTAAGCAGTTAAGACTGTTGGAGGTAACAGTTAGAACTGTTGAAGGAAGAAGTTAAGACTGCTGAAGAGTATTGAAGACAAGAGCAGTTAAGACTGCTGAGTATAGAAGTTCAGACGGTTTATGATTTATTGTAAAGTAGATAATTATGGAAAATATATTGTGTATATCGTATAAGAATAGATTGATAGTTATCTTGTACAGGAATCCTTAATCTATAAAAGGATTACCTAGGTTAAGGTTTATGAGACACGAGAGACAATACAAATACGATACAGAGAAGATATATACGTATTAGAAAGATTCAAGGTTGTAAACCCTAGTGATAGGAAGATCACTCGTATTATTTGCTAATAATATTGAATCGTTGGAAGTTATTTATTCTGTGTTCTTTGTTTATTCAATTCATACAAAACATACAAGATCTTCTAAGTACTAGCTAGTAAATTCCGCGTGCTAGACTAAGTATAATTCTTCGTATCACATCTAACACAAGGAGTGTATGTAGATCCGGTCAAGTGGTATCAGAGACAGGTTGCTGATACATAGATTTAGAAGATCCGAGAAGAACAAAGATGGACATGGAAACAACACCATCCACAACTAACATTGCTGCTAAGCTTCCTATGCTTAAACCTAATGAGTTCGACATGTGGAGACTTCGAATTGAGCAGTTTTTCCAAGTGCAAGACTATGCACTATGGGAGATCATTGAAGATGGAAACTCGTTTACCCCTGTTGTAACAACAACTGTTGTTGAAGGTAAATCTGAGACTACAGTGCAGACAAAGCCGACTACTAATGAAGAGAAGGCAAGATACAAGAATGATATCAAGGCTAGGAGTTTGCTTCTGATGACTATTCCTAATGATCAGTTGTTGAATTTTAGTAAGTTCAAGTGTGCTAAATATCTTTTTGAAGCTATTGTAGCAAGATATGGTGGGAATGAAGCCACCAAGAAAACTCCGAAGACTCTTCTCAAGCATCAGTTGGAGAACTTTACTGCAACAAGTAATGAGTCGTTGGATCATATGTTCAATAGGCTTCAAAAGTTGGTGAGTCAACTGGCTGTTTTAGGGATTGAGATGCCTCAGGAAGATCTCAACTCAAAGTTTCTGAGAAGTCTACCTTCTGAATGGGCTATGCATGTGGTAGTATGGAAAAACAAGCCCGACATAGATTCCATGAGCTTAATGGATCTATATAGCAACTTCAAGATAATTGAACATGAGATTAAGAAGTCTGCTGGATCAAGTTCAGGCTCAAGCTCAGGGAATTTGGCCTTTGTATCAACTCCCAGTTCCTCAAATCCAGATGATGAAGTGCAAGTTGCTGGAGCAGTTGGAACTGCTAGTGCAAATCTTGGTACTGCTAGCACCTCAAGCAGTACTAGTGGACTTTTGAATGATGATGTTTATTGTGCTTTTCTGACTACTCAGCACAATGGAAGTATGTTGACTCATTCAGATCTTTAAGAGATTGATGAAGATGATATTGAAGAGATGGATATTAAGTGGCAGCTCTCTCTTCTCAGTTTGAGAGCTAGAAGATTCTTGAAGAAGACTGGCAAGAAGATTGTCATAAACAGTAATGATGTTGCAGGGTATGACAAATCCAAGATTGAGTGCTACAATTGCCACAAGAAAGGTCATTACTCAAGGGAGTGCAGATTGCCTAGTCAACAAGATGGAAAAAGCAGAGCATATGGAAACAAGTCAAGAGTTGTGGAGGTTACTGATTCAAGCTCGAAAGCTATGGTTGCTATTGATGGCTTAGGATTTGACTGGAGCTATATTGCAGAGGAGGAAGCAGAAGCATCTACAGAGGTTGCTCTCATAGCATTTTATGATTCTGAGGTACAAGTTTCAAAATGTTCTAAATCTTGTGAAGCTTTAAAAGAATTAGAAACACTTAAAACAAAATATGAGAGTCAGTGGAAAGAATTAAGAGAAACTTGCTTTTAGCTTAGCAAATCATAAGAGAGCTTTAGCTGTGTTAGAGGAGAAAATTATTCATTATCAAAACAATGAGTCTAAGTTTTCTGATGATATGATTATTGTTAAGAGAGACTTAATGTTTAGAGAGAATGAAATCACTGTTTTAAAACATGAGCTAGAACAGGTTAAGAAGGCTAAGGAAAACATTCAGATGAGTGTAGATACACTTGAATACACATCACAAGGTGTTAAAAAGATAATTGAAAGTCAGATTCAGAATAAAGCTAAGTCAGGCCTAGGATATAAGTCAGTTCCACCTCCTTATAGAGGAATTCCATCACCTAAAGGTATAGACTTAGAACACACAGGACTGCCTGAATTTCAATTACCTGAACTTAACTATGGTCCTCAACCTAAGAAGGATGTAGTTGATAAACCTGTGTTTGTTAGTACAAGTGATAAATCACTATCTGAGGACAAGGTGTCTTCTGATAGGTCCTCACCTAAGGACTCAGATGCTCCAAAAATTGAGGAATGGACTTCTGATGATGAGGATGATCAGGCTGTGGTTAAGCCTGTTAGTGCAAATGTGGAGGAACCAAAAGTTCCAAAGATGGTTAAACCTGAGACTGTTAGGCCTAGTTCAAATGCCAAACCTTTTAGACCAACAGTTAGGTATGCAGAGATGTATAGAACCACAAAAAAGCCAAGAGGTAACCAGAGGAATTGGAATGACCTCAAATCCCACCAATTAGGAAAGGATTTTGTTTGCTATAGGAAAGCTTGTTACTCTTGTGGTAGTTTTGATCATCTTGCAGATTATTGTGATAAATGGGTATCTGGATATACAAATCATAGGTTAAGCATTGCAAAACCTCAATCTTTTCCTAGGAATGATAGGATGATACCTAGATCAGTTCTTTTAAGGTCTGGACCTAGAGCAGTTCCAACTGCTAGACCAGCAGTTCCAACTGCTAGACCAACAGTTCCAACTGTCAGACCTATGAGACCAATTCACCCAAGGCCACCAGTTCAAAATCAAATAAATGTTTTTAAACCATGTTACACAACTGGTAAAAGAACTTTTTATGAGAAAGCAGTGGTGAAAAACCAAGTTTGGAAACCTAAGGTAACAACTGCCAAGCCAGCAGTTCCAACTGCTAGCAGGGTAATTGGTACTGGTGTGAATAAAAACACTGCTAAGGGAAACATGGGAAATGGAGTGAATGCTTCAGCATGTTGGGTATGGAGACCAATTCAACCTAATGGTGCAAAGACTGTTTTGAAAAGAATAAATTATGTTGATGCTAGAGGAAAGCCTAAGTCTGATTTGGCTTGGGTTCCACAAGGAAATTAATTTTTCTTGTTATATGCATTGTTAGTCATGTGCTTGTATTTGGAATTCTTGTTTTTGGACTAACAATTGCAGGATTGAAGAGTAAACACCAAGGAATTATGAATGCTTGATGTTTTGGACTTAATGGTGTTCTGGAGATTAGTATGTGATCCTTGCATACAACAAATGGTAATTGGTTCACCATGTCTTATCTACATAAGAACCAACTAGTCCAGAGCAAACGGTTTCTGGTAAAGACTAATCAAATCCGTTTATGGTTGACAATTTACCAAAAATTGTATGGTTATCAGCTCACCATATCTAAATGTGAAGAGTTGGCTAGTCCAAAGCAAACGACTATTGGTAAAGACATATCAAATCCGTTGATAGCTGATAGTTTGCTAAAAACTATGTATGAGCCATGTTATTTTAAAATTCTTAATTCACAACATTGAGACGGCTCAATAAAATTTTTCAACAGTTGAGACGGTTAGTACAAAATATTGGTACGGTTCAACTAGCCGTTATGACTGATGTGTCGGTAATTAATTTTGGAGTAAAAACTAGCCGTTGGCGGTTTGTTGAGATTTTTACTGGTTGAATTACGGATTTCAAGGGATCCTCTTATAGATATTTTTAACTTTTATTTTATTATATTCTTATACTAAAATAAATAGTTACCATATTTCTTAAGTCGGTCAACTTGTAACCCTAACTCTCTCCATAAACTCTCAATATTACTTTCATCTTCTATCTTTTCACTCACCATTATTACTATTCACGGCTGTTAACTAACATTTTTACTAAGAATGGCAAGTTTGGATTTTGCTAAGCGTCACAATCAGGTTGTGTTTTTAGAGAAAACAGAGCAAGGAGATGGGCCAAAATTTTATGAGGTTGTGGACTTTCTCAACCACTCTCACATAAGGTATGCTCTAACTGTTT
This sequence comes from Artemisia tridentata subsp. tridentata, assembly GCA_021014915.2. Taxonomy (NCBI): domain Eukaryota; kingdom Viridiplantae; phylum Streptophyta; class Magnoliopsida; order Asterales; family Asteraceae; genus Artemisia; species Artemisia tridentata. The sequence continues at coordinate 246,116,715 of CP139503.1, forward strand.
CTCCTACTCTTTATGTTTCGTACATCACACAGTTCTGGCAGAATTCATCTATCTTGACACGTGGTGATGGAAACTTAGAAATTCATACTAAAGTAGATGGCATTAAATTTGTTGTTACCGAGTCTATACTTAGGAGACATCTTAAATTAAATGACTCAGATGGTATCGACACCATGCTAAATACTGAAATTTGGGAAGAACTTGAAAAAATGGGGTATAATACATCTGAACATAAATTGACTTTTCAAAAGGCATGTTTTTCACCCCAATGGAGATTTTTGATACATACTCTTCTATTATGTTTAAGTAATAAAAAGACTGCTTGGGAACAATTCAGTAGCAATATTGCTATTGCTCTCATTTGCTTGTCTACATACAGAGTTTTTAACTGGTCAAAATATATTTTTGAGGGTATGGCATCAAATGTTAATAGTAAAACAAAGTTTTTAATGTATCCCAGGTTTGTTCAAACAATTTTGAATAAAAAGAAAAACCTGCTTACAGAACCAATTGAAAATTTTCCTACGCCTAGTCTACAATCAAAGGTTTTTCAAAATATGACTATGGCTAGTAAACTTTTTCAAGGGGAACCAGTTCCATTATTTCCTCAAATGATTCAAACTGAGTTGGGTGAAGGTTCAGCAGTTCCAACTGATCCCCATCACTCATCCACTCAAGACTTTGAAACAACCCAACAACCACCTATCACTTATAGGAGAAGGTCTAAACCTAGTCTAACTAGGGTGGTGACTGAATCCTTGCCCAAAGATTCACCTCTCATAGCCGGTAATACAGCTAGAAGTGATGTGGGTAGTTCTTCACAAACTGAATTGACGGCTTTATGTACCAAGTTAGTAGCCTAGGTTGACAATTTGGAGAAGGAGCTAAAGCAAACCAAGGAGGAATTTAAAGCTCACAGGGAGACTTTTGCCAAAGTTTATACAAAGCTCACAAAAAGGGTAAAGAAACTTGAAGAACAGTTGAACAAGAGTAAGAGGGCAAGAGTGATCGTGGATGATGATTCTAATGATGATGATTCAGATGGTTCGGACGGGGATGATGAAAATTCTTCCAAACAGGGGAGGAAGTTTGGTAAAGAAAGGAAATTTGAAGATAGATCAGGATCTCAGGGGAGGTATGAAGAAGGATATGATAAAGGTTCAGGTTCTGGTAATATTCATGAAGATTCAGCTGAAGCAGTTGCAAATGAAGAAGCAGTTCAAACTGCTAAGACAGAAAAAGAGACAGAGCAAGTAACAGTTCAAACTGCTGAGTCAGAACAACAAGCAGTTCCAACTGAAGAAACTTCTGCTGAACAAGAATATGAAAGGAGAAGAGCAAATAAAGGAAAGAAACCTATGACATCTGAAGAAGTAGTTGCTGTTCAAGAACTTGAAAGACTTAAAAGGTTGAAGCCAAAAACTAAAGAACAGATTGATCATGATGCAGAGATTGCAAGGCTAATGTTAGAAGAAGATTTGGCTGATAAGGAAGCTGAAAAGGAAGCTAAACAAGCCCAGATGGATCATGATGAAGAATTTGCAAGGAAATTAGCTGCTGATGATATAAGGAATATAGCTGAATTCTTGGGAAGGAAAAGATCAAATGAAGTAGATGAAGAAGAATTCAATGATCAGTTGCAATATTTTCTAGATTATGATGTAATGGTAAGAGCACAAGCTTCTATGGTTCTTAGAGATCAAGAGTTAAATGAAGATGAGAAGACAGAGGAGCTTAAGGAATTTATTCTCAAGAAGAATAGAGTTACTAAATGGGATGATCTGATTCATAGAATAAGAGAAAGCCAGAAGTCAGGGTACAAGACAAAGTTACCTACAAAAAGAGAACTTGTTGAGGATATGAAGCATTATTTGAAGAACTCAGCAAATTACTCAATGAAAGATTTCAAGGGAAAGTCTTATGCTATTATTGAAAAGGAATTCTGTGAAACTTATGCTATTTTGAATTCTCCAAAAAGAAGTGTCAAAACAGGTAAGAAGAGGGAAGCAGAATCTATAGAATCAGAAGTTGCTAAGAAACAAAAGTGTGATGAAGAAGGATTAACTGATGAGAAGATTAAAAGCATGATGGTGATTATTCCAGAGTATTCTTACATTAAACCTTTGCAGGTCAAACATCCAATTATTGACTGGGAAGTGTTTACTGATGGTAGAATGAAGGGTTGGAAGATTATCAGGTTAGGAGATATTTCTGAAAGATATAAGTTGTTTGAAGATTTGCTTAAAGGATTTGACAGAGAAGATCTAAATCAACTTTGGAGTTTAGTAAAAGAGAAGTTCAGAGATATTGATCCAGTTGAAGATAAAGACAAAGAACTATGGGTACAATTGAAGAGATTGTATGAACCAGATGGTGGAGAATCGATTTGGAGATTTCAAGCTCAAGTCAAGGATATCTCTTGGAAGTTATTTGGTACATGTGGAGTACACAGAGTATCTACAAAGGATGGAATAGAGATATATATGCTGGTTGAAAAGAATTATCCACTCAGACCAGGTGTGTTGACTATGTTGGTATTTGCAAAACTGGAAGCTAATGAAGAGTCTGAGATGGCTAATATGCTGGTAACGAAGATATTCAACCTTGCACAAGAAATAAAAGCTAGATCTAAGAGATTTGCTTGATGGGTATTTGAAAGAATTTTCAGCATTAAGAAGAAGAAGCTTAATTTGAAGAAACTTCATGATTGGGAGGAAATCATAAGTTTAGGGGAGGATTGTTAGGAATTAAGCTTAAGTAGTTAAGACTGTTGGAGGTAACAGTTAGAACTGTTGAAGGAAGAAGTTAAGACTGCTGAAGAGTAATGAAGACAAGAGCAGTTAAGACTGCTGAGTATAGAAGTTCAGACTGTTTATGATTTATTGTAAAGTAGATAATTATGGAAAATATATTGTGTATATCGTATAAGAATAGATTGATAGTTATCTTGTACAGGAATCCTTAGTCTATAAAAGGATTGCCTAGGTTAAGGTTTATGAGACACGAGAGACAATACAAATACGATACAGAGAAGATATATACGTATTAGAAAGATTCAAGGTTGTAAACCCTAGTGATAGGAAGATCACTCGTATTATTTGCTAATAATATTGAATCGTTGGAAGTTATTTATTCTGTGTTCTTTGTTTATTCAATTCATACAAAACATACAAGATCTTCTAAGTACTAGCTAGTAAATTCCGCGTGCTAGACTAAGTATAATTCTTCGTATCACATCTAACACAAGGAGTGTGTGTAGATCCGGTCATATATATATATATATATATATATATATATATATATATATATATATATATATATATATATATATATATATAACAAATGAATAATCAAAACATATATAAGTATAGGGAAAAGGAAACATAAGCTCCTGCTGAAATGAATTTCATCTGTCAAAGAATGAGAGATCAAAGATTAACTGAACAAATATCATAAGTCAAATGAGTCAAATGAAGTGAGAGATCAAGAGACACTATGGATTAGATAATTATAAGGAATCAAACGAATCATATAGGAATGCCCACGAGCTCAAAACAAATGTCTAAACATGATACATGAATAGACCACATAATCACATATACATATCCGTTAAATCATAAGTGCACAAGGAGGGGAGACCTCTCAAGTACCAAATGGAGTAGCTAGCTCCCAGAAGTGAGGGGTGCAAGGCACGCACTACACAATCACTAACAAAACGAAACAAAGCACCTAGGATGCATCCATACGCCCCCTACAAAATAAATCATATATATATATATATATATATATATATATATATATATATATATATATATATATATATATATATATTATATAAACCTGTTCTAGACAAGTATACACACATATCATAATGGCCAAGTTATCACATATCATATCATATCAAATGGGGACGCCGTGGACTAATCACACCGCTACAGATAGTGTCATGCCATTGGTGCCATCAATGACATGGCCATGGTACCTCCATGGCTAGTTAAATAGCTCGGGCAACAGAACAGAACAAATCATATCATATCATATCAAGTCACGAAATCATATCCAAACAGAACGTATCAAACTAAACTGAATCATATCATAGCAAGTGGATAGCAACCGAAATATCATAGCAAACGAATAGCAAATGGATATCAAATCAAAGGATCATATCAAAAAGGGAATCATAGCAAATGGATCATATCAAACGGAATTATATCAATGAATCATATCAAATGGATCAGAACATAGCAAACGAATCAAGTCAAGGATCGATAAGTCATGAGAAACCTTTACTGAGAAAAGGCAGAATATCTGTACCTCAAACCGCAAATGAAACCATATCAGAAAACACAAGGATCGGAAGTTACTCATTCTTCAGCGAATCTACACTAATTAATAATCGACTTATTATTTAAAAACCACTTCATAAGTTATTACTGATTCAGTATTTATCGTTGTTCAGATACACTTATTAGGGTTTCTTTCCATTATTAGAAACTCTCCATTTTTAGGAACTTTCCAAATTAAGTAACTTTCTGAATTAAGTAACTTTCCGAATTAGTAACTTTCCATATTTAGTAAGTTTAGGTCAAATATCCATAATCAGCCAAATTAGGGTTAAATGTAACAACTTATCATAGTTAAAGGTTTAACATGTTAACTATTAAAGATTAAGGTTCATTTATGACAATTATCAAAGATTAAGGTTAAATGTGTAAATTATTAAAGTGTAGGGTTTAAATTGTAATTTAGATCTAGTTTAACACATTTCATTATACACGTATTAGCAGCCTATTGAAGCCATGCAAACAACACCCAAGTTACCAATTCAGTCCAGAATTACGAGCCTTTATAAACCTTTCGTTACACATAAACATTTTCGAAACACACATATGCAACCCATTTTATACCGCGACTTACCAAAGTTTAACCATTTCTCAACCTTAACCGAGACACCTTATCCCTAACCTATGAGACACAAACTCTTTTTAATTTCAATCTTACATGCAAAACAAACTCTCCCCAACCTGTTCTCGATACCATTTAGCGACACCCAACAAAACCCAAACCATTACCTCACTCTATACTCCTTTCCAAACAGTTTGTAGACATGTTTTTAAACCTCGTACGACCCACAAAACTCACACACACATACACCATTTTGACAGCAACACCCACGAATAAGATCATGCAATATTGAAACCAACACAACTCACTCCTTTCTTTCTTCTGACCAAGACTCCCATGCACCCTTTTTCATTCAGTTTGTACCATGTTTTATGACCGCTCCAAACTTACACACATGCACATCATTTATCAACTCTTACAAGTACAACATTAAATATGAGGCACAACATTACTAAACTCTTAACCACGTAAATATACATGCATACTCCATCTTCATTTCACTTAGGTTTTATATCTAGATATTATAATCCGATCCCAACATTTTATATACATATGTTTTAGTCTTCAATCGATTCACACAACTCACACGTATGCTAAACAGCCCCACATGATCACACATATACGTTACACATTCACACACATGATAACGAGCCAAAACCCTTCATGAAATCACACCTATACAAGCCCCTATTCACGTAAATAAACATGTACGTCCCATGTTATATATATATATATAATATATATATATATATATATATATATATATATATATATATATATATATATATATATATATATATATATATATATATATATATATATAGAATTATTCCCACATGATCACACATATACGTTACACATTCACACACATGATAACGAGCCAAAACCCTTCATGAAATCACACCTATAGAAGCCCCTATTCACGTAAATAAACATGTACGTCCCATGTTATAGAATTATTTTAAGTTTTAGTCATTTAATAAAGATCCCAATAGAAACTTAAATAGTCAGATCATAGGCGTATATATCAAACGTATTTGAAGTCCCAAAACAGAAGTAAAGATCGACACAGGTATGTTTCATAGTTTCGTGATTGTATGCTGCATATTTATATGTGTAACACCCCAACCCGGCAAAGGTAAAGATGTCACGTTAATGGTTTCATATCAGATCAAACAAAGCATACTTCAATAGTAATACAATAAATTTCAAAGGTTACAAATGAAATACTAACATTATAAGGTTAAGAATGAAACGAAACTAAATACTAAGTCTGCAAATGCAATCCTTCTAATGACTTCTACTTCAGAATAACTATCAAGGTCTTCTAAGTCCAAAAGTCTCTTCACTCATACCCAAACCCATCGTCCTGCTTATAACCTGCCGCACACGAAAAGAAAACGTGCGGCTGAGCTTAAAAAGTCCAGTGAACAGATATAACGATAATAAACAGAAATAGAGAATAGTACAGAATAACAGAAACAAATGTCAAACAGATGTAATATGGTTCAAGGGATAAGTCAATGAATAAGTATAAGGGAAAGAGAAAGGGATAGTAATCCACCACGAGCCCAGAAACAGATCATATCATATCGTAACCATAAATCTTCATAATCATATAGAGGGGAGACCTCTCAGATAATCAGATAATATGAGGGGTGTCCTCATTCTTCAAAATGGAGTAGCTAGCTCCCAGAAATATGTGAAAGGCATGTATTGCACACAGTACCAGTCACCAGAACAGAAATCATATCATATATAGTTAAATCCACTAAACAGAACAGATCTAGGATGCATCCATACGCCCCCCAGAACATATATAATCCATAATCCAAGTAATGCGCATATCATAATCAGAATGGGGACGTGGCGGAACATCACTCTACCGCCCTAGAGTCATGCCATTGGTGCATCAATGACATGGCCATGTTACCTTCATGGCTAGGAAACAGATTTTGGCTCGGGTATCAAACTAAGAGTCAGATATCATATCAAATCAGAGTGTCATAACAGATGGCTCATAACAGATAGTTCATAACAGATGGTTTATATCAAATATCATCAGAAGTAGTTCCAAGAGTCCAAATCAGAGTTTATCAGATCAAGGTTCATATTAAATAATCAAGTCAAGGTTCAGATCAAAAGTTCATTTCAAAAGTTTCTATCAAAAGTCCATTTTAAACAATCCTTTATTCATGATTTTCATAAAATGATCCTTTAAAGTGGTCTTCATAAAAATAACCTTTCAAAACGGCTTTTTTATAAAGATAGTCTTCAAAATATAGTTTTCATAACAGTTAGTAACACTTTGTATAAAAATAGTTTCGCATCATTTATAAACATCTTTTTTTTAAAGTGGTTTTTCTCAAAACATTTCCATGGTATAATTAAAAAGGTTTTCATAACATAGGTTCATAACAGAGGTCATATCAGATGGGATCAACAGAGAAGGTTCAAGCAAAGGGAATCATAGCAATGGCATCAGATCAGAAACTAACGGATCAGAATATGAAAGAGATCATGAGAAACCTTATAAGAAAGGTCAGAATATCTGTACCTTAGACCGAGAGGGCAAACGTAACAGAAACAAAAAGATCGGAATCAAACTCCCCCTTCAGCGAATCTACACGAATATACGATCGTCTTATTATTAACATCTTAATTAAATCAGATTACCTATTTTAGTCGGATTTCCATTTTTAGTAACTTTTCATACTTAGTTAACTTAGGTTTAGGATTCAGGGTTATCAATTAGATTAAACGCACCCACACACATACTACAAAATATAAAGAGACCACAAGACCACACATGAATTCATGAATTTTGTAACTCTTTTAATGCCAATTCAGTGGTATATTTCAAAGGCAAGTTTAAGGATATATTGACACTACGTGACACAAAATACCAAACATGATCAATATGAAAACTCATGCACATGAAATTACAGCCTGCCCATTTAACCTTGATTCACATGTAATGATGACATCACCCACTCGATAATAGCCTTTAAAAACCAAACCCACCAAGACAATCTAGACAACACCTATATTTACGAGGCACATGCATGCATTCTTACGTAAAAATTACAACACAACTCTAAACCTCTTCTTATCCATTCGACTGTCAACACATATATTTATAAAACCTCAATTTTACCCCATGTACACGTCACAATCCAATCATTCCACCGTTTATATAAAATCATCTTACCCATACCATCTACCCACTTGACAAGACAAAAGTATGCATGAGGTTTACCCTTTTGGTCCCTTTTTCTGTTCAACCATGCGACACAAACACAACACTCTCATTTCCAGTTCACAACACAACACACTCATAACTTCTCTATTTGACGCACCAACACACATAAAATCACATTATTATGACACTATTTCCACGCATGAAACTAGCACACACAACCCATAATAGACCCATTCTGTTCCAGTAACACATGAAAACAACAACCCTATTTCGAACATGTATATAAGCATTATTTTATATAACTCTTTTCCAGATTTTATATGCTTATAATACCACTCTCGATACACCTACATATAGCCTCCTTTCATGATTTCATGATGTACATCAAGTGTCTTAAAGCTCTTACAAAATAGAGCATATATCGTGTTTAGTTCAGATTCTACAAGCCAAGAAGACTCTTATATCGTCATACCTATTTATTATTTCATGTGATCACTGAAACCTACCATTCGTATATCTTTTAAGATCAACCAAGGTTTCTTTTAAGTTGTAATTCTTGATCATATTACGTGTATATAAGTCGAGGAATTAAGAACAAAAGTCCCCCTTCAGCGATACCTCTGTGTCGATCCACGAATGAAACAAAGAACACAAGATCCAAGACCAGGACCTGTTTCGAGTCACAGCAACACCCTCGAACCCACAGTATATCCCACGACCAGGCCACCAATTACCAGCCACCAACAGCCCTTTTGTTGCTTTTGAATCGAGCAGGAAGAAAAACGAAATATATATAGCAGCCGCCAATGTGTAAGTTTGTGTTTTATGAGAGTGTGTTGTCTTCTAAATTTTTGAGTGAAATAGAATGTGATATTGTTTTAATAAAACGTGTAGAGTGAAGCCCAAATTGGAAAGTTGCAAATCAAAGGTTTGATTGAATGGAGATTGACGTGTAGAGTGGAGCCAAATTGGAAGGTTGCAAATCAAAGGTTTGACTGAATGGTGATTGGCTTGCTTCCCACTCAAATTTGCTATCCATAATTAGAGATATGGATATACTTGAATCTCAAAAAAAAAAATGAAACGTGTGATACAAAAATAAAGTTAAAGAGAAGTTGTATACGAATGAGAGTATATTCAAAAGGAACACGTGTGGGATTTTTTTTAGCATCTTGTAAAATATTAAAATGTTGTCACAAAATTACCTTATTTCATATATTGCTCATTACACAGAGTTTGGAATTTATTTGGTGTTTTACATATGTTTTATTTAGATTTTAAAGTTTCAGGGGCAATTTGGTCATTTTACATGTTTCAGATTTTAGGGTTTTACAATATGTCATTCGAATATTTGCTTAACGAAATAAAAGATCAGTTTACATGTTATAAACGCATATATATATATATATATATATATATATATATATATATATATATATATATATATATATATATATATATATATATATATATATATATATATATATATATATATATATATATATATATATATATATATTGTATGCATGTTGGCTGAATAGAAAACAAGGGATGGATATACCTTGGGCGATTCTAAACGGTCAAGACACAAGGATCAAAAGGACCACGACCCTTTTTGAAATAAAACCCCACGAGCAAACCAAAACAAATAACCCAACAATCATCAAGACCAAAGCTTGAATACCCCAACTGATCACCAACAAAACCCCACCTTTGTTATCTTGATATTCTTGGAAGAATACGAATTAGAGCTGCTGATTTGATAAAGTTTTTAGGTTTCCAGTGTGTGTGTGAATGCATGGTATACGGTTTGAATATAAGTGGGGGATAAGAAGGAGATTTTGCCGAGTCTAGGGGAAATGTGGTTGACTAGTTCCTCTTCAAATTCAAATGTATTTAGCCACAATTCAAAATGAAAGTGTGTACAAAACTTTTAAATATGTTCGGTCCTTTACACTACTTGTTAAACGTGTGTTGTTTATTATGTACAAAGTTTAAATGAAAATCGGATCCTATATATAGACTTAGTATACGTGTGATGTTATTTAATACATATAAGTTATGTCAACTTTATTTGTAGCTTAGGTTATATATGTTTCATACTTTGTGATTTAAATTCATAACGTGTAATCCAAACTTAGGCTATATTCGTATCTAATGTTCAAATGTCATTTCGGATTTTCAGGTCGTTATAATTCTTCCCCTCTTGAAAAGAAAATTTCGTCCTCGAAATTGAAGTCGCAAAAGTTAGACTGAGACATACCAAATCAGGAAGGAAATGGCCATAATTAGCCTCACGCTCGGAGAGGTTCTTCCAAAAGAATCTTCACAAATGGAATAGTTTTATTTCTCTTGACTCGATCCAGACAAACTAGGATAGCCCCAGGCTCTCCATGGAACACGATCATAACAATTCTGATCCAACGAATACGAAACAAATACGTAGCTGATGATGGTGGTAATCTCACAAGGAGATACATGAAACACATATACATATTAGGTAGATACGGAGGTAGTGCTAAACGGTAAGAAGACACCCTCAACTCTACCCAGATTCTGAATGAACTAAGGAACTTGCTAATAATTAGGGAAGCACATATCAAATCATCAAACATATTAGAAGGCATAACGGAATGAGTAAAATAATCGTACGGATAAGAATGAATATAATGACTAACGTATCCCGAACTAAATCTTCCTTATATGCCAAAACGTCTAACACTTCTGTACGGAAACATGATACGGAACACACAAATTCCCGGTCTAAAGTTTCAAAATTTTCCTTCCACAATGATAACCAATCAATTAGTCACTGTAATTAACTCCGGACCTTCAATATCTAACTCTCCGACTTAATTCAACCAAAAGGTGCTCCACATCTCCGTTCATACAAAACACCAAAAGGAAAACCCTTGTCACTTGCATGCCATCAATCTTAGTGAGTAAACACAACCAGACCTAGCACTTGTCAAATTTTCCGCTCAACACATCTTCCCAAGTTTGAATAGTAATTCTGTCGATCCATCCGTCTGAAGGTGAGAATTCCTACTAAAATCCCGAGTCCAATCCCCATTGTCTTCTGTATCTCTTCTGGATGTGTGAAGCAATACGCGATTCTCTGACACGATCACTGCAGGTGCTCCATGTAGCTTGAATAGTCTTCTGCCGAAAGAAATCTCTGCCAATCTTCCAAGTGAGCCGACCAAATCAAACGATCCACTACTACTCAACTCGTGTTGTCCTTCCTATATGTGCGCAGAAATCCCGTTACAAAAACTACGAAGTTTTAATCCCACTTCGTCATAAGAACATCCAAAGCTAAGGAAACTACTTGTACGCTGATGCTAACTCCTAACCTGTTGACATGCTAGATACTTCGCCACCAATGTAATCACAACCGTCTTCATACCATTCCATCAAAATTCTGCTTCTAGTCTCTATGCATAATAGTACAACTAAGATGGATAGAGCAAATAGAAATGTGTGCTTCAATCAAAACCGCTACCTTCAAGTCTTCTAACATAGATCATATTCCACCGTCTTACTTCTGAGCTTCTTCATGTCTGTCACAATCACTCCCAAGTCATGCGTCGGATAGTTCCCTTCCTACGGTTCTAGATGTATTGATGCATAACCGACAATCTTCCCGTGTTGCATAAGGACATAACTAAGTCTCCTTCTTGAATAGAAACAAATCTCTTTTCAGCTTTTCAAAATTCTCCTCTCATTCTTCATCCCAACCAAATTTACTCTTTGGAAATATAATATAGGGCTTCTTCTGACGTAGAAATTTCAACACAGAATACGAAGATGATCCCCTTGTTTCTCTTTCATCTTTGAATATACCAATATGTCATACTATGACAAATCGTCCAAGTATTCATGAAAGACATGATTTAACAAGTCCGTAGGAACAGTCGGAGCAGTAGCCAATACAATTGGCATCACAACACTCATAGAGATCATAACGAATACGGAAAGCAATTCTAGGAATGTCTCGCTCCTTTAAACGTAACTGAAAATAATCGGATCCAAACTCAATCACTGAGAAAAACTTCATACCCAGAAGTTGATTAATCAAATCATTGATTCAAGGTAACAGATAACGGTTCTAATCACAATACCATTCAGTTTCCAAAATTCAATACACAACTTGATGCTGTCATCATCCTTCTTCACGAATAAAACTAGAGCACCCCAAGGAGACACACTCGGAAGGATAAAACCACTTCCTAGAAGTTGGACCTTCAATTCTTTCCATTCAACTGATTTCGTTCAATACAGAGTTTCAGAATTAGGTAAAACATCGCTCTTATAGGGATAGAGTTCTGAATCACATAACTTACTATTGTCAGGCACTTCTCAAGCAACCTATGATCCCAATAAGTTCAAGTTATATGATGTAACTATTATCACGTTGGCCAGGCGTCATAATACTTGCATCATATACACATGCCTTTATTGCAATCACATTCTACCTTGAGTCGTGACTAAACAAATTCTCATAACCAGATCAAAACAACTCCACATTCAGATGGTAATCTTGGTAGTTCATTAAGGAATACATCGCGAACATTTCAAACAACTGAATAACTCTCAAGGCAAGTTCATCAAACGAAGTATCTTCACAACCGCGAGGGATTAACATACGAGTTTTCAAAGCAAAGGTGATCATAATTGTTTACAAGGTTGGGAACCATGGTACAGAATTTTGAGTTTCTCAAATCGCCAAAGATGACAAATCTAATATGACTGTTGTTTGCATCTCGATGCTTAGTCAACAATTCCATATTCAGAATAATATCGAATCAAACATTCCCAAAGGAAATAGATTAGCAGATTTCTCATAGAGATGGAACTAGGTATAGAAAATTCTAATAGGACAGAGGGAACCTTAATATGCTTAGCAATAGCAAGAGACCCCACAGAATGTGTCGAACACATCAGATTCATACATATACTAATTCTCTGAACGAACGAAAAGGCATCTAAACGATTTTCAAATGAATCCAAGATCGAAGTTCGAAATTGTGATAACCTCAGAAAGTGAAACCTGAAAGGCATTACAACAAAAGTCTCAAAGCATTCTAAACTTATTTGATCACTAAACTTATGTTGCGTATCCTGATAAATTTTCTAAATCTCTGGAACGAATGATCTTATAAGGGCTTACCTTAAAGCAGAGGCACAAATCAGAGTGGTGCGAAAGAAAGATATTTAACAAATGCCTTATCATATAATCTACCCAATCCTCACCAGTCATAACTAAAGTTTCTGTAGGGGAAACCTAAAGCAAAATTCCAAAGGCTGTTTCGTAAGCTCCTATAGTCCAAACCTAAGGGCCAAATCTTCACAGGCAATAACTTAAGTACTACAAGTTGAAGCCTGAGCTCTGATACCATAATTGTAACACCCCAACCTGACAAGGGTCAAAATGCCACATTATGGTGTCCATCAGAACATACAAACGCAAGCGGAAGACTTATAAATATAATGATTACAAAGGTATTCTAAGATAGCAATAAAATACTAACTCTAAATACGATGAGTCCCAAAACTGAAATACAAATCATAACTAAATCTAACTGAAGCTAAATCCAATTCTAATCCAGAAGCAAAAGGCATCTATCAACAGGGTAGTCCACTAAGAGCTCCTATGCACTCTTTACTCAATCCCAGCTTCCAAACTAAAACCTGTCGCCGGAAAAGAAATGAGGCTGAGCATAAAAAGCCCAGTGAACATATATATATATATATATATATATATATATATATATATATATATATATATATATATATATATATATATATATATATATATATATATATATAAATATATATAACAAACGAATAATCAAGACATATATAAGTATAGGGAAAAGGAAACATAAGCTCCTGCTGAAACGGATATCATCTGTTAAAGAATGAGAGATCAAAGATCAACTGAACAAATATCATAACTCAAATGAGTCAAATGAAGTGAGAGATCAAGAGACACTACGGATCAGATAATCATAAGGAATCAAACGAATCATATAGGAATACCCAAGAGCTCAAAACTAATGTCTAAACATGATACATGAATAGACCACATAATCACATATACATATCCGTCAAATCATAAGTGCACAAGGAGGGGAGACCTCTCAAGTACCAAATGGAGTAGCTAGCTCCCATAAGTGAGGGGTGCAAGGAACATACTACCCAATCACTAACAAAACGAAATAAAGTACCTAGGATGCATCCATACACCCCCTACAAAACAAGTAATATATATACACCTGTTCTAGACAAGTATACACACATATCATAATGGCCAAGTTATCACATATCATATCATATCAAATGGGGACGCCGTGGACTAATCACACCGCTACAGATAGTGTCATGCCATTGGTGCCATCAATGACATGGCCATGGTACCTCCATGGCTAGTTAAATAGCTCGGGTAACAGAATAGAACAAATCATATCATATCATATCAAGTCACCATATCATATCAAAACATAACATATCAAACTAAACTGAATCATATCATAGCAAGTGGATAGCAACCGAAATATCATAGCAAACGGATATCAAATCAAAGGATCATATCAAAAAGGGAATCATATCAAATGGATCATATCAAACGGAATCATATCAACGAATCATATCAAATGGATCAGAACATAGCAAACGAATCAAGTCAAGGATCGATAAGTCATGAGAAACCTTAACTGAGAAAAGGTAGAATACCTATACCTCAAACTGCAAATGAAACCATATAGGAAAATACAAGGATCGGAAGTTACTCCTTCTTCGGCGAATCTACACGAATTAATGATCGACTTATTATTTAAGAACCACTTCATATGTTATTACTGATTCAGTACTTATCGTTGTTCAGATAGACATATTAGGGTTTCTTTCCATTATTAGAAACTCTCCACTTTTAGGAACTTTCCAAATTAAGTATGTAACACCACGTAAATTTTTGTGTAGCAGCGGAAGACTAAACAGGGTATTACTTCATAGATCACAGTCATAAGTAAAGAAAATGACTCAAAGAGACGTTTTGAAAGGCGTTATCATTCACAGAAAAACTTTAATATTTCAGAGAATAAAACATAGTTTCGAATAGTTTGGTGTTCCACAAAAGATATGAAAAAGTTTGTGAAGAATAATAACTTCATTTAACACCATCAAGGGGCCCAACGCCAACTCCGTGCTATATGCCCTTTAATTACCTGAGATAAAACATACTAAAAAGTCAACACAAAGGTTGAGTGAATTCATAGGTTTAGTAGTTAAATAGTTGATCACAAGATTTCAAGTTTAAGAGACAGTGGGTTCCGTTGTTACACCCATAAATCGAAAGTAGTTATTATTTCACTAAGCTCATGAAATCGAAGAGTTAACAGAGTACCAACAGTAATTGGTAGTATCGACAGAAATCGATATAATAGTAGCATCAACAGTAATTGATAGTATCGACAGTAATCGATATAATAATAGTATCAACAGTAATTGATAGTATCGACAGTAATCGATATAATAATAGTATCAACAGTAATTGATAGTATCGACAGTAATCGATATAATAATAGTTGTACTTAGGCAATAACACATTTAGATAAACATATAGTTTTCAAGCAATTGTGATCATAAAAAGTAGTAGCATGTATCTCCCCCAAGGAGTTTATAAAACAGTTAAACGAGTTAAAGTGGGGCTATGAACTCACCTTAGAAATAAATCGTCTGAAATGATAAGTCAAGTAGCAACAGTGTGTGGCACCGACACGCGACCTAGATTAGTATGGCAATTCTTAGTTTACAGTTTTGATTACGACTCAAGTGTTTAAATAAAGTTAAGTTTTTACAAGTGGTTGTGTTTAATGTTGCTTGTGTGGCAGATTTTACGTTTGAATCTTTTCAAAGTGTTTGTAAGTATTGGCTCTTGGAAAAATGTACGAATATATATATATATATATATATATAAAGTATTCATGACGAATAAGTCTTCGGTTCGGGAGTAACTGAAAGACTTAGTATGGAAAGTATTCGCAAGTAAAATGTTTGTGAAAAATAACGTTAGTAAAATAATAATAAATACTTTACGCTAAGTATTTATATTAGTAACGGGTACGGGATACGGTGTATATATAAATGTGTTTATATATATATTTAGTTAATAGATGATAAGTTAGAAAAGTCCATAAGTTATTTGCTATAAGTAATCGTATATTATCTAGTTTTCATAGTTTGACCGTGTTTGGGAAAATAAGTAAAGTATAAGAATTTGACAAAAATCGGGTATGACCCGCTTGAAAATATAAATTTATTGCCACAAAAATATATCCATTGCCAATATACACTTATATAGTTTAATCACTAGAAATTTTTAGTATAATTTGTTATAAGAAAATATTGATTAGTGCCTAATAGTTCGGGGGCTAGATGTGAAATGTTGAAAAAGAAGTAAAGTATCAAAAAGTTAGGTGCAGGGTTCGAACCCCTGACTTCAAGCTCAACAACTGAGCACCTTAGCCAACAGACCAAACAATCTTTGGTGTTTAGATTTGCAACTCATTTATTGTTATTGTCTTTTTCAACAGTAACACTTTTAGTTATATTTCTTTCTCACTGTAGTGCATGGCTTGTGTTTCATTCTCAAAATTGTTTCCATCTTCAATCGTTTGCAAGCCAAGATTCATATAAGTTTTACAAATTTAGGAGTAAGTACAAAATAGGTCGCTTGGCTCATTTAAGTTCAAATATGTGATTAAGTTTTGGAACAAGTACAAGATTATGTATAAGCTTAACTATTTCCATGTACTGAGTTTGCATTTGGTTTTGAAAGGAGCTGAGTACATAACGCACCCTTTTGTTGAGTTTCATGACTTCGACATTTGATAAAACCCCTCGCGACATCTTACTGTGGTTCGACCACAGTGAGTCCTCGACCCATATCACTCGACCAAACGAAAGTAGTTGACCGAAATATGTTCTTTTATATATATATATATATATATATATATATATATATATATATATATATATATATATATATATATATATATATATATATATATATACTATTGACAAGTTAATGAGTAGGTGAGGTAAGCTAGTATACACTCTTCCAAGAATGAGCCAATCTTAAGACTCTTTTACGTTTATGTTTTCATTTTTGTTTCCAAATAAAACTCACAAGCTCGACATGATGTGCGTTTATGTCAAATTGAAGACAACATGAATTTTAGTTTCTTCTCGAGATGTTCCTGTGTTAACGAGGTCAAAGATATTGCCACACAAGTTTTTAAAACACAACCAAGAAACTTCCATGTAAGTCGAACGTATATATGTTTGTGTGTATGTTGAAGTGTAATGTATACCTGTTAATACTTTTAGTTTTCAAACTTTACATGCTAATACATAACATGAGCTTAAAAGAGGAATGATAGACAAGATAGAGAAATGATCGAAGCTTATAGTGGGGTTAAGTGAAAATGAGCAAAGAACCAAGACCAAGATTTAGAAACCCAAGCTTAGTAAACCTCAAGCTTCGAAGCTTACTCAAAATTTCCCAAGACTTTCCCAAGCTTGTGAAATACTTAGAGTGTTCTAGTTTCTCTCCTTCTTGCTCGACAGTAAATGAAAGTCGTGTAGGAGTGATATGTTTGTTTTAGTGTGTTTTTGCCTTGTGGTTAATGACAAGGATGAGTTGAAGGTGATATATATAGACATGAGTTTGGTTAGTCAAGAGTGAATGACAAGGAATAACATGTCAGTAGGCATACATGGCTAGTCAAGAGTGATGGCCCATGAGTCAAGGGAACTAAGGGCAAATTCGGATGCCAATGATTAGGAATGTTCGAAAGCTATCATCGAATAATGTTCATGATTGCAAGTGCTTAACTTGTTAAGGCAAAACTATGGTGTATTTTGACTAGAGATCGTGGTATAGTGGTCTAAGTTAGGTGGGTACTCTGTCGAGGGATGTTTGTCTCGTTACAGAAAGAAGTTAAAGGTCTTACTGTCAGATGTGACCTATTATAATCCAAGTAAAAGTGATGTCATGTGCCAAAGTGATTATGCTATCTAACACTCTAAAAAGGGCTCGTCGTCTCCTGAGTAACCGCTTATTCAATTTCACATGCTTCTATCAGTGTGAGAATCTTATTTTACAGGATGAGTGGGAAAGTTTCACTTCGAAGGAATAGTGTTAAGGTATGGCATATCGCTATTGTCAATCTTAGGCACTTCGAGGTTTGATCCTAATATTTGTTCTGAGATTGTGCGTTTTCTTGCTTAGAGGTTTTGATAAAAATTTTGATCGAAATTTTTATTTGAGTATGCGTTTACACGAATCCGACCAAATCAATAATTTAAAAGACACAAATTTTCTTTGTTTGAGGTTAATTATCGAGTAAATTAATGCGACCCTGAAAAGTTTAAAGTTTAGTGAAACGAATTTTTAAATGCGGTGTAGATAAGACAATTTCACAGAAATCATTGTTTAGACTTTTGTTAACATAAGAAAGCTTGATAAGGTCTGACTAAAATAGATATGTTATTTAGTAGTGTGGGTCTGTAAGCATGGTGTAGATAAAATAACTTCACCAAAATTAACACTTAGTCGCTCTTTAATATGCAAAAGTTTTGATATAATTTGACCAGAGAAAACTTTTAACTCCACAAAATGAGTATCTTGGAGAAATACTTTTGTAGTTGATATAAAAGCGTTTTTGAAGAAAGATTCTTGAAAGCGAAATCATCAAAAATGAAGGTATAGTTGGGTATGGCATTTATAAAAGTTTTTTTTTTTTTTTTTTTTTTTTTTTTTTTTTTTTTTTTTTTTCCGAAAATTTTAAGGACAGAGATGCTTGATTTACCTCTAAGGTTTGTTTTAGTGAACAACGATGTTTTGGATTACTTTTACATTCAAGCCAGACTAATACTCTCAAAGAATTTGTGAAAGATTTGGCGATTTCCCCATATAGTGGCTCGGTTTGCTCTGTAAGGTCTTAAGACTTTTGTTAGGTTATAAGTCAGCCCATTGTGTGTTCCTAGCCCTTGTCAAGAGTTTCATTGGTCCTTTCATTGTTTACTTCCCTCGAGGGGTCCTCATCGTATTGTTAAGATCCTATTACCATAAGGTACGCGGACGAGTTTCTCATCGTGGATAATTCAGTAACTAGACCAAAATGTTTTGGACTCAAGTTCTGTGGACACTAAGTCGATATCTTATGGGTATGTAGTAGGTTTAGGGTGCAACCTCGAAAGATGACATCGGTTCTATTAGCAGTCAAATGGCTTAACGCGAAAGGTAGAGTCTTAAAGAATGGTGTTGATTGTTACCAGAAATCAGTTGGTTGATTTGTTAGTGTACTTAATGTTTAACACAGAAAGCATGGTTTCGATTTAGGGGCTAAATGTATTCATCATCATGATTGGTACCGAGTACAGTGAGGGTAAGTCTTAGTTCCCCTTGGGGTTATAAGTCATTTGGTAGTTATCAAACTTAGAGGTTGTATGTTTGATGGTGGGATCCTTCGAAATCGAACGATGTGAAGTAAAGTGAGATGTCGTAAGGTTAAGTCTCGTATGAATTTTTATGGTAATGATCGTAGGTAGTCCCATTGATTTTGGCTATATTCGTTGGTAGGTTGCTTCTATGATGGCTAATGATGTAATTGGTCCTTGCGAATTAGGATATGTGGCGAGACTAGACTGATTTCATGTGATAAGATGGTGTCGAAGTCTATTTTTGTTTCTTAGTACGGATGCCCATGACTTGTACAACTTTTATGTAAGTTCGTGATTTCTTAAAAATGGTAATAGAAAGTTTGACTTTTGGCAAAAATTTAGACAACTATCTTCAGTATAGCATGGTTCTACCTGAATTATACATAGGTGATCAGGCTTTGCATAATTAAAGTTCAACGATGCAATGTCGGATTTAGTTTAAAGGAAATTATTGGTAACTCTGTTCATAAAGTGGCGGCTTAAAATACTTTTCAAAGAGGACTTAGTTCATAGGGTGATTGTAGAATAGATTATAAAACGGTGTGTAGAATAGTTTATAAACTGGTAGTGGAAATTTTTGAATAAATGTATCATAGTTTACAAAATGTTGGCGAAACTGTTTGTTGGTCTATGGAATATTATTAAAGTAGCAAATAAAATAGTTCATAAAATAACATGTGAAATAGTTTATAGAACAATAGGGATGACACTTCATTATTCAAAAGTTGGCAGTAAGGTCGCAATTTTTTATTTTAGTGGTAGTAAAACAGTTCGTAGGATGGCGACAAATTGGTTTGTAATGCATTTGCGATCTAGTTTGTTGTTTTATCAGTGGTTAATGTGGTGCTCAGAGGGGCAAAATAATTTATAAGTCAATAATAAAACCTGTAGGGTATTTGCAACATAGTTTTCAGGGTGTCAGTAAAGACATTTGTTGGTTTATAGACTAGTAGTAGGGTAGCAAATTTTGTTTATTGCGTTTATATCAAATAGTCTGTGGGATGATTCGTAAAATAGATTGTATGTTGTTAGCGACACTGTTTTATAAGAGGTTAGTAAGGTAGTCAAATAGTCGAAAAATGGAAGCAAGGTGGTTCATTGGGTGGTAAAGTGGAGTGACGAAATGACTAATGGGATAGTGATAAATAGTATATAAAGTTTTAGCGAAATGTTTTATAAAGTGATAGTAAATGATTTCACAAGATAGTAGTAAAACGGTCTGTAAGGTGTTTACAAAATGGTTTATATGCAACTTAACAAAACAATTCATAAGTTGATAGTGGTAGGGTATCAAACTGGTCTCTTACATGGTAGTAGTTTGTAAAATGGTATAATAATAGTTTATAAGATACGTGGTAAAATATGGAGTGCAATGGGTGACTGTTGGCACATTTAGTTGATATGAGATCGTACACCAATTCTATGTAATATGACGAGGTTAGCTCAAACATGATAAGGTCAGAATAAATCACGACTACCATAATATGATATCATAACATGAGTAGATACAATCACCACACATATGATGGAAAATCTCGGCTCTTATAAACCGATATCAATACATAGCATAATCGAACCACATGTCCAAATGATAACTTGTCTCAAATTTGTTATACAACAAAGAGGTACTACAAGCGTCACTAATTTGGCCACACATCTTGTGGCTAGGATAGAAGCTATTGATGATAATAGTGTAGTCTAAGAACTACCCGGTGCTCCTCTGGGTGGGTCCTCGGTGGTGGCATGAGGTGGTGGTCGTGATTGTTGTGGCACTATCCATAGTGAGTCATCCAAGTCTTCATAAGTAGGCATGCCAGGGGTCCATGACGGTGGTAGTGGTGTGAGTGGGCGCACTAGGAGACTCCTAGTGTGTACCATCCTGGGTCTAGCGGGGTAGTATTGAAAAATGTAATGGGGTAGGACACCCTTCCCGAGCCTGATAAGTATGGCGGGTTTAAT
The DNA here is from genome assembly GCA_021014915.2 of Artemisia tridentata subsp. tridentata. Lineage (NCBI taxonomy): Eukaryota > Viridiplantae > Streptophyta > Magnoliopsida > Asterales > Asteraceae > Artemisia > Artemisia tridentata. The sequence continues at coordinate 246,138,292 of CP139503.1, forward strand.
ATGTGGTGTGGATGATGAGGGTAAAGCGGGGTGTGGTGAGGGAGGTGCCGGATCATTGGTGGATGAGCAGGCATCCTCGATGTCGGGGTTCATAGTGATGATGCTGGGATAAGATGAAGAAGACATGACTTCAGATGGGGCAACGGTATGAACAGCTGGTAAGGTGGTATTTGTCTCAACATCTGACAATATGATGATAGAAGTCGGTGGAACAGCTGGTGGTGCTAGTGGAGTAGCATCTGCCTCAACGTCTGACAGTATGATGATGGGAATCGAAGGGGAAGACATGGTACTGTAATATCCCAATGTATTTAATAATATTAATGTTTAGTTATGAAGTCTGATAGCTATAACTATAACACCCCCATTTTAGCTATGCAGCGGAATACCACATAGGGTGCTATATCTTAGTCACATTGTACATTTATAGTAAACAACTTTAAAACAAAGTCGTTTTTAAAACATTCACATTCGATAATTTATCAGAGTCAACAAGGTCCCAAAAGTTTTTGACATAGTCAAAAGATACATAAGTTTTAGAAGTTTAGAACATTATCGAATGAAAACTTTTATTTAAACATGAGCCATCATATAAATATCCATTCCTTGCGTAGCCCATCCAAGCTGAAAGTCACTTACGGACCTGAGATAAAACATGCTAAAATTCAACATAAAGTTGAGTGAATTCATAGAGTTTAATAAGTAATAAGTTGAATACAAGTATTTTTCATCAGGTGACAAGTAACAAATACAAGTCGTGTAATATGATTATAGTATCAAGCTCATGACACCGAAGCTTAACTGAAATAAGTATGCCCTAAGGGGTAAGTTTGCCAATTTTACCAAGATATACTCAATATTATGCTACCTGTTAAAACAATGAGCGCTACTCATCCGGACAGGCTCGTCAAACCAAATATGCATATTCATAATATTAGCGTTTCCCACGGAATTAACGGTTCATGATGTTAGGGACTTTTAATGGCAGGAGATACTTAATAACTATAATCATGTAATCGGGTCCAGCATACCAAAGACTACTTGTATTCAGTTTTGTAAAACTAGCATGTATCCCCCTCGCGAGGTTTATAAAACATTAAAATGAGTAAAGGCGAGGCTATGAACTCACCGTAAATAAAGGAAATAGCACGGAACAACAAGTGGAGAAAAATAGTCACGCAAGCTCTACGATGAACCTAAAATAGATATACGCTTGTCTTAGGTTTTTAAAATAAACATTGATGCAATTTAGTTATATAAGTTATGATCTTAATTATGCTTGGTACATAGTTCCTAGATATTACAAATTTTAGTTTAACATTTAAAAGTTATCAAAGTTCAAGTAATAATCCTATACTTGTCTCTAAATCCAATCATGTATTATAAAAGTCCAAGATTAGCCTAAGGTTCAATTTTTAGCCCATGGGTCAAGTTTTAGCCAAAAAGTTCACATTAAACCTGAGGGTTCAAAAATATATTAGGTGGTCCAAAAATGTATCAAAGGTCAAATTTTTATAAAGCTTAAAACATGTTTATACATTTTTATACCAAAGCTGATGGAAATTTAAGTAACTTGTTTACTTCCAAAAATCCGTTACATTGCAAACCGTAAGTCAAAAAATTAAGTTCTTTATATCCTCGGAAAGGTATTCATCTGTACTAACAAGTTTTGTGGGTCCCACTTGGTCAAAAATTACATAGCAGTAGCTAAATTATTAATTTGTCCATTCTATTCAGTCCAGCAGTTTTCATAATTACAACAGTCCCACTACAAACACAATATCTGGAGTTCTACTAATCAAAATGATCCCATTCTTGCGGCCACGTTTAAGTTAAGATGTTATCTACAACTTTAATTCTTTGAGTAACAGTGGGTTATACACAAAAAAAATGACTTTTGTACGTTTCAAATCTGTTACTCAGGTTGTGACATGTTTTATCAAAACATTTCTAATTTAATCATCGTAATGAGTTATTTAATGAAATTCCCGTCAAAACGACCGCAAGACATAGATCTAAAATCCCATATTTTTATTTTATGTCCAATGTTTACTTATTAGCACAGTTTACTCCATCTTTGTCGTTGGTTCAGAATCACAGTGTGCAGGTCTAGTCCTTTAGGGTTTTCATTGTGTTTTAAATTATGTACCAAGCCTATCTAAGCATAACAACTTATATAATGTTCAAATACACCAAGATATATAATTTTTACAGTAGTGAAATGATAAAAATAAATAAATTTGGTGAGGAGTTTCTTACAAAAGTGATGAACAACAAAAACCTTTCAAGAACAAAGATTGATGATCAACCAAGATAACACCACCAAGAATAACTCTTGCAAGCTTGAAGGAGGATCTTTCTAGGGTCGTGTGAGGCTTCAACCTACAGCCACAAAAACATTTTGTGAGCTAAAGAAATATAGGAAGAAGAATGGTTCATAAAAACCTTCAAAAACATCACCAAAACCTTCAAAAACGTGATTCAAATCACCATCTTTTGAGAGTATCTTCAAGAGGATGTTGTATTGATGATTTTGTAATAAAAATCAAGATGATATGGGTGGTATTTTGGGTGATTTTCGGCAGAAAATGGAGGAGGAGAGAAAGGAGTTGGATGGTTTTTGGGTATTAGGTTAGATTTGCATGGAGAGAGGTTGAGTGGTTTTCTTGGAAATGAAAAAAAATAAAGAGTGTGTGTGTGGGTTGAGTATAAGGCCGGCCATGGGTAATGGGGGAGGGTTTTTATCTTTTTTTTTTTTTTTTTTTTTTTTTTTTTTTTTTAAAAAAAGGTATTAGATAGGTGTAAAAATGTAAGGGTGAAATAAGGTGTAAAGGTTTAATTGTTAAAACGCGAGTAGATGCTTAAAACTAACGAAATTGTGAAACGAAGTGAGAAATGTGAAAAATATATTCACTTGGTTTCTAGGGACAAATGAGAGGATATTGAGTCACTTGAGACAAGGACCGGGATAGAAATCCTAAGCACGGCTCGAGAAAAGCTAAAAACGCGAAATTTGCTAAATCGGGTAAAAATTAAAAAGTAAATTTTTACTCGAGAGGAAACCAAATAAATTATAGTTTAAAGAATGACTTGAATTTACGAAAGGTTACATTACCTACCCCTTAAGAGAGCGTCGTCCCGGCGCTCAATTCGCTTTATCCCCCGAAGGTTTACTTGCGAAGAGATGAGGATACTTGCTCTATGTACCTTTGAGCCTTAATACGAGATATGATTTTTAATTGGGACGCGTCTCTATCGCCTTTGATTATTAGTGTTTTGTTGTTGTGTGGAATACGAAAAACTTTTTCACCACAGACAATAACCGCGTTTCGATCGGATAACCAATCCATTCCAATAACGACATAAAAAGTTCCAAGTTCAATTGGCATGAGGTCAACACTAAATGGGTGGTTCGCTAGATTTATGGTACAGCCCCAGAATAGAATTTGTACTAACCAATCCCATCGGCTAATTCGACTTCATAACTATAGCTTAACTTAACCGGGTTAATATCTATCAATGCACTAAAACTAGTGACATAAAGCTTTTGTCTAAACCCGAATCAAATAAAACTTTAGCATAATGATTATTAAGAAGACACGTACCCGTCACGACATTCGGGCCTTGTTGCTCTCCACTTCCCATCACGTACACACGTCCACGAGTATTACCAGCTTGATCCTTCCCCTTCTTCGGGCAGTTGCTACTGAGATGCCCTTTCTCCCCACAGCCATAACAAGTTATGATTTGTTGTGCATTAGCACCAGTAGCAATAGCCTTTCCCTTACAGTTTTCCGTTAGATGACCTTGCTTTCCGCATTTGTTACATTTCACATAACAGTCTCCAGGGTGATGCATCTTACAACGATTACAGTAAGGATGAATTCCAGCGTACCCACCTCTTCCAGTTGGGGCTTCAGTCATTGCTCTCACATTCTCTCGTCTTCTATTCTGCTGCTGGTGATGATCGTTGTTGTGGCACTGGTTGTTGTTTTCGTTTCCCTTCTTCTCATCATCCCAGCTTCTCTTGTTTTGGTTGTTGTTGTTTGCATTCCGAGTCGCCTCATCCTCCACTACTTGTGCCATAAGTTTTTGAGTAACACGAATGGCTTCATCCAGAGTGTTAGGATTTGCGGCTGTCACGTTCCCTTTAATGCTTCGGGGAAGACCCTTAAGGAAAGCTTCTAATTTCCTTTCAAATTCAGGTAACACACTTGGACACAAAACTTCTAGCTCTTGGAACCTTCGGATGTAAGTTTCAATATCATTGCCTTTGACCATGAGATAGTAGAATTCCGTCTCAAGTCTTCTTATTTCACTCCGAGGACAGAACTTTTCGGTCATCTTTTTCTTGAGATCGGTCCACGTTGTTGCATAAGCCGCTTCAATCCCAATGGGTTGAGCATAAGAGTTCCACCATGATTTGGCGTGCTCTTGTAGAGTACCTGTTGCATACTTGACTTTACATTCCTCTGAACAGTTACTAAGCATGAACGCAGTCTCACAACTTTCAAACCAATGTATCAATGCAACCGCCCCTTCAGTTCCCTTGAACTTAGTAGGCTCACAACCCAAGAATTGCTTGAAGGTACAACCACGTGCCGCAGGGTCACCGGCAGCCCCAGCGGCTCCAGCACCGCCTCCAACATTATTAGCTCTTGTAGCTCGATCTTCGGCTAAAGCCGCGGCCACGCTGTCAGCGACTAACTTTCTTATAGCTGCTTGAGACATTCCCTTTGGTGGCATGATTCTATCACAACACAAGAAAATTTTGATGAGTAGTCATACAATGACATAGATATAATCATGTACGAGTAAACCGAACATTAAAGAGATTATAACAATAATAAGTGGAGTTTAAGAAATGAAAACTTCATCATTACATACAAAAGATCAATACATGGTTCGATCGTATTACAAAATTTGACAAAGTCATCACAATTAATGATAATAGTACTACTAACTGATACATTCAGTTTAGCAATTACAAGATGAAGAACATCAACGAAATACAACGATAGGAATAAAAATATAGAATACTAAGAGTCACGAGGGGATCCACATGGCTCATAAGCAGTGGGAGCAGCCGAAGATGATCTACCCCTCTCGTGGATAATCCTAGGAAATCGGCGTTCCAAGAGGGGAACCTGTCTAATGGTGTCAACAGTGGCAGCCTCTTCAACCTCAGGTTCTGAATCAGATGGAGTGTCAGGTATAGATGGTGGTGGATAAGGAGAAGCAGGTGCCTCATAAGGATAGATAAGTTCAGGTTCATCCCCCTCTTCATCTGAACTCGCATTATGAAGTATCAACACATTCCCCTCTTCTTCCTCTTCTTGTTCCTCTTCCTCTTCCTCTTCTTCTGGATCCTCTTCCTCTTCTTCTTCATCTTGATTTTCAAGATCATTATTAGGAAAGTCGAATACGTGATTAGGTGATGGAGGAACTGGTAGAGGTTCTTCCGGTGCAAGCTCAGGTTGAGCTGGCTCGTCTTCCGGAATGTCTACCTCGTGATCAGGTGGGAGTGGAAGTGCCATGATAATTCTGAAAAATTATATATATACATATAATTAGTTTTAGGAAAAGAAATATTATCGTGAAAATACTATTTGTGTAAGTAAGTGAGTGAGTAGTGATGCTTCATCAACAAGCAAGATGATCGATAAATATTTCATGTACAAATGATAATATTTATTTGTTCATACGCATACGTATAACAACGGTGCAATCAAGAGATGTGCATAAAGTTTTTGAATAATAAACAAAATAATAATAATGTTTACTAATAGCATAAGTAATAAGAAATCTTGTGCATAAAGATTTTATATTTATAAGTGATATTTCGCGGATTAACGGTCGACTTAAGAAATAATTATAATGCTTATATAATTATTATAGAGTGATCAAGATATATATATACGAGGGAGAATTAGGAAGCTCGGGAGTAGGCGAGCATGGATATCGATCAAGATGATGGAGGCTCATGTTTTTGAAGAAAAGTATAAGTAAAAATGATTATAGTCTAGGTTTTTAAAAACAAAAGACCTAGTTCACTATAATTTGTGCTCTGGTACCAATCTATAACACCCCCATTTTAGCTATGCAGCGGAATACCACATAGGGTGCTATATCTTAGTCACGTTGTACATTTATAGTAAACAACTTTAAAAAAAAGTCGTTTTTAAAACATTCACATTCGATAATTTATCAGAGTCAACAAGGTCCCAAAAGTTTTTGACATAGTCAAAAGATACATAAGTTTTAGAAGTTTAGAACATTATCGAATGAAAACTTTTATTTAAACATGAGCCATCATATAAATATCCATTCCTTGCGTAGCCCATCCAAGCCGAAAGTCACTTACGGACCTGAGATAAAACATGCTAAAAAGTCAACATAAAGTTGAGTGAATTCATAGAGTTTAATAAGTAATAAGTTGAATACAAGTATTTTTCATCAGGTGACAAGTAACAAATACAAGTCGTGTAATATGATTATAGTATCAAGCTCATGACACCGAAGCTAATTAACTGAAATAAGTATGCCCTAAGGGGTAAGTTTGCCAATTTTACCAAGATATACTCAATATTATGCTACCCGTTAAAACAATGAGCGCTACTCATCCGGACAGGCTCGTCAAACCAAATATGCATATTCATAATATTAGCGTTTCCCACGGAATTAACGGTTCATGATGTTAGGGACTTTTAATGGCAGGAGATACTTAATAACTATAATCATGTAATCGGGTCCAGCATACCAAAGACTACTTGTATTCAGTTTTGTAAAACTAGCATGTATCCCCCTCGCGAGGTTTATAAAACATTAAAATGAGTAAAGGCGAGGCTATGAACTCACCGTAAATAAAGGAAATAGCACGGAACAACAAGTGGAGAAAAATAGTCACGCAAGCTCTACGATGAACCTAAAATAGATATACGCTTGTCTTAGGTTTTTAAAATAAACATTGATGCAATTTAGTTATATAAGTTATGATCTTAATTATGCTTGGTACATAGTTCCTAGATATTACAAATTTTAGTTTAACATTTAAAAGTTATCAAAGTTCAAGTAATAATCCTATACTTGTCTCTAAATCCAATCATGTATTATAAAAGTCCAAGATTAGCCTAAGGTTCAATTTTTAGCCCATGGGTCAAGTTTTAGCCAAAAAGTTCACATTAAACCTGAGGGTTCAAAAATATATTAGGTGGTCCAAAAATGTATCAAAGGTCAAATTTTTATAAAGCTTAAAACATGTTTATACATTTTTATACCAAAGCTGATGGAAATTTAAGTAACTTGTTTACTTCCAAAAATCCGTTACTTGCAAACCGTAAGTCGAAAAATTAAGTTCTTTATATCCCCGGAAAGGTATTCATCTGTACTAACAAGTTTTGTGGGTCCCACTTGGTCAAAAATTACATAGCAGTAGCTAAATTATTAATTTGTCCATTCTATTCAGTCCAACAGTTTTCATAATTACAACAGTCCCACTACAAACACAATATCTGGAGTTCTACAAATCAAAATGATCCCATTCTTGCGGCCACGTTTAAGTTAAGATGTTATCTACAACTTTCATTCTTTGAGTAACAGTGGGTTATTCACAAAAAAAATGACTTTTGTACGTTTCAAATCTGTTACTCAGGTTGTGACATGTTTTACCAAAACATTTCTAATTTAATCATCGTAATGAGTTATTTAATGAAATTCCTGTCAAAACGACCGCAAGACATAGATCTAAAACCCCATATTTTTAGTTTATGTCAAATGTTTACTGATTAGCACAGTTTACTCCATCTTTGTCGTTGGTCAGAATCACAGTGTGCAGGTCTAGTCCTTTAGGGTTTTCATTGTGTTTTAAATTATGTACCAAGCCTATCTAAGCATAACAACTTATATAATATTCAAATACACCAAGATATATAATTTTTACAGTAGTGAAATGATAAAAATAAATAAAGTTGGTGAGGAGTTTCTTACAAAAGTGATGAACAACAAAAACCTTTCAAGAACAAAGATTGATGATCAACCAAGATAACACCACCAAGAATAACTCTTGCAAGCTTGAAGGAGGATCTTTTTAGGGTCGTGTGAGGCTTAAACCTACAGCCACAAAAACATTTTGTGAGCTAAAGAAATATAGGAAGAAGAATGGTTCATAAAAACCTTCAAAAACATCGCCAAAACCTTCAAAAACGTGATTCAAATCACCATCTTTTGAGAGTATCTTCAAGAGGATGTTGTATTGATGATTTTGTAATAAAAATCAAGATGATATGGGTGGTATTTTGGGTGATTTTCGGCAGAAAATGGAGGAGGAGAGAAAGGAGTTGGATGGTTTTTGGGTATTAGGTTAGATTTGCATGGAGAGAGGTTGAGTGGTTTTCTTGGAAATGAAAAAAAATAAAGAGTGTGTGTGTGGGTTGAGTATAAGGCCGGCCATGGGTAATGGGGGAGGGTTTTTATCTTTTTTTTAAAAAAAAAAAAAAAAATAAAAGGTATTAGATAGGTGTAAAAATGTAAGGGTGAAATAAGGTGTAAAGGTTTAATTGTTAAAACGCGAGTAGATGCTTAAAACTAACGAAATTGTGAAACAAAGTGAGAAATGTGAAAAATATATTCACTTGGTTTCTAGGGACAAATGAGAGGATATTGAGTCACTTGAGACAAGGACCGGGATAGAAATCCTAAGCACGGCTCGAGAAAAGCTAAAAACGCGAAATTTGCTAAATCGGGTAAAAATTAAAAAGTAAATTTTTACTCGAGAGGAAACCAAATAAATTATAGTTTAAAGAATGACTTGAATTTACGAAAGGTTACAATAACATTCATAAGGGATAATATTCATTCGTTATGCATAATCTGCCAAGCAAATCTCAATGCATGTGTTCATAAGTGATGCATCATCTGCCAAGCAAATCCTAATGCATGTGTTAGTAAAGTGTTGGCACGGAGGGCGTAAGGTGGTAAGGTTTAAAATGGTCCTTTTAGAAATCGTGGTTATAGTCCAGTGTTTTGAAAATCACTTGGTGTTCTATAACCTAGGCTCTGATGCTAATCTGTAACACCCCGTAAATTTTTGTGTAGCAGCGGGAGACTAAACGGGGTATTACTTCATAGATCACAATCATAAGTATAGAAAACGACTCAAAGAGACGTTTTGAAAGGCGTTATAATTCATAGAAAAACTTTAATATTTCAGAGTCCAAAACATAGTTTCTAATAGTTTGGTGTTCCACAAAAGATATGAAAAAGTTTTTGAAGAATAATAACTTCATTTAACACCATCAAGGGGCCCAACGCCAACTCTGTGCCATATGCTCTTTAATAACCTGAGATAAAACATGCTAAAAAGTCAACACAAAGGTTGAGTGAATTCATAAGTTTAGTAGTAAAATAGTTGATCACAAGATTTCAAGTTTAAGAGACAGTGGGATCCGTTGTTACACCCATAAATCGAAAGTAGTTATTATTGCACTAAGCTCATGAAACCAAAGAGTTAACAGAGTACCAACAGTAATTGGTAGTATCGACAGAAATCGATATAATAGTAGCATCAACAGTAACTGATAGTATCGACAGTAATCGATATAATAATAGTATTAACAATAATTGATTGTATCGACAGTAATCGATATAATAATAGTATCAACAGAAATTGATAGTATCGACAGTAATCGATATAATAATAGTTGTACTTAGGCAATAACACATTTAGATAAACATAAAGTTTTCAAGCAATTGTGATCATAAAAAGTAGTAGCATGTATCTCCCCCAAGGAGTTTATAAAATAGTTAAACGAGTTAAAGTGGGGCTATGAACTCACCTTAGAAATAAATCATCTGAAATGATAAGTCAAGTAGCAACAGTGCGTGGCACCGACACGCGACCTAGATTAGTATGGCAATTCTTAGTTTATAGTTTTGATTACGACTCAAGTGTTTAAATAAAGTTAAGTGTTTACAAGTGGTTGTGTTTAATGTTGCTTGTGTGGTAGAGTTTACGTTTGAATCTTTTCAAAGTGTTTGTAAGTATTGGCTCTTGGACAAATGTATGAATATATATATAAATATATAAAAAGTATTCATGACGAATAAGTCTTCGGTTCGGGAGTAACCGAAAGACTTAGTATGGAAAGTATTTGCAAGTAAAATGTTTGTGAAAAATAACGTTAGTAAAATAATAATAAATACTTTACGCTAAGTATTTATATTAGTAACGGGTATGGGATACGGTGTATATATAAATGTGTTTATATATATTTAGTTAATAGATGATAAGTTAGAAAAGTTCATAAGTTATTTGCTATAAGTAATCGTATATTATCTAGTTTTCATAGTTTGATCGTGTTTGGGAAAATAAATAAAGTATAAGAATTTGACAAAAATCGGGTATGACCCGCTTGAAAATATAAATTTATTGCCACAAAAATATATCCATTGTCAATATACACTTATATAGTTTAATCACTAGACATTTTTAGTATAATTTGTTATAAGAAAATATTGATTAGTGCCTAATAGTTCGGGGGGTAGATGTGAAATTTTGAAAAAGAAGTAAAGTATCAAAAAGTCAGGTGCAGGGTTCAAACCCCTGACTTCAAGCTCAACAACTGAGCACCTCAGCCAACAGACCAAACAATCTTTGGTGTTTAGATTTGCAACTCATTTATAGTTATTGTCTTTTTCAACAGTAACACTTTTAGTTATATTTCTTTTTCAGTGTAGTGCATGGCTTGTGTTTCATTCTCAAAATCGTTTCCATCTTCAATCGTTTGCAAGCCAAGATTCATATAAGTTTTACAAATTTAGGAGTAAGTACAAAATAGGTCGCTTGGCTCATTTAAGTTCAAATATGTGATTAAGTTTTGGAACAAGTACAAGATTGTGTATAAGCTTAACTGTTTCCGTGTACTGAGTTAGCATTTGGTTTTGAAAGGTGCTGAGTACATAACGCACCCTTTTGTTGAGTTTCATGACTTCGAAATTTGATAAAACCCCTTGCGACATCTCACTATGGTTCGACCACAGTGAGTCTTCGACCCATATCACTCAACCAAACAAATGTAGTTGACCGAAATACGTTCTATATATATATATACATACATACATATATATATATATATATATATATATATATATATATATATATATATATATATATATATATATATATAATATATATATATATACTATTGACAAGTTAACGAGTAGGCGAGGTAAGCTAGTATACACTCTTCCAAGAATGAGCCAATCTTAAGTCTCTTTTACGTTTATGTTTTCATTTTTGTGTCCAAATAAAACTCACAAGCTCGACATGAAGTGCGTTTATGTCGATTTGAAGACAACATGAATTTTAGTTTCTTCTCGAGATGTTCCTGTGTTAATGAGGTCAAAGATATTGCCACACAAGTTTTTAAAACACAACCAAGAAACTTCCATGTAAGTCGAACGTATATATGTTTGTGTGTATGTCGAAGTGTAATGTATACCTAGTAATACTTTTAGTTTTCAAACTTTACATGCTAATACATAACATGAGCTTAAAAGAGGAATGATAGAAAAGATAGAGAAATTATCGAAGCTCACAGTGGGGTTGAGTGAAAATGAGAAAAGAACCAAGACCAAGATTTAGCAACCCAAGCTTAGTAGCCCTCAAGCTTCGAAGCTTACACAAAATTTCCCAAGACTTTCCCAAGCTTGTGAAATACTTAGAGTGTTCTAGTTTCTCTCCTTCTTGCTCGACAGTAAATGAAAGTCGTGTAAGAGTGATATGTTTGTTTTAGTGTGTTTTTGCCTTGTGGTGAATGACAAGGATGAGTTGAAGGTGATATATATAGACATGAGTTTGGTTAATAACTTTTGAATAATATATCTATAATAGATTTGGTTAATAGCTTTTGGATAATAGATATGGATAATAGATTTGGTTAATAGCTTTTGGATAATATATTTGGATAATATATTTGGTTAATAACTTTGTCCAGAGGCTATTGTATCTTGGTAGGGAGCAAAGAATGACAAGAGTAGACTATCCCTTGGTCCTTAGTTTTACATCTTTGGAATGTATGGTTAGGAGAGAACAAATTATGACTTGTTGTACTAGGATTTGATTAGCATATCATATTATAGATTTAAGGAATGGAAATAAAACTTTGAAATTTAATAATGTATTTTGTGTCCTGTTGAGCTTAAACGTGAGTCGCGGTGTCTTGGTTTGACTCTTACAAGTAAAATGTATAAAATACATTTTTAGGAGTGTTTTTATAAAAGTGATATAGAAAAATTTATATGAACTCGACATGAGTTTATTTAATTATTGCCATAACTAATTGTGTGTCGGTACGCGTGTGGGGTTGTTTATTAGGAGGCTACACAAGATAATTATAACACATGTTGGGCTAGAGAATTATTATGGATAAAGCCCAAGTTGAGGTGAGTTTGCTTAGTCGAATTAATTAGCAAAGCCCATTAATATATTAAGGGTGTGTTGGGTTAGATCGAGCCCAATATAAAGTGTGTTCGTTTGAGTTAAAGTCAAATTGATTCGTCGGGTTTGCTTAGCCCAAGAATAAATATAGTGTTGGCATATCAATGAGTTATTTGTAATTAAATGTGAGTCACGTCACATTGTTAGTTGCTTCGTACACATTTGTAGATGAAATGAAAAAAAAAAAGCCCGTAAAAAAAAATGGGTTTAATTAACTCTCTCATTAAGTTTATTCGTGTTTATTGTTAATAAATGACATGGGAAATTACAGGTTACTACAAAGTAACTTTCCGAATTAGTAACTTTCCATATTTAGTAAATTTAGGTCAAATATCCATAATCAGCCAAATTAGGGTTAAATGTAACAACTTATCATAGCTAAAGGTTTAAAATGTTAACTATTAAAGATTAAGGTTCATTTATGACAATTATCAAAGATTAGGGTTAAATGTGTAAATTATTAAAGTGTAGGGTTTATAATGTAATTTAGATTTAGTTTAATACATTTCATTATACACGTATTAGCAGCCTATAGAAGCCAGGCAAACGACACCCAAGTTACCGATTCAGTCTAGAATTACGAGCCTTTATAAACCTTTCATTACAAATAAACATTTTCGAAACACACATATACAACCCATTTTATACCGCGACTTACCAAAGTTTAACCCCTTCTCGACCTCAACCGAGACACCTTATCCCTAACCTACAAGACACACACTCTTTTTAATTTCAACCTTACGTGCAAAACAAACTCTACCCAACCCGTTCTCGATACCCTTTAGCGACACCCAACAAAACCCAAACAATTACCTCACTCTAAAATCCTTTCCAAACAGTTTGTAGACATGTTTTTAAACCTCGTACGACCCACAAAACTCACCCACACATACACCATTTTGACAACAACACCCATGAATAAGATCATGCAATATTGAAACCAACACAATTCACTTCTTTCTTTCTTTGATTCCCATTATAATGCCCTAGAATTTAGATTAACATTTTAATTATCTACTTTAATTATACCATAAGTTAAATAAATAAATTGTAATGTAAATATAACATTGGGCCAATTGTTTTAAATATATATAAGGTTTTGGGCTAATTTTGTTACTTACCAACTCCAAGCCCAACTATAATTGATCCAACCCAAAAGAAAAATAAAAATAAAAATAAAAATACGGTTCCCCCTCCCATTCGATCTCCTGGAGGAAAAAAAATGAAGAGGGAAGGAGAAAACCTTAGCCTCCATAATTTTTTGCCATCAAGAACTCAAGATCAAGATTTGTGATAATCCCGCGAAAGTTTGGTATGATTAATCACCCATTTTCTTAAGCATCCTTTGTTTTTAAATTTTTTATGTAACTATAATTGATGGATATGATTAGGGTTTATTAAAATCTCAGTAATTAAGTATGTTTGATCACTAAAACATAATTAGGGATGTGTTAGAGGTTTTATCTTGCGTTGGTTAGGGTTAGGGTTTTGTTTAAGATGCTGTCCAGCTTTTGGGTCGTGTTGCAAGGGTCATAAATTGATGATGACAAATTGTTTTTGCATGATTCTTGAGCCTAAAACTAAGTTCAGGTTGTTTAATATCTACATATAATAGTATTAATCGTTTTGTTTATAAAATGACGGTCAAGATAGTTTTCAAAGAAGTAATACAGTTTGATAGCAAAAGTAGTTTATAGGATAGTTGTATAGTAGGTTGTATAATGGTAACAAAATAGATTTATACGGTAATTAGCAAAACATTTTAAATGGTGGCAAGAGTCTAAATTTTTTTTAGACATTTTACAGGATGTAAATAAATTAGTTTATAATAGAGTAGTATCGTATTCTTGTAAAACAATTGAGAAAAGGTAGTGAAATTAAGAGTGTAATGGACGAGAGTTGTCGTATCGCGACGATAATAAAAGATAGAACATTCATTAGACAAAAATTCGTAATAATACATGAAACTTAGACGTAAGTACTTAATGTAAAATGCAAAAGAAATACAACCCTAGAGGGTTAAGACTTCAGTTTTATTATACAAGAAAAGAAGAGTGAGACGTAATAAAGACGTTTCCTAAAAGTAGGTGCTCTAAGATGGCATGTCATAAGATGAAAGCTTGAGATCGTGTTATGATTAGCTGGCGTACTTCTGGGTGGTGGTTTACGAGGTGATGTAGATGTTCTGAAGTATGGGGCGAGCGTTCAAACTAGTTTTCAGAAACGGTTAATAAGGTGATCAAGGAAATTGGCAGATTAAAACGGAAGATTTAGGGAAATTGGCAGACTATAACGGGTTTTAATGTTACGTAAAACGATGTCATATATGATTGTGAACAATTTTAGAGACCATTTGTATTAATTGTAATATCTCGGAAGGTTTAGAGGACCTTCAAAAAGTATGAGTGTGTATGTTATTTCAGTTATACCAGTAATACTTCTCTAGCTTTTAAAAGTTGTTTTGAAAGACCTAGATGGGTGGTCCTAACTCGAAGTCAAATCAATATAAGTGATCAAATAGTAACGTATAATGCATAGTTATGACAAGCAAATAGTAGTGAGGCAGAAGGCTTGGCAGGCGATCACGTGGCGGTCATAGGGTTTTGTTTTTGTAAAAAGTGGTTATAGTCTAGGTTTTAAAAATATACCCAGTTCTCTATAACCAAGGCTCTGGTACCAATCTGTAACACCCCCAAAATCGGGTCCAACGGAAGCATACATGTCGCTGGGGTGCTACTAAATTGGAACACAACACAAGGTAAAGAGGACGGGTTTAAATTATCCAGTTAGAAAAATAGTTACATCATCATAGTAAATAAGTTTACAACATTTAATTTGAAGCGGAAATAAGGCCCATATAAATAAACAATTTGTCCAAAATATATCAGAGTAGCCTAGGACTGTGCCCTTGCCAAGCGCCTTCAAAAATAGATTGTGCTGAAGTAAAGATCAACACCTGAGAATACACGCTAAAAGGGTCAGCATAAAGCTGGTGAGTTCATAGGTTTAAGTAAACAAGTTATGCATGGACCACAAGATTTCAAAGAAAATTTATCAAAACATGTTCATGAAAAAGACTACTGTTGCCCTAAGGTCATGACACCGAAGCCTTAACAGTTAGTTCATGTTATCACCCCAAACAGATGCTTTGCCAAACACCTGTACGACATCAAATGAAATGCGTCCGTTTGACTAGTTGGAGCGACCAACCTGGACGGGGGAGTTTACCCCCAATAGATCTATTCACAACATTCACGCTTACAACGTAATTAACGGTTCATGATAGTGGGGAAGTTATGGCAAACGACAACAACTTAGGTAATCAATAAATGTTTAATACACTTGTGTCCATATATAAAACAAGCGATGCATTCCTACCCCAAGTATTTCAAATCGAATAGTAAAACAGTAAAAAGTGGGGCTATGAAACTCACCTTAGCAAAAGCAAATTCCGATTGATAAATTTGTAAACGGCAAATTAAGTCCGATAACTCTAATCGCGACCTAATATTACATATGTCTTAGGTTCGAAAACAAGGCCATGCATGCAAGTTCATACTTTACTTTATCACTTGTACATGTTGTTGTAATATTTGTTGTCAAAAGATAGTTGCGTCAATTTGATCGTTTATTTGGAAAATCATCCTTTTGAGAAAACGTAACTTATAAATCTTGTGATCAAATTTTAGTCGTCAAGTTAATGGCTATTTCAAAAATCTCTAACGCGCCTAATAAGTATATATAATGTTCTACCGTTTCCGTTTACGTCATTTTAGCCAAAATATACTCTAAAAGGTCCAAAATCCAATCCAAATAATCCTAACAGCTTTCTAATAGCCAAAAATATGGGCTGTCAACGTATATCTCGACGTAAACTTTTGTTAGGCCATAACTTTTGCGTCGTAGCTCCATTTCTTAAGGTTTACCTATCCCCGTGAAGGTATTTAAGTGTACTATCGGATTTCTAAGGTCTCGGCTAGTCTAGATACTATTTAGCATCAGTTTTCATTACTCAAAATCCTTAACAGCTTTGACAATTTTCTGAAAATTTAGTTTTCGTCGTATAAATTGAAACTAGCGTATCTTTTTCATTATAAGCCCGTTTTAACTCATTCAAGCGGTTAAGTTTTCGTTATTAAGTCTATTTTCTATATTTCTAGCTTAAAATGGTTACCAAGTTACTAAGTTTGATGTATTAATCAAAACGGGACATAATCTATTTTTTTAAGAATGCCAAACAATTTTTACACATCTTCTAGTCATTTTTACCACTTAACCACAACTTCAATTCTAGTCCTAGTTCCTCCATCAACTTCTCAACACAATAATAATGATCTAACCATAAGCTTAACAATATTCTAAGGTCCATGTAATACTCATCAAGAATGTTTAAATCTACAAGTTTACTAACAAAGAAGTATATAAAATGTTTTCATCACTTTCTTGTGAATATTTTTGCTAGATAGTTTTCTTGTAACCAAAACTTGTTCAAAACATAATCTTTTGTTAAAGGATCATTGTAAATGTAAGACTTTATCAACATGTATCAAGTGATAACTAAGTATATACTTGACTAGCATTATGACATAAAGAAAACATGAAGTTTTTGTAGTGTAAGATTACTTACAAAAGTGATTAGTGAGATGAGAGTTGTAAAACACTTGATTAACCTCAAGATAAATGCTCCAAACCCTCACTAAAGTGCCCTAAGTATGCTTGATCTTAACCACAACAAGATTTCTCCTTCCCTTGGCTCCAAGAGTGTGTCGATTTGTAGTATATATATCGGAGGTGATTATATATTTTTCTCTTTACTTGAACTAATGGTGCAAAAATGAACCTTACTTGGTCTATTTATACTAGAAGATTTCAAATATTCAATAGTAGAGTCAAAGATATAATTTGGCTACATGGGGAGGGAGGGGGCCGATTAGGGTGGCTGGCGGGGGGTCAAATTGGTGGTCAAGCCACCAATTTGAATTGTTGACTCCATGTTTTGTGCTAAAGTGTTGGCTAATTAATTTTGTGTACATTTTGTCTAGTAAATGTTGGTAGAATAAAAGAGGGGGGGAGGGGGGGGGGGGGGGGCGGAAATGGGGATAAAATGGGAGTAATTGTGTAGTTTTGATACAAAAGCGTATGTGTTGTGTGTATTGGGTGTTAAAAATATGTATTGGTTGTTGTTTCGGTGATTAACGAAAGTTATACGTAATTAAACGTAAGTTGTAAAGAATTTACCTTAGGCGTAAGGAAATATTTTTGGAACTTTGGTAATCTTTTTGGAAGTATAAAAATACATTAGAAATAATCGTTGGGAAAATTGGGTATATCGGGTGTTAAATTTTGAATTACGAATTGTGTTCGTTGAATTGACAACCGTAAGTAATTTAAGAATAGGAATTTGTTCTAGAGTTTAAAATTGTGAACTGGAGTAGGAGCAAGGTGTTGGAATGTTGTGGACTAAATATAGCCTAAGTCCTGTTGCACAAGGGGTTGTTCCTAGTTTTACGTTTATTTAACTAAAAAGTTTTTCATAAAAGTGTTATTGTGAAATTTCAAGGTAATAAATTAGAGTTTGGAAATAAATGTTGACATGGAAAATTACGGGTTGTTACAGTCTGCCACCCTTAAAGGAATCTCGTCCGCGAGATTCAGTCAGTGTTGGTCATTGGAGTGGTGTCAGTGAAGAGGTGTGGATACTTTTGACGGATCTGGTCTTCTCGTTCCCAAGTGAACTCGGGACCTCGTTGAGAATTCCAGCGAACCTTGACGATAGGAATTCAACTTTGTTAGATTAGAACATGGTATGAAATGGGGCTAGCTTTTCAAGACAGGGTTGAGTTAAAAGTTTCCTCGGTTATGGTGCTTTTTGAGACGAGTGCCAATGAATGGCTTATAAGTTTTGCCCATCAAAAATTTATTTTTAGGTAAGGTTTAAGGGTGACTATTCCAATCATAACATGATTCTTCCGGAATTAGACATAGGTGGCCAGTCTATGTATAATTGAGGACTAATGATGTAATGCTTGGTTTAGTCTAAACAACATTATGCTTCTTAAAGTTTAATAGTATTAATCGTCTTGTTTATAAAATGACGGTCAAGATAGTTTTCAAAGGAGTAATACAGTTTGATAGCAAAAATAGTTTATAGGATAGTTGTAAAGTAGGTTGTATAATGGTAACAAAATAGATTTATATGGTAATTAGCAAAACATTTTAAATGGTGACAAGAGTCTAAAAAAATTTTAGACATTTTACAGGATGTAAATAAATTAGTTTATAACAGAGTAGTATCGTATTCTTGTAAAACAATTGAGAAAAGTTAGTGAAATTAAGAGTGTAATGGACGAGAGTTGTCGTATCGCGACGATAATAAAAGATAGAACATTCATTAGACAGAAATCCGTAATAATACATGAAACTTAGACGAAAGTATTTAATGTAAAACGCAAAAGAAATACAACCCTAGAGGGTTTAGACTTCAGTTTTATTATACAAGAAAAGAAGAGTGAGACGTAATAAAGACGTTTCCTAAAAGTAGGTGCTCTAAGATGGCATGTCATAAGATGAAAGCTTGAGATTGTGTTATGATTAGCTGGCGTACTTCTGGGTGGTGGTTTACGAGGTGATGTAGATGTTCTGAAGTATGGGGCGAGCGTTCAAACTAGTTTTTAGAAATGGTTAATAAGGTGATCAAGGAAATTGGCAGATTAAAACGGAAGATTTAGGGAAAGTGGCAGACTATAACGGGTTTTAATGTTACGTAAAACGATGTCATATATGATTGTGAAAATTTTTAGAGACCATTTGTATTAATTGTAATATCTCGGAAGGTTTAGAGGACCTTCAAAAAGTACGAGTGTGTATGTTATTTCAGTTATATAAGTAATACTTCTCTAGATTTTAAAAGTTGTTTTGAAAGACCTAGATGGGTGGTCCTAACTCGAAGTCAAATCAATATAAGTGATCAAATAGTAACGTATAATGCATAGTTATGACAAGCAAACAGTAGTGAGGCAGAAGGCTTGGCAGGCGAGCACGTGGCGGTCATAGGGTTTTGTTTTTGTAAAAAGTGGTTATAGTCTAAGTAATAAAAATATACCCAGTTCTCTATAACCAAGGCTCTGGTACCAATCTGTAACACCCCCAAAATCGGGTCCAATGGAAGCATACATGTCGTTGGGGTGCTACTATATTGGAACACAACACAAGGTAAAGAGGACAGGTTTAACTTATCCATTTAGAAAAATAGTTACATCATCATAGTAAATAAGTTTACAACATTTAATTTGAAGCGGAAATAAGGCCCGTATAAATAAAAAATTTGTCCCAAATATATCAGAGTAGCCTATGACTGTGCCCTTGCCAAGCGCCTCCAAAAATAGATTGTGCTGAAGTAAAGATCTACACCTGAGAATACACGCTAAAAGGGTCAGCATAAAGCTGGTGAGTTCATAGGTTTAAGTAAACAAGTTATGCATGGACCACAAGATTTCAAAGACAATATATCAAAACATGTTCATGAAAAAGTCTACTGTTGCCCTAAGCTCATGACACCAAAGCCTTAACAGTTAGTTCATGTTATCACCCCAAACAGGTGCTTTGCCAAACACTTGTACGACATCAAATGAAATGCATTCGTTTGACTAGTTGGAGCGACCAACCTGTACGGGGGAGTTTACCCCCAATAGATCTATTCACAACATTCGCGCTTACACCTTAATTAACGGTTCATGCTAGTGGGGAATTTATGGCAAACGACAACAACTTAGGCAATTAATAAATGTTTAATACACTTGTGTCCATATATAAAAACAAGCGATGTATTTCCACCCCAAGTATTTCAAATCGAATAGTAAAACAGTAAAATGTGGGGCTATGAAACTCACCTTAGCAAAAGCAAATTCCGATTGATAAATTTGTAAACGGAAAATTAAGTCCGATAACTCTAATCGCGACCTAATATTACATATGTCTTAGGTTCGAAAACAAGGCCATGCACGCAAGTTCATACTTTACTTTATCACATGTACATGTTATTGTAATATTTGTTGTCAAAAGATAGTTGCGTTAATTTGATCATTTATTTGGAAAATCATCCTTCTGGGAAAACGTAACTTGTAAATCTTGTGATCAAATTTTAGTCGTCAAGTTAATGGCTTTTTCAAAAATCTTTAACGCGCCTAATAAGTATATATAATGTTCTACCATTTCCGTTTACGTCATTTTAGCCAAAATATACTCTAAAAGGTCCAATATCCAATCCAAATAATCCTAACAGCTTTCTAATAGCAAAAAATATGGGCTGTCAACGTATATGTCGACGTAAGCTTTTGTTAGGCCATAACTTTTGCGTCGTAGCTCCGTTTCTTAAGTTTTACCTAACCCCGCGAAGGTATTTAAGTGCGCTATCGGATTTCTAAGGTCTCGGCTAGTCTAGATACCATTTAGCATCAGTTTTCATTACTCAAAATCCTTAACAGCTTTGTCAATTTTCTGAAAATTTAGTTTACGTCGTATAAATTGAAACTAGCGTATCTTTTTCGTTATAAGCCCGTTTTAACTCATTCAAGCGGTTACGTTTTCGTTATTGAGTCTATTTTATATATTTATAGCCTAAAAGGGTTACCAAGTTACTGAGTTTGATGTATTTATCAAAATGGGACATAATCTATTTTTTTAAGAATGCCAAACTATTTTTACACATCTTCTAGTCATTTTTACCACTTAACCACAAATTCAATTCTAGTCCTAGTTCCTCCATCAACTTCTCAACACAATAATAATGATCTAACCATAAGCTTAACAATATTCTAAGGTCCATGTAATACTCATCAAGAATGTTTAAATCTACAAGTTTACTAACATACAAGTATATAAAATGTTTTCATCACTTTCTTGTGAAGATTTTTGCTAGCTAGTTTTCTTGTAACCAAAACTTGTTCAAAACATAATATTTTGTTAAAGAATCATTGTAAATGTAAGACTTTATCAACATGTACCAAGTGATAACTAAGTATATACTTGACTAGCATTATGACATAAAGAAAGCATGATGTTTTTGTAGTGTAAGATTACTTACAAAAGCGATTAGTGAGATGAGAGTTGTAAAACACTTGATTAACCTCAAGATCAATGCTCCAAACCCTCACTAAAGTGCCCTAAGTATGCTTGATCTTAACCACAACAAGATTTCTCCTTCCCTTGGCTCCAAGAGTGTGTCGATTTGTAGTATATATATAGGAGGTAATTATATTTTTTTTTCTCTTTACTTGAACTAATGGTGCAAAAGTGAACCTTACTTGGTCTATTTATACTAGAATATTTCAAATGTTCAATAGTAGAGTCAAAGATATAATTTAGCTACATGGGGAGGGAAGGGGCCGAATAGGGTGGCTAGGGGGAGGGGGGTGGGGCAAATTGGTGGTCAAGCCACCAATTTGAATTGTTGACTCCATGTTTTGTGCTAAAGTGTTGGCTAATTAATTTTGTGTACATTTTGTCTAGTAAATGTTGGTTGAATAAAGGGGGGAGAGGGGGGGGGGGCGGAAATGGGGATAAAATGGGAGTAATTGTGTAGTTTTGATACAAAAGTGTATGTGTTGTGTGTATTGGGTGTTAAAAATATGTATTGGTTGTTGTTTCGGTGATTAACGAAAGTTATACGTAATTAAACGTAATTTGTAAAAAATTTACCTTAGGCGTAAGGAAATATTTTTGGAACTTTGGTAATCTTTTTGGAAGTATAAAAATACATTAGAAATAATCGTTGGGAAAATTGGGTATATCGGGTGTTAAATTTTGAATTACGAATTGTGTTCGTTGAATTGACAACCGTAAGTAATTTAAGAATAGGAATTTGTTCTAGAGTTTAAAATTGTGAACTGGAGTAGGAGCGAGGTGTTGGAATATTGTGGACTAAATATAGCCTAAGTCCTATTGCACAAGGGGTTGTTCCTTGTTTTACGTTTATTTAACTAAAAAGTTTTTCATAAAAGTGTTATTGTGAAATTTCAAGGTAATAAATTAGAGTTTGGAAATAAATGTTGACATGGAAAATTACGGGTTTTTACACATTTGAGAGTGGTTGGTTATGCAGCATTTGCTTTCCATGAGACTTGTATACGGTACCCAAAGCAACGATATTTCCTTTTTTAAGTGCCACAATTTGCACTTAAATGTCTAAAAAAAAAGAATTTTTGCATGTATATATATCAGAAATTATTTAAACAAAAGAATAACAAGAAACATGTTGAAATACATATTGTTGACAGTGCTTGTGTTAGAGACACATTTTGTTGCGATTGGGAATCTGGAGACCCATTTTGTCGTGACTTAGGCTTTGTCTTAGGTCCAACAGTTTTAGCAGGTTCCTATATGTATATATAAAACACGTTGCATTATTTAAACCAAAGAATAACAAGAAACATGTTGAAATACATACTGTTGGCAGTGCTTGTGTTGGAGACACATTTTCTTGCGATTGGGAATCTGGAGACCCATTTCATCGTGACTTAGGCTTTTGCTTAGGTCTGACAGTTTTAGCAGGTTCCTATACGTATATATAAAACACAGTACATTAGTCATGTATGTAAAATTCAAAAATCAAAGGGGGATGTTTTATTACTTACCATTGTTTTCGTTAACTTTTCCGAAGTTACAAGGCCATTAGACTTCTCCTGAATTCTCGCATCTTTAGCACTTACAACATCACTTGGCTGAGTGCCGTCCACCTCATTAGCGCTGCTATCTATATTTTCAATTGCCATTGGAGTCACCTGCAATATAAATTAAGAAATACATTGACTCATCAGTTTATGTTCAATACCTGCTATCATTAGCATCAGTGGTGTTAGCATTAGAAAATGAAATTGTTAACAACATAATAAATTGCTTACATCTGAGGCTACTGGCAATTGATCAGATGCCAAATTTAATTGCACCCCTTGTTGACTCAACTGTGCCATCAGTAGAGTAAGCATTCCCTTTGTTTCTTTCATCTCACTGGACAATTTCTTGACCAACACATCTTTTTTCGGTCATCTCAGTGGACAACTTCTTAACCAATAAATCTTTTTCTTGACGCTCGCGTCTCTCATTATCCGGTTGAGTTTGAAGTAACTCAAGTCTTTCATCGGTTTCTTGTTTTCTTCGAGGAAGGCCAAAATACTTTTTGTATGTAACTCCACTTCCCACTCCTCTTGCATAACCGCCCTTTTCCTTACCAAAGACAATTGTCATGGCATCAGTGCCATTATCAAGACTCAAGGTTCCTTCCTTGATCTGGTCATCAGCTTCTTTCTGCACAAAAAATATAGGAAATGTTGGGATTAAAAGTATTCTT
The DNA here is from genome assembly GCA_021014915.2 of Artemisia tridentata subsp. tridentata. Classification (NCBI taxonomy): domain Eukaryota; kingdom Viridiplantae; phylum Streptophyta; class Magnoliopsida; order Asterales; family Asteraceae; genus Artemisia; species Artemisia tridentata. Next base: position 246,162,132 of record CP139503.1, read on the forward strand.
GATGCTGTTAGAGTAACTGCTGCTCATATTTGTGTCAATGCTGCTCAGCTGGAGTTAGTGCTGCTCATGAACTTCAATGAAAAATATGCCAAGTGTTTACTACTGCTAGTACACAGTTACTGCTGTTAGTACGCAGTTAATACTGCTGGTATAAAAGTTACTACTGCTAGTACACAGTTAATGCTGCTGGTATATAAGCATAATAATAGAATTTGCAGTCAAACTTACAAGTTTATCTCCCACTGATCTAATCTCATCATCTGGATATTCGCCGTCTTTGTTTACCCTTCCTTTCAACCACATTACATCACGTGAGGGTTCTTCATCTGCTTCAATCTCTTTATTTTCGATCTAATAAACATCAAATGCATACACATGTAAAGTTAAACCAAGATAAACGAAAATATGAGGATGCGTACACATGTACAGTTAAACCAAGATAATCGAAAATATGAGGGTGTTAAATGCAAATGTGCAAATTGTGCAATGTAAACAGATTCATTTCTCATACTGATCGTCTCTCAATTTGTAAAACAAACATTATGTAATCTTAACATTTTCTCTTTCACATAAACATATCCACCTCGTCCCATTTTATGCTGATAAATATTTTTGGAACGCGCCATTTTAGCAATATCAGATTTCTCCTAAAAACACAAAATCATAAGGCGTTTAGATGCGGTAATGCTGCAAACTAAAAATTATGAAATTACATATAGACTTAAATAAGGATGACTAATTAAAACCTTGTATGCATCGGTGGTCGTGTAGTTTACAAACTCGACCTAGTCTTCTGATGTCACAAATGCACTATACTTGGTCGGGACCTCATTTAGTTTCAAAGGTGTATTTAGGTTGGCGTATTTTTCACTGAGCTTCGTTCTGAAATTCCTTAGCAGTTGACCAAGACGAGTCATTATCAATTTTCTGAATGTCACGTCAACATAAAAATATTGCTGCAAATATTAACACAATGTTGTTAATTAGTTGCACATAATGTAACTGCATAGATAAACTTATGTAGTACTGGGTTACAAAATAGTATATATGTACCGTGATTTTAGCCCATAGTTTATCTCTTGATTCTTTATTCACCTTCTTCTAGGAAAGAATCTTCAAACCTATGTGCTCACGAACCAGATCTCCTAAAAAACTTGAAAACAGTGCTCTGTGTTCCCCTGATACCCTACTCAATGCATCGAAGGTTACCTTGAGCTTTATTCCACTAGGTTGGCCATATCGCAGGTGAAACATTTTTAGGCTGGTTATGCCCCTCTTAGCTAGAATCCTATCTGTTTGGTTACCGTGAGCTTTATCATCATGTTCAATATCACCAGGAAGCAAAAGATGATTATCAACAATGGGTTGAATTTCCATGACTCTTGATTATCAAAAATGATTATGGCTTGGAGAGTATTGGTGATAGAAGTTTTATTTTTGTGTTTTCTTTGCAGTCTGTTTTTTTAGGAGAGAAAAGAGGGTATATTAAGAATATGAATCATTATTCTTGGTAACTGCTTGTAATTAGGTGATTTAAAAATTTTGGATCAAAATTTTGGCTCTAAGTTCTACTTTGAAATTAACAATTGAATTATTCAAATTTCTTGCCTTTGTACCTATTAATTAAAGCATAAACTTGAATAAATCTAAATTTAGGCTCCAAATGTTATATATCATTATCTTAATCACAAATGTACCATCTAACTGTGCAACCATCACATCAAGAACACAAATTCCTACCATTTAACAAACCAAAATACTTACACAATTACCAGTTATTGTAATCTTAATAATTACATTTACAAAACACAAATTGCTACCATTTTTTTTAAACATTGAAGACTTTTTATTCATATATTGAAAACCAAAAGCAGCAAGTTGTTGGGGAATACAGAAAGGAGAATATTCAAAACATAATACAGTACATACATAAGGGAAAATCAGTATTCAAATTAAATTTCAGAATTGAACCAAATACCATTTACAAAGCAAAAAAGCTGTTAATGCATATCCTAAACCCCTAAACCATCTTCCTCTTTCCTTTCCCATGGCTGCTAGAAGGTGCTCCAAAACCTATAGAATTCTTCTTACATGGAAATCCCAAGACAATATCCTGAGTAAATTTCTTTTTGTGTGCCTTTTCAACTGGTATTTAAACTTGCACAGGGAGAGCCAGGATAGGAGCTTGAGATGGGAGTTCCTCTGGAGGTTCAATGGCTTGGATAGGTTCCACTTCCCAAGTATCAGTACTTGCATCAGAATGTTGCTCTGGATAATACCTAGCAAGGAGGCCAGGAAGGATGTTGAGAGCACCATCATTTGATTCTGAACTGCTTGAATCAGAAGAAATTTGTATGACATCTACAAATAACAACTATTAGATCAGTTTTATTGATTCAAATGTTAAACTATATCACAATCAAAGAAAAACCTTTTGATGGTTTACCATTGCAGAAGAATCCATTGTGTTCTCATATTTGGTCCTCTTTTGTGGTATCCCAAACAATGAAGCAATGTTGCACAAACTAGGTTGCATTTCAAGTCTGATTGGTGGCCAACTAGGCTGCAATTGAAGTCTCAATTGGACCTCTCAGTGTAGTCACAAACATTGGACCTCTCAGGGTACTCACAAACAGTTCAAAAGCCTGTATTTGTAGTCTCAATGGACATCTCAGTGTACTCTAATAGGCTGCATTTGGACCTCTCATTGGTGGCCAAGCACAAACAAGTCTGCTAGGTACTCTCATTATAGGCCAATCACAAACTAGGCACATTCCAATGCTCTCATTGATTTAGGCCTCTCAGTGTACTCACAAACAGGCAACAAAAAAATACTCAGACACAAAACACTTAATTAGACATAGCATAACAACCATTATGTATACGAAAATCAGATTATGGAAAACAAAAAAAATAGAGCATACATTAGACATAGTATAACAACCATTATAAAATACAAAACAACCCCATTTTACATTAGAATCGGTAACAACCACTAACATCACCATTTATAGATCAAAAGCCTGATACTAATTATTGTACAATCAATCATCAACTGATATGTGAAAACATTAAAAAACATACCTTCGTTGTTATTTGGATTCATTGTTTGCGTGTTTGTGTTTGCCAGAAGAATGTGTGTTTTGATTTGGGTTTATTGATTATTGTGTGTGTTTACAAATGATCGGGTAAAGGGATTAATTGTCGGTTGACTATTGAATTTGTGGTTTGGTTTAACTATAACTGACGTGATAAGATTTGCAAAAGAAGAAAAAAAGAAAAAAAAAGAAAAAAAAAAGAAAAAGAAAAAAAAAGGCTAATGGTGCTGACGTGGCGGTGAAAACCGGCTATAGCCGGTAACTAGGGATGGAAACGGTTCGGGTTCGTGGTGAGTTTTAGTGTACCCGTACCCGAACCCGTTTATAATATACCCGTACCCGCCCCATATCCCACCGGATACCCGATTAATATTATCCATCAGTTTTTCGGGTTTCCCCGTGTTAGGAACATGTTTTTGATTAATTATACAAGTCTTGTTCATTTAAGAATGTTGCACGATATGGACTTTAAGTTAGCAATTAAGGACCGGTCCATAAGAAGTCCATGGGCCGGCCCTCCTCTCATTTTTCTTTCTAGAAGATATCATGTAAATGTTGCCCTATCCCAAAGCCTATAAATAGAAGGCATGGGGCATCATATTTGTTGTTGGTTTTTCATACATCTTGCGTAAGCTTTGTCCTTTTAACATTCGACTAATGAAAGCCTTCCTTTACTTCTCATTCTCATCTTATTCTCTTTAGCTTATTAGCTTATTTACTTATCTCATTGTCGTAGCTTATAATATAATAGTAGTACGTAGTTACTTTGTTTTTACGTGTGTGTGGTTGAAATATTAGTGACCTGCAAGTGGTATCATTCGCCAAAGGTAGTTAAGTTTAGTGTTTTAAGAGTTGATTTAATCGTTATTTCATTTGTTTTCATTGGTTTACGTAAGTTTTTTTTCATTAGTGGCATTAAAAGTGTGAAAAACGTGAGTTTTGCAAATCGTTGCTTATTCCTTTTCATCAAATCTTCGTGTTTTAAGGATAAAGTTGTAAACTTTGGTGCAAATTTGATGTTTTAATCGCTAATATTCATCAGTTGTACGATTTTCATCATCATCCAACGTTTTGGGTTGAATTTCGAAGGAAAAGGGTTTCTCGCAATTGGTCTGCAAAAATTCAAGGGTTTCTCGCATTTGGTTAAAAGGGTTTCTCGGAATTGCTAGTTTAAGGGTTTCTCGCAATTGGACTGAACAAGGATTTCTCGCAATTCATCAGCTTCTTCGGATTTGGTACTCGGTGTTTCCTTCCTTGTATAAGGTTGTGAAACTACCTCGACTTGGAATTATTCTCATCTTTTGTATAAAAGTTTGAGAACGTGATCGAAATTGTAATTTTGAAAAATCTTTCGAAATTGCTTGATCTTTCGCAATTCAGAGTTATCTCTCGCAATTGCCAAGTTCTCTCGCAATTGAGATTATTTCTCGCAATTACAATTTTTCTTTCGCATTTGGTGAATCTCTCGGAATTACTCAGATCTTTCGCAATTGGACAACCTCTTTCGCAATTCAGAATCTCTCGCAATTCAAATAGTGTTTCTCGCAATTGAACTAAGAACATTAAGTAAACTTAAAAAAATCAAATATCATAACTCTTAAAAACACATCTTAATTATCTAAAGATCCAACAAAATGTCTCAACCACCTCACTTCAATTACTACTATCAGCTACAACAATATCCTCAACAACAGCAATTTCATCCTCAGTATCAACAACAACAAGCATTCGTGCAACAACATCAATTTCTCTCTCCACCACAAGTATCCCCACAACAAATCATGCAACAAAATCAAATGATGAACAATCCATCCTACTCCAGAGAACCACATTGGTTTAACAAGATGTGTGAAGCAATCAGTAGTCAGCAATCCCGACATGAAGCTGGGAATCAGGATACTCCACCTATGCTGACACCTGGTAACTATGTACAGTGGGCTAGTAGATTTCTCAGATTCATTGAACTCCGTAAACCCCATGGGAAATATCTTAAGCAAGTCATTGAAGAAGGACCCTTTCCACTTCCAGTTAATGTTGTTCCAGGAACTACAGAAAGAGATGAAACATCAACTCCCATTGCTGTCGCTAACTACACAAATGAACAAACACTGCAACAAGAGACAAATCAATTGGCAATGTCTTACATACTTCAGGGGATTCCTAATCCTATTTACCGAAGTATTGATGCTCAAAAGACTGCCAAAGACATGTGGGAACATGTGCATCTTCTCATGGAAGGGACTGAGTTAAATCAAGAAGACCTTGAGTCTAAGCTTTACATGGAATATAACAATTTCATCATGGAACCAGGAGAGACAATTGAATCATACTACCACCGTTTCACAAATGTTGTAAATGACCTCGATCGTCATGACATCAAGTTACCTAAGATTGCTATCAATTCAAAATTTCTGGGTTGCCTTGGACCAGAATGGCAGAAATATGCAACATTTGTCAGGCAAACTAAGAAGATTGGTGAGGTCAAGTATGGACTCATGTATGACTTTCTGAAACAACATCAATCTGAGGTAGATAAGGAAGTTGTCGCACGAGGAGGTTTCATACCAGCACCAACACCGAACTCACTTGCTCTCGTTGCTCAATCCAACTTTCAACTACCAAACCAGGAATTTGGTCAATCATCTTTTCAACCAAATTTTCAACCACAACCTTCTAACCAAATCATCCCATATGAAGCACCATCACAATACTCTGACAACCAAATGGTTCCATATAACAACTCAGATTCCATGTTGTACTCAAACACTGATTATGATGAGGAAGAGGATGCTTTCAACTCTCTTAATGAAGCATTTGGATTAATTGCTAAGGCATTTGGCAAGTTCACCAAATCCAACAACCGTCTTCGTTCATCTTCCAACACCAGGAATCAAGCTGTTGTTAATGATGGCAGAGTAGAAATTCAGAATAGATCTTCGGGCAGATATGGTTCAGGAAACAGTGGAAACTACGGGTCTCAGAGGTTTCAGTCAGGAGGGAATAGGTTCAATTCAGCAGGGGGAAACAGGGACAGTGTGGGTAATACTCAAAGCAGAAATTTGATGACTGGGAATACACAGAAAGGCATTGCAAATACTTCAATCACATGCTACAACTGTGGTGGGAATGGTCACATGGCAAATGCATGTCCAAAGCCTCGTACTATGGGCAGTGCATATCACAAGGAAGCTCTCTTAATGGCTCTTAAAGATGAAAAGGCAGCAGGAATGGTGACACAGAATGAGCAAAGCTTCATGGCAAATGCTGCATCTGATGATGAGATGGAAGACCTTGAGGCAAATGCTGCAGTAATGCTCATGGCAAACATGCAAGAGATGAACATGTCCGAGACAGGCCTGGTCTATGACACCGATGGTCTATCTCAGGTACCTGATCCACAATGTCTTATACATGAAATTGCTTCACCATCTGCATCTTCATCTACAAATGATAATTCTGTTCAACTTGATTCATCATTCTCATCTCCATCAGATGATCCAATAAACACTGTTGTATCATTTGATGATGATAAAACTGTCGTTTCATTTGATGATTCTATTGAAGATGAAAATTTGGATCATATTGAACAAAATGATCCTTTGACTGATCAAGATTCAGAGCTTCAGGCCTTGTTAATGACCACCCAATCACAAATTGAAAAATGCAATGAAATCAATAATAATCTGAAAGAAAAGATTGCAATGTTAACGAAGGACAATGAGTGCTACAAACTACAACTTTCGGGATATCTTAAACAAGATAAACGTAAAAAAGGTTTTGAAATTGCTTTCCAACAAGAGTATGTAAAAGTTCAAAATTTAGAAAGTCAAGATCGTGAGCTAACCGTTGCCAAAGCTGAGCTTCTCTCTCAAAAAGAAAAGGATCAATTTGAATTCAAAAAACAAATTGATGCCTTAACTTCTGAGTTGTTAAAAACTCAAACAGAGCTTTCAACATCTCAGCAGGATCTTCTTGAAGAAAAGCAAGCCACTAGGAAACGTGTTGACTCATATCTTGACGAAATCCTGGATTTGGAAACTAAACTCAAAGAATTTCAAAATGTTGTGTATAAAACGGGTAAATCTGTAACACAAATTCAAAAACTAACTGTGAAACCGAGTCCTAAAGGAGAAAGTTTTGCACTTGGAAGTGACAAACCCCGTAATTTACACATAGCACTCAAAGACAATCCTAAGTTATATAATGCAACATTTTTGTTAGATGATACCTTTCAACGTGTTGTTATGTATTCTGTTGATGAAGAAACTGATTTTCTTGCAAACAAGATTGAGGGTCGATCAAATTCACAAACAAAATTTTCAAAGATACATTATGATTATAATGCACGACCTCATTTGAGCAAATCATTTGTCCCTCCTAAGGACCATCCAGAACAAACGTTAACATACACAAACATAAGTGCTCCTTCGTCTATAACTCCTGTCCCCACGACTGCTGTACAATTCAAAGATTGTCTGACAGAGGATCTTGCTGATCCACAAATGCCTCCAAAATGTCGGGTTCTTCGATATTTTAAGACATTTATGGACGACATTTCTCGTTTGGAGAATGAAATTGAGTTTAGTTCTCAAATTCCTGTCTCTTCTTTTCTTTCTCCTGTTCAAAAAGAAAAGAAAGAGATTCTTCAAAAGAAAATTCTTCCTCATGTCAGAAATTTGAAGAAATGCGCAACAAAATGGGAAAATGAGTTATACACGGAAGTAGCATCTATGCAAACCATTTTCAAAGCTAAAGATGACAAGGTTCAACGTCAAAAACTTCAAAGGAAATTTTTAGCAAAAGAAAATGATCGACTCTTAGAAAAAGTTCTGTGCTATGATGTTGTTTCTGTGATTATGAATTCACTTTATGAGTCATGCAATGAATTTCTTGTGAAAGATCATGCTGTAAATATTGAGATGTTGCACATTGAGATGGAGAATTTGGTCAAAGAAAATGAGGATCTTCGACAAATCAACAATGATGTGGAAAACAAAGTTTTTAATCTTTAAAAAAGGCTTGATTGGTGTCAAAATCAAAGTGCAGAATTTGAACTAAAATGTCAAAACATCATAGGATCTTTATCATTTCAAAACAGTCATGTTCCTGAACATTTTAAGGAAACAAAGGCTTTCTTAAGAATTAAACTGTTTGAAATGAAAAGGAACTGGATGAAATTCTTCAAAACAAAAATGACACAGTTCTCCTAAACAGAAAATTAGATTCTCAAAATCAAGAATTCCAACACATCATTGTTGATCTGAAGAAGAAAATCAGAGTTTTAGACAAAGGCAAAGCTAACATTCATAAGATTGCCCCAGGGATGTATGTAGTAGACAAAACAATTACCCAAGCATCAGACTCAACCACTAATGCAAACACTTTTACTTCTACAGGACTAGATACTATCTCTAAGGTTAGTAGTTCCAAGACTCCCAAGAAACAACAGAAGAGAAGAGTCAGGAAGTCTAGGAATGGATCATCTAAGTCTTCAGAAGTTCAAGAAAGTAGTTTGAATAACACAGATGTAATATCAGGAATAGAATCGACCTTAGAAAAGTCTAATTCTAGGAATGATGTAACAAATGTTGACTCTTTGAATGATAATGTTAATGTTTTGGTTGATGCAAGTTGTATTGTTTGTCATGCTAGTATATTATCTGGTGATCATCAAAACTGCATTGCTAAAACTTTGGTGAAACGTAAAAAGAAACGAACTAGTGGCTCTTCCTCTAGGCTCAAAAATGTTGCCAAGTCCATTTTAGGGAAACCACCACTAGTTGTTTCTGAGCAAACCGTTGAAACACCCATAGCCAAACCTAAGACAACTAAATCACCTAGTGCATTCATTAGGAAAAAGGCTGAGACTAGTTGGACATGGCAACGTTGGTTACAGAACACTGCAAGCTTTAAATGGATTCCTAAAATAATTAAATCTTGTGTTTCTAACCCAATGGGTCCAACCGTTATCAATTCTCCACCTGTTTCCAATATTTGTGATGCAGGTGATTCAAATTGTTCTCTGGATTGTTGATAGCGGGTGCTCCCGACACATGACCGGCAACCTCAAGCTTCTCACAAACTTTATCGCAAAGTTCATTGGAACGGTCAGATTCGGGAATGATCACTTCACAGCAATAATGGGCTATGGAGATTATGTTAATGGGAACATCGAAATCAGTCGTGTATACTATGTTGAAGGCCTTGGTCATAATTTATTCTCAGTGGGACAATTCTGTGACGGAGACTTAGAAGTAGCATTTAGGGAGAAAACTTGCTTCATTCATGATCTTCAAGGAAATGATTTGATGAAAGGAAGACGCGGAACCAGTCTATACACCATATCCTTTGAAGGCATGACAGCTTCATCTCCTATTTGTTTACTCTCCAAGGCTACTCCCACAAAGGCTTGGTTATGGCATAAAAGATTGTCTCATCTCAATTTCAAAACCATGACTGATCTTGCAAGGCATAAATTGGTCGACGGTTTACCCATATTCAGATATGCCAAAGATCATTTGTGTTCTGCATGTGAACAAGGGAAAAGTCACCGTGCTCACTTTCCTCCCAAAACAGAACACAGTACAGATCATGTCCTTCACCTGCTACATATGGATTTGTGTGGTCCAATGCGGGTTCAAACTACTAACGGAAAAAGGTATATATTGGTAATAGTTGATGACTACTTACGATGGACATGGGTCTACTTTCTTCGGACTAAAGATCAAGTTCCTTCAATGGTCATCACGTTTCTCACAAAGATTCAAGTTCAAGTCCGTAACACCGTCAGGATTATTCGAACAGACAACGGCACTGAATTTAAGAATCAAACCCTTCGGGAATACACTGAGAAGCATGGGATTGTTCATCAATATTCAATTGCTCGCATTCCCGAACAGAATGGTGTAGTTGAAAGACGAAACCGTACGCTTGTGGAAGCAGCTAGAACCATGTTGATCAATGCTCAATTACCAGATTACCTTTGGGCTGAAGCTGTTAATACTGCATGCTATACTCAGAACCGCGGCATGATCAACAGACGACACAACAAAACTCCATATGAGCTTATTCAAGGCAGAAAACCAAATATCAACTACTTTCATGTCTTTGGAGCACTGTGTTACCCGAAGAATGATAGAGATGATCTTGGTAAACTTAAGGCTAAAGCAGATATTGGGATATTCGTTGGCTACTGTGAAAATTCTAAGGGATATAGAATTTGGAATCGTCGGACCGGGGAAATTCAAGAGACTATACACGCCAATTTTGATGAACTCACGGAAATGGCTTCTGAGCAAGACCGCTTAGAACCCGAACATAACCGTCTAAACTTCCCAGAATCTTCGGCTGCACCTTTACCTTTTAACAGGAAAGATCTGGAAGATTTGTTTGCACCAATGTTTGATGAAGTTTGTGTTAGTAGTGCATCAGATGCTTCCACCAGTTCCGCTGCTCAACATGTCCAAAATCAAGCACCTGATCTATCTGCAACTACTACTACAGTAGTTGATATTAATGCACCACAACCTGAACCCTCATCACCAACGGTTCAAACACCTCCACCTGCAGTTGAAGATTCTTCCCCTACTTCTAACCAAGTTCCCGCACCTTCAGATTATGACGGAAATGCATTCTTCAATCCATTTGCTCCACCACCAACCATTCCAGAACCAGGAGAATCATCCTCGAGCAATATGGACCCGTCAGATCACCAAAACCACATTCAACATTTTCCATCCACCCACAAATGGACAAGAGATCATCCCTTGGTAAATATAATTGGAGATCCTAACAATCCAGTCATCACAAGACAAAAACTTCACTCAGATAGTGAACACTGCATGTATGCACTCACTGTCTGTCAATCTGAACCTAAAAACATCAAAGAAGCCCTTACATACGACAACTGGATTGAATCCATGCAAGAAGAGTTGGAACAATTCAAACGTTTGGAAGTTTGGGAATTAGTTGAAAGACCAGATGGAGTTTATGTTGTTGGATTGAAATGGATTTGGAAAAACAAGCTGAGTGCAGATGGTACAGTGATTCGTAACAAGACCCGACTGGTAGCTAAAGGGTATAGCCAAGAAGAGGGTATTGACTTCGAGGAATCGTTTGCTCCAGTAGCTCGGATTGAGGCAGTTCGAATGTTTCTGGCATACGCAGCCCACAAAAACATCACAGTCTATCAGATGGATGTGAAGATGGCATTTCTCAATGGACAACTCCGAGAAGAGGTGTATGTGTCACAACCAGAAGGCTTCGTGGACCCAGATCATCCAAACCATGTATATCGGCTTAAGAAAGCCCTATACGGCCTTAAACAAGCCCCGAGGGCATGGTACGATAAACTGTCTGCATTTCTCCTTGCTAATCATTTTACCATTGGAACTGTTGACCCGACTTTATTTATACAAACACACGGGGAAGACATTCTCATTGTTCAAATTTATGTGGATGATATTATTTTTGGTTCAACCAATAAAAAATATTCAAACGCTTTTTCTAAACTGATGAAACAAAACTTTGAGATGTCTATGATGGGTGAACTTAACTTCTTTCTAGGATTGCAAGTTCATCAATCACCCCGTGGTATATTTCTAAGTCAGTCAAAATATGCTCAGGAAATCCTGAAAAAGCATGGTATGACCAGCTATGACACCTATAATACCCCAATGTCCTCCTCATCCCCGAAGCTAGATGCTGACATACATGGGACACCCATTGATCCTACGAAGTATCGTAGTATGATTGGTTCGATCATGTATCTCACGGCTAGCAGACCGGATGTTGTATTTGCCACATATCTTTGCTCCCGATATCAGTCTAGACCGACTGAACGGCATTTGTCAGCCGTTAAAAGAATCCTTAGATACATAAAGGGAACCATTAATTTGGGGATCTGGTATCCAAAGGATTCTGGGTTTGAACTTGTTGCATTTTCAGACGCTGACCATGCAGGGTGCTTAGACACAAGGAAAAGTACATCCGGAGGAACACAGTTTTTGGGTGACAAGCTAGTCTCTTGGCAGTCAAAGAAGCAAGATTGTACCTCCCTGTCTTCAACAGAATCTGAGTATGTAGCTATGTCTGCCTGTTGTGCTCAAGTCATCTGGATGAGATCACAACTGATGGACTACGGTTACACATTCAACAAGATTCCGATGTATTGCGACTCCAAGAGTGCCATTGCCATTTCATGCAACACAGTACAGCATTCGAAGTCCAAGCATATTGATCTCCGGTACCATTTCATCAAGGAACACGTGGAAAAGGGTACTGTTGAATTATACTTTGTGGGAACTGAACACCAACTGGCGGATCTGTTCACAAAAGCCTTGCCTCATGCAAGATTTGTGGATCTGGTTCACCGGATTGGTATGAGATGTTTGACGCCAAATGATTTAGAAAAATTTCTCAAAAACAACTAAACAAAGTCAAACATCAAACCTATCTTTGTAAATATCTAAAAAAAAAAAAAAAAAAAAAAAAAAAAAAAACGTGTGTGCAAGTACAAACCCTTATTCAACATTTTGTTCAACCATCTTTATTTATTCTTGAACAAATGTTGAGGGGGAGACACAAAATTTCACAAAATTTTTAAAATTTTGTACTTGCATGTTTTCTGCTACACTATTGCTTCGTATTGGTTATGATGGTATATCCTAAGGCTTAATTGCTAAATGGTTAGGACTTTGATGGTAACTACAAAAGGGTTAAAGGACCATAAGTGATTAATATTGAAAATTGTTTGGTTAGGATTAAATGTGCTAAATATTGAGGTTAAGGGACTAATTGTGGAATAAAGGATAAAAGTTAAAAGTAAAGAATTAAATGTACTCTGCTATTCATTTACTTTCACTGCTATTCTTGTCTCTCGCATTTACTTCCACTCAACAACCCAATCAACGGCTAAAATTAATTCTGATCATCTGTTCAAGTTTTAACAAATCTGTGAGTGTTTTTATGAATATTATGTGATTATAACAAACGGTTTTCAAGGAATTAGAGATCCAACGGTGGATTTTGTGTGTAATGATCATTCGTAATCCTAGGTTTTGCGTAGATTTGGGATTTTTTAATCCTATGTGTTGTGAACGATTGTGATTGTACTTCTGTGCTTAGATAATGATTGTATTACATATATGCATGCGTAATCGTACCAGAAATCCATATGAATGCTTATTCTTGATTTTAGGGTTTATGTTCATAATTTGGGGAAAATCGAGTACGAATGTTTTGGTGTAATTAGAGAGTTGTTGTGTTGATGTGAATTGAACATGTGTTGCCTCAGATTAAACCCAGAAACACTCATTAGTCGTTAATTGAAATTTAGGGTTTATGAAGAACACGATGCACAAGCAGTTTGATTCTAGAGATTTTGTGGTTAAATATTGTTATAACTTGGACAAAATGCGAAAAATAGCTATGTGAACCCATTGCAATTAGCGTGAGATCATTAATCTGTGTTAAAATGAAATGCAAAATCTTGGTGAAAAATCGTCGTCAAAAGGGTTTCGGAATTTCTTGTATAAGATATTCTCGAATTTGCAATTGCTTTCGCAATTGTCATTTGCTTTCGCAATTGCCATTGCTTTCGCAATTGGTGATTGCTATCGCAAATGGTAAATGCTCTCGCAATTGAAAAACTTTTCTCGCAATTGAAATTTCTCTCGCATTTAAAAATTTTTCTCGCAATTGGAATTTCTCTCGCATTTGACAATTTTTCTCGCATTTGGACTTTCTCTCGCATTTGACAATTTTTTCTCGCAATTGGTATTTTCTCTGGCAATTGGTAATTTCTCTCGCATTTGACAACTGCCTTCGAAATTACAAATTTCCAAAGAAATTACAAATTTCCTTAAGTCTTGTCAAATTAAAGGGAAGGTTTCTTATGAAAATTAAATAATGATTCATTCATAGATTAACGATTGCTTAAGTAATGTTAATAAAGGATGTTATGTACAAACATTTAGTGTCAACTAATGCTAACACACATATATCCTGCAAATTGGTTTCATAATGCTGTTCCAGATTATCCACAATGTCTTCACAACAACAACATCAACCTCTTCCATTGATCACCAAAGCTAAATTATTCCCACAAGGATTCACGGCTAAGTATGGCAAGAACAATTCAAGAGTTGTCTTTGATAACATCAAGTGTGCTGAACCAAGTTGTCGCATTGTTATTGAAATCCTCAAAAGACATGAATGCCGTAGTATTTTGGAGGATTCAGATAGTATTCCTGAGTTATACATCCATCAGATGTGGAGCACTATCAAACCTGATGACAGCAGCAAATTCTTCACATGCACTCTTGACAGAAAACAAGTCAAAGTCACACCAGCACATCTATGTGAAGCTTTATCTCTACCTAATCCACCGGATATCTCACGACAATACTGGCCTTCACCCACTGAACAAGACATTCTCAACTTTCTCATTGGCATTGGATATGATTTAGATCCAAATCTTCCACTCAACATTATCTCAAATATCAATGCCAAGTCCATTCCTCAACCATGGAGAGCAATGTACTACATTCTGATTCGATCAGTGTCTGGAAGAGACAGTGGACACGAACATCCAAGACTTTCTCATGCTCAACTCTTCTGGGGAATTGTTACCAAACACAACCTTGATTTTGCTGCTATTATATGGGAAGATCTTATGTTTCAAATGCATGCTCAGCACAGAAAACCATTGACTAAAATTCCATTTGTCCGTTACACTAAGTTGCTGATCAGTCTTCTCCTTGATAAGCATCATGATATTTCTAATCGACCCGAAGACAGAGAAAGACATGTGATAAAGATGGACACGGATTTCAAATCAATATACTTTCCAAAGGATAGCACTCACAAACAAGGTCTTAAGCTGTTTGATGTTCTACTTACTGATGAGGTCAAGGAAACTCCTGCTTACGAAGATTACATTCAGGCTTATGAAAAGAAGCTTGTCGGCATAACTAAACTGACTGAAGGAACAGGTTCTTCCAAGACTCGTTCCAAAAGTAGTAGAGCTAGTAAAACTGGAAGTGCATCGAGTGCTTCAAAGAGACAACCCCCAAACAAGAGGAGAATTATTAAGACTGCTCCAAAACCTAAAGTTGAAGACATTGGTATCCGTGATGAATCTTCTGAATCCTCTGAAGACACAGAACCAGAATTAGAAATACTTAATGAGCAAGAAGCTGAGTTTCAAACAAAGCTTGACATAGAGAATGCAGCTAAGGCAAGTATTATATAAAAGAAGATTGATGAAGAAAAAAGAGCGGATCTACTTATGAGAGTGATGAGGGAATTAGAAGAAAAGAAGAAGGAAGAAATTGCTAAGGGAGCAGGAGGATCAGGAGTCTCTCCAGCACCAGTTTTATCCCCTAATCCGGTTAATCAACCCGGTGAATCAAAAACTTCCACAGTTCAGCCAGATACGGTTAATCAACCCGATATGGCTACATCTACGGTTCCTCCTCCTCAATCAAGCTCGGTTAATCAACCCGACTTGGAGAATCTAACACAATCTGAATCAGAAAAGATAGTCTTCACAGAAAATGAAATTTCAGATTCAATGTTTGATGACATCCCACATCAAGAGGAGGTACACCACCATGCTGACACTGGTGAATGGGGAAATTCTGATGAAGAAAAGGAAATTACTGGAACAAAGGCTACAGAAGCTGCAAATGAGCTGGAGGCACTTGCTGAAATAGAAAGGCAAAGGAAGGAAGAAGAGGAAAGGAAACAAAAGGAGGATGAAGAAGCCGATAACTACATTATCTCTCCACTTCACGATCCTATGAATATTAACAAGTCTCCTCAACAACAACCACGAGATCAGACTCCTCCCATTCCTTCTCCAAACCTATCACGCCTCCTAATTCACCTCCCAAGCATCTAACTCCTCCAGAATCACCAAGAAACACTCCAAAACCTTCACCTTCATCTCACAAGGATCCTACACCTCCTAATTCTTCATCATCTATACCTTCACTCACTCCATCACCATCAAAGTCACCATCATACAAAGGCAAAGCAACAATGGCAGAAAGAATCAGAACAGTCATGAAAGGCAAACATGTCAGTAAAATCGCCAAAGTCACAAGAGTTGAAGTTCTCTCACCCATATCCAGACAAATAAAGAAAGCAGCAAAACTTGCTCAAGCAAGAAAAGAGAGCAAGTTGCAAGAACAAATGACAGAGATGAAAAACCTTATCAAGGATCTGTCTGATCAAGTCAAGGAGATGCAGGAAACAAAGCAGAATATGGATGAGTTTCTTACTTTTGATATTGAAGATCATATCAAAAGTAAAACAAGACATTATGTCAAACGCTTCACTGCTGATCTTCAGAAAAATATTAACGAGAATGTCAATACTCAACTTGATGTCAAGGTCAAAGAAGCAATCATCTTAAATTCTGGCTTCAAGCAACTCAAAGACTTCACCACTGAAGAACTCAAACTTGAACTTCTCAACAGACTCCATGCTATGACGTCTCCTTCTCCTGAAGATATCAGTCTTATAAAGTCTATTGAAGCACACATTGAGAAGGTTTCTTGCAAAGTTGCTGCTGATAAGGGTAAAAGGATTCGTGATGACGACAATGAGGACCAAGATCCAAATCCCACACAGAAGAAACAAAAGACTGGGAGTGGATCTGGTATTCACATTCAGGAACCAACAGAACAGAAATCTTCTTCACCACCTCCAAAACATCAAGAATCTGGTCCTAAGGAAACCGAGCATCACTTTGAACATTTCATAAATGAAGACATTGAGTTTCAACCTCAAGATGATCCACCCCAACCACCTCCAATACCAGCAAAGTCTAAACCTTCCAGCAGTAAGAAACCTTCTAAAGATAAATCTGCAAGTGCTGCAAAAAGAGAGCTTCGTAGAATAAAAAATGATGCCTTCATTCTTTTAAAAGATAAATCTGCAAGTGCCGCTGAGTTGGAATATCATCTGGAGAACATTGCTCGGGCACTATCCAAAGACTTCGATTGGACAAATCCAGATGTATTCAGGGAAGGTGGTCTTGACAGTAAGAAACGTCCATACATCACTGACTGGACAAAACCACTTCCTGTGATTCGACCATACCATGGAATGTCAGAAATCCCATTCGAATTCTTCTTCAATCAAGATCTGGAACTACTCGTACATGGGGCTTCTAGTAAAGTCAAATATGCTACCTCAATCACATTCACTCCTGCTGTGAACTACATCAATCCTGCCATTGAGGAAGAAGCTAGACACCGTAAACTCTTCATCAACAAAATTGCAAAATATGATCGTGACGCTGAACTTGGAATTCACCACTGGTTTGACAAACGTAAGTCGTGGTACAAGTACAAGCTTGGCCTCATGGCATCTCGTGAAAAGGTGTTCAGTGATCTTCGTATCAAGGCGGTGCTTGATGCCAAGGGATCACAAAAGCTTGGCTACACTTTCATTTTTGAGATCACTGTTCGCAGACAAGATGATCTACTTTACACGTTCAATGAAGCAGATTTTCCCGCACTCAATCTCAATGAAAATTGAAGATTTGTATTTGATGAAAGTACAAGGGAAGCTGAATCATCTTAATCCTACTCTTCTGTATGCATTTAGCACGGCTATCTGTCACTTCATCAGAAGAACGGTTATCAAAGAACGTGTTGAGGACCTTCAGCTTGGAGTTGAAAGCTATCAGAAGAAGTTGAATCTTGAGGAACCCATGTTTACTTTTACTGACAATAGAGAGCCTCAGTACTTGCTCAAGAACGACCCTGTCTTCGTATTCGTCTACAGAAGTGCTACAAACACTAACCGTTTCATGCCACATAAAGAGATTCACAAGTTTTGTGATGACACTCTGAAGAATGTTCGAGATGGGTTAGTTACACGAGTTCAGGATCAAGTATTGAAGAAGCCCAAGAAATGGAATCATCATCAACTTAGGCAAGTCAAGAATTTTATCTGGTCAATCGAAGAAAGGCTCTATCGAAGGGATCAGATGAGGAGGTTGGAAACATATGTTGGTGGTCGTCCTCCATTTGCCATCAGATTATTTCAGAGAACGGATCCACAATTTACCACTTTTGGCAAAGGCGGTTAATTGTAAGAATTTGATTTCAATATTCATTATTCATTCCTAATTCTTACTGATATATGACTATTATATGACAATGGCTTGTGCACACATAACAGTGTACAACCCGGACCCCAAAGAAAGGACCCTGAGGTACGCTTCAGTGCCTCAATCCTGAAAAAGGAGTGAAAGCTTCTTACTTATGAGCAGAAGTAAACAAGAATGTTTTCTAAAGTTTTTCAAACATTCTGTTCATAAGGACAAGTATTCCCTTGTTAAGGGGGAGTATTTGAAAAAATATAATCTTTGTTCTAAAAGAAAAATGTTCTTGAAATTCTTCCCTAAAACTCAAAAACAGCATATTTTAATCATAAACGTTTTTCAAAAACATCATGAGTATGCTATTTTTGAGGGGGAGAAGTAAAAGATGATCAAAATATGATGTCTCATTTGCTGGAATCTCGTGTGCTCAAACTCAGAATTGACCCTCGAATTGACGATAGGAAAAGTCAGTAGTTGAAAGGACATGTCCCGGACGGGTAATAATTTCAAGCCAGTTTACCTGGTGATGTAAGCGTGTCTCGCAAAGGACGTGTCTGAGTAGAATGTACCGATTTCGAGCGATAATCTTTGAATCTGATCTGGACGGGTAATAATTTCAAGCCAGTTTATCTGGTGATGTAAGCGTGTCTCGCAACGATCAGGTTCATTGAAAGTCAATCAATTCAAAAGTGCTAACTCTTCCCGGCATGTGCAAATTTCAAATTTATTACTTATGCGCACATGTTAAGGGGGAGTCTTTCTGAAAATCATCAAACTCTCAAGGTGTCAACAAAATGTCTTTACAAATTATCGACACTTTGAGAGATTTTCAATGGTTTTGGTTTTATGGCATCATTAGGATAGTCATGGAGTTATAAGGTGACTAAGGTTAGGAAAAACCGTCCTATGATCCGCCAGAGCCGGAGGGATCTACCCAAGGACAATACCAATAGTTTAGAACTAGAAAGTCCTAGGTATGATATAAAAAGGAGAAAATGAATGAACGGAGAAAGAAGGGGTTGAAGAATTAAAAAGAAAAGCAAAGAAAAGGGTGAAAAGAAATAGCCCTCCATTTGTTCAACCTTAGGGCAGACACCGGGTTCAATTCATAATCTACTGGTTGATGAGCATCACCGGTATTGAAGACTAAAAGACGTAATGGACCCAGTGACGCACTAATAAACCTTCTAAGCCACTCAAGTGTCTCTCAAAAGACATTTGTTTCATTCACACGGAGAACCCTTCATAATCTATCGACCTCTCATTACGAGAATGTTGATATTGAAAAGGAGGCAATCTGCTCCACGCCTCCGATGACCAAACAAATGTGCACTAATTGAGTCTAGAGCCATGAGATTCATAAAAGATCTCTTAGGTACACTTAGAATTACTCTGGTGTTCTACATCATGGGCATCAGTTGTAACTTAGGAGAGTGTCCTTCGCAGATCTTAGCAATCTGCCAAGAACATTCATGAGAGAAGTCACAATTTGTGATTATCAATGATTGAATGGAAATCCTGCCAGAACAACGTCAAACAACTCTGACAGCAGGTCACTTCGGTAACTCCTTGAGGGTTACGCTTAGTGTTTGCTCCAAACGGTCTACAGTCGTGGGGTGATCTCTAGCGACTCACTGAATCGTGGGTGCACTTCGGTGTGTCCGTGTTATCCCTTTCGGGGGAATCCGGTTCAGAACGGTCTGGGTTAGGATTTGAGAAAGTCTTCACACTATGCTGTTGATGATCTCAAATCTAAGCCTGTAAGTACCGGTTGGTTCGTGCTGTTGCTGTTGTTGCTGCTGCTGAGGAGCTGGAGTTCGACCATCAAGACTCCATCATGTTCGTATCTTAAAGAAATGTTCTCTAAAAGACTCAGTTACATCAAAAGTTCAACATATGATACAGTAAAGTCAAAAGTTCAAGCACTTCAACCTTTCTCAAAGTTTTAAGATTGAAAAGTAAGAACATGTTGCAGAAGACAAGTCAAAGATATATGAGCATGATGGAGAAGACAAGAAGACGCTGGAGATTAGCAGATCGAGACAACATCATATTATCATTATACAAGAACAAAGAAACAAAGATTATAAAGAAGTCGGAAGCCTAAGAAGCAAAGAAGACGTCAAGCAACATTGATGATCAAGACTTAGGGGGAGATTGTTAGGAACATGTTTTTGATTAATTATACAAGTCTTGTTCATTTAAGAATGTTGCACGATATGGACTTTAAGTTAGCAATTAAGGACCGGTCCATAAGAAGTCCATGGGCCGGCCCTCCTCTCATTTTTCTTTCTAGAAGATATCATGTAAATGTTGCCCTATCCCAAAGCCTATAAATAGAAGGCATGGGGCATCATATTTGTTGTTGGTTTTTCATACATCTTGCGTAAGCTTTATCCTTGTAACATTCGACTAATGAAAGCCTTCCTTTACTTCTCATTCTCATCTTATTCTCTTTAGCTTATTAGCTTATTTACTTATCTCATTGTCGTAGCTTATAATATAATAGTAGTACGTAGTTACTTTGTTTTTACGTGTGTGTGGTTGAAATATTAGTGACCTACACCCCGCGGGTATCGGTTATCTGTAATTGAATATTATATGGAAAAAATTGGCGGTATTAAGATTAAGTCACACTAAAATCCACCGACAAAACAAAAGAAAATACTCTAATATATTCAAATTTTTTAAAAGTTAAAGAAAATGAATATCGTATCAAATGACTTAACGCAACGTATCGCAATGCAAGGTACTCGGCACGATATTCACCAAAAAAATCAAATGCGCAAGAGTTTTCAAACGTTAATCATTCTCATTTCCAAAAATAATATCGTTTTAGCCTTTTAAAAGGGTTTGGTATCATCATTCGTGTAACGGTAGAGAACACGGACTCACGAGTACTCACTCTAAAAAAACGAATAACCGAATAGTCGAGAAGAGTATTGACGATAACTCGAGTTGAGACGAGATGATGAAAAGAAGTCAAAGAGATAAATAACAACAAACATATCAAATAAGATGAGTCGATTGGTAATCGTCGGTATTTTCCCATAATCCCAATTTTTTAGTACAAGGTATATATACTTGTTTTATGATTTAAAACAAGTTTGGACTTATGACAAAATTAATCTTTGGAAATAACAAAATTTCGCCATGACTCTTTCATTTATCGAACGTTTCCAAGTCAAAAGACTTTATTGAAAATCAATTTCCCGAGTAATATATAATACAACGAGTATTTATACAAACCCTAAACCCTAAACCCTGAACGCTAAACCAATCCGTAACTCAAACAATAACCAAACGAATAGTCCAATAAATCCAAATATGTTAGTCTACGGGTAGCATGTCTCGAATTGTCCAATAGCCCTCGTGTGTTCCGTTTTTATCCCAAATTTCTCACTCTCACGTACACTTTTAATTTCCTTACTTCGTTATTAACCAAATTTAAGAGCATTCCCAATGGTCACTCAGCGTTAAAGTTTAACACACTGCCATGTCAGCTTTAACCTTTTCACCTTTAACTAAAAAAAAAAAACACCCGCAATCATAACTGATCATTAACTCACCTTTAACTCAACTATTTTCAAAATCAACCCCTAAACTATAATTAATACTTCATTTAACAACTAACACGAATTTTAAACACGAATTACATTAATCATTAAAGTTAAAACACAAATTACATTCAACATTAAACTTAAAACACAATACATACTACGATTAATAGAAACTAAAACTACAAATTAAGAAAAGGAATCATCTGAAACCCAACCGTCCTCACTTGAAGAGGACCTAAACTCCCCATCATAATACTTTCCTTCAATAATATCAAACCAATTTCTCTCCTGCTCATACGAGCAGCTTCCTCTTCTAGTTCGCGTTGTTCTATTTCTCTCCTCACTTCCTCATCTTGCTCCAGAAGTCGGAGTTCACCCTCACTCAGTCCAAACGGATTTTCCGGTTGTTCTACAACCGGTGGATTTGGTTGTTCTTCCACAACCGGTGGATTGTTGGCCGGTTCATTTTCCGGTGTGAACACCGGAAAGATATCTTCCGGTGGAGTGTTCACCGGTTCATTTGGAAATTGCTGGGTAAAGTCGTGTTATTCTGGAAATTGTTGGGAGAAGTCACGGTGAGTTGGAAATTGTTGGGAGAAGTCACGGTGAGTTGGGAATTGTTGGGAGAAATCTTTGCGAGACATTGTTGAGAATCTGTGTGTGAGTTGTGTGTGACTTGTGTGTGTAATAATAATACTCTGGTGGTGTTGTATATATAGGCACCCTGAAATTTCAATTTGAAATTAAATTATCCCGCTTGTAGTTGAATTTTGAATTTTGAATTTGAATTTGATTATCCCGCTTAAGAACCAAGGGGGTGTTTTGTAAATTTTTTTTAAACACAACGGATACATAGTACTCTAGAGGGGGTAGAAATGAAATATATATATATATATATATATATATATATATATATATATATATTATATATATATATATATATATATATATATATATATATATATATATATATATATATATATTATAGCTCACCTAAACGTGGTGTTAAGGGGTTAACGCAGGTGCGTTAACGCACCCTTAACGCACACACTTCCAATGGTTAACACACCTTAATGCAGTGAAAGTTAAGGTTTAACGCACTTGGTGCATTAACCATTGGGAAAAAATGAGTTACTATTTCCTTTCGAGTTACGGTCAAAAATCTATTCCCTCGGGTCAATAATAATAAACCTAATCCCAAATTATTCCAAACATTCCCTCGGTTTCATTTTCTCGAGTCAAACCCTAATCAACAAGTCAATTAGTCAATCCAACACCAAACACAATTCCAAATCAACTACGCTAGTCAATCCAAACCAAACACAAACCAAATCGGACCAATATTATCCATCTGTTTACTTTTGGCGCATTTCCATGGTCCCTTTTCCCGCCTAAAGTATTGGGAACCGTTCATATACCTCTCCAGCCTATTTATATCTATCGATTGGAAAACCGTTCATAATCAACCGTTCATATACAACTCCTATGATATTTTCATTAGATATTATATTTCAAATTTCAATGGCTAAATCCTTTTCAACTCTTGTTTCAAACAAAAATAAATGCCCAAGGGATGATTCTCCTCCTCCAATCCCTGAAAAGTTAAAGAAATTTTTTAACATATCCCAAGATATTTGGGAGAAATGTCATTCTGC
Organism: Artemisia tridentata subsp. tridentata; assembly: GCA_021014915.2. Taxonomy (NCBI): domain Eukaryota; kingdom Viridiplantae; phylum Streptophyta; class Magnoliopsida; order Asterales; family Asteraceae; genus Artemisia; species Artemisia tridentata. Next base: position 246,185,566 of record CP139503.1, read on the forward strand.
CAAGTATGGTACTGAAAAAACATTGATAGATATTTACAACAAGCGTATAAAGAGGCTGGAAGAAAAGAACAAGGAAGATTTAAAGATCATTTTGGAGCATCAGAAGAAAGTAGATGATCGGAACAAAGAAATAGAAGATACAAAAGAGAAAATAGTTGGTGTTTACAAAAGTATTGAAGATAGTTTATATATTTTTTAATGTATCTTTTGTTTATATATTTTGACTATGTTAATGTAAACTTATTTTGACTTAGTTTATATATTACTTAACTTTTCCAATTCATACAAGTTTATGGTATTTGAATGCAGTTATTATTATTAGTTTATGATATCTGTGTTTCCCCTGATGTTAAAGGGGTGTTTGGTTTCTTGGATACTTAGAAGACTATTAACACCGAAACAGTAAACTGTGTTGTAATGCAAGAACAACAATATCACCAAAACTGATTAAGTGTCTTCCTTTACACTTAATCCCTTCCAAATGTATGAGTGCAGTATGGTTTTAAAAGAAAATTGAGTTCATACTACCGAGAAAAAGTTTTTGCACAAAGTTTGTACTGCTAGGCAAAAAATTCTTACTGTCTTAGTGTGTCTAAGTCCAAAGACCACTGCGTGGAATGAATTTAGTAGTAATTTAGCTTCTGCTATAATTTGTTTGGCTGAAAATAAACAAAGATTTAATTTTTCAAAATTAATTTTTGATAGTATGGTTAAGAACTTGGATTCTTCAGGTAAATATTTTCTGTATCCAAGGTTTTTGCAACTCTTTTTGGACAACCAATTTGAAAATAAGAAAAGTCACAAAAGAGTTTATTCCACTCCCTGCCTTACCAAAAAGGTTTTTGCTAATATGAGGAGGGATGGAAAAGATTTTTCAGGGACAGTGACACTTTTGTTTCCAACAATGGTGGCACTAGCCCAAACCCAAATGGGCGAAGGTTCAGCAATCCCAGCTGGTACGCATCACACACCCACAATTTTGGCAACATCTCATCAACAACAACAAAAGACCTATAAACGTAGGACTCATACCAAGAACACTGTGCTACCTCAGGCTAGTGGTTCTATACCAACTGTTGCAGATGAGACTGTCGCTGGTGGGGAGAGTGACATGTTGGCAAGGGCTACCACTACTGTGTCTAGCTTAGAAGCAGCACAGGATAGTGGTAACTTCATTAAGACCCGAACCAAGACAATTTCTAATGAGTCAGGTCCTCATGGAACTGATTCAGGTGAAGGACCCAGTCGCATGGAAACAATGGGGGGTTCAGATGTTCATCCTAGGGGTGAGACTAAACTTAACTTTACCAATGATCCACCTCTCGGGCTAGGTAACACAAGCCAAAGTGGTGAGGATAGTATGCAACTTTTGAATGAATTAAAGGATACCTATGCCAAGCTGTCTGCACAAATTATTGTGTGGAAAACTAGAAGGGGGGTTGAATAGTTTTACGTCTTTTTAATTTATTATAAAACCTTTGTTTACTTTTAAAAAACTTAGATTCAAGTTTGTTATGAAAAATAAAACTTAAATCTTATTATTAGTTATATATGTATTCTTTTAAATTGATTGTAAAAGTTTTGGTTTCTTGAATGGATTTTCAAATTGATCTTTATGTGAAGTCGACCTCTAATTAATACTAGCAATTATATAAGCCTATGTGTATGAAAGTAATGACGATGCAAGTAAAGAAATAAATAAGGTATGGAAAGATCTAACCGAGACACGAGGGATTTATAGTGGTTCGACTACAAGGACACCTTCTTTGCCCTACTCCACTCCCCGAGCACCGAGCTCGAGAGTTTTCTTCACAACTTCAATAAGCTCCCTTATGGCGGAGAAAACCGTACACAACTTTGGCTTACACGGGTTTAACGACACAAAGCTAAATGTCGAGTTCTAATCGTAGCTAGAACCAATCTCACAACTTCACAACACAACTTCTTCACAACTTATTCACGACTTCTTCACAACGGCTTCACGACTTCTTCACGACTTCAACACGACCGCTACACAACCTCTATGCTACGGCTTCACGACTTCAACACTAGGACTTCACGGCTTCAACACGACCGCTAGACAACCTCTATGCTACGGCTTCACGACTTCAACACTAGGACTTCACGACTAGGACTTCACGGCTTCAACACGACCGCTACCTTCATGGCTTCAACACGACCGCTACACAACCTCTATGCTACGGCTTCACGACTTCAACACTAGGACTTCACGACTAGGACTTCATGGCTTCAACAAGACCGCTTCACAACCTCTATGCTACGGCTTCATGACTTCTAGGCTATGGCTTCACAACGGCTTCAAGACTTCTCTACCTCACAACTTTACAAGGCTTCTACTCTACTTCTTTACTCCACAACTATTTATCCACCTTCTTCACTACTTACACACTACTCTAGCCAAATCACTTATGTTTACAACTTATATACACACTTTACACAAATGAATGAAAGATTTACAAAGTATACAAAACAAACAACTTGAGTAACAAGATGCTACTAAGTTGTAATACTTCTAGTCTTGATTGATAGAAGTATTCTTCTTTTGTACTTGGATGGTGGAAGCTTGGATCACTTGGAAACCAATGCTTAAGATTACATGATCAAAGGTTTTTTTAAAGATATGAAATGAGATTTACAACAGAAAGTTTTAGTGCAAAAGGTTAAGTAAAAATTCAGGGGAAGGCTGGTATTTATAGGAGAAAAATCTGGACAGCTGGACCCTACTGGAGCGTGGCCGGCCCCTTTAAATAGGGGGGCGGTCCCCTTAATTTTAAGGGGGCCGCCTAGTAAAATTAAGGGGGCCGCCCCTGCTGAACGTTGGCCAGTTTTGTCCTTTTGTGGGGAAGGTTTATCTGGAACATTTTAACTGATTTTGGTTAAAAATTTGAATTCATAATTTTATAAAAGATTAAACATTTTTATTTAATACCAAAAATGTTTTTCAAAAATATATAAAATGTTTTTGATGTTTTATAAAAAATCTAGTTATTAAGAAAATGTTCCTTTGATCATATAATGCATTAAGCATTAGTTCATTCATACCTTAAGTGATTTTAGTTGTAGAAGTGAATATTTACAACTAAGTACTTGTTTAATTTATAAGTTTATGTTTTAATGAGTTTATATTTTGTGATCATCAAAACATAGAGATATGAATAAATATTTGATGGGTGCGTGATGTGTCGTTGCGGTTTAGCAGTTTTAATGCCTACTCAAGTTTTAAATTTATATTTAGCCGACTTATCAATAACACACACACTTAACGAGCAGTGTACCCGGTCAGTATGAATATAATGGTAAGTAGAGTGTCGATCACTAAGAGTGGAACGCATTATCTCGTTATTCTAATCAGTATTTTAATATCCTAACGCAAGGGGGTTTCAGCCTGAGAGACTGGAACGATTTGTTTGCAATTAAATAATAAAATAAACCAATAGGCACGAATCAGCAAGTAGCACACACGTACACAGATAAATACTCGAGACAATAAGAGGGCTGTCCTTATGATTAAGTAGATTGTCACTTGTTTTATTGATAGCTTTATATGAAGTGTATGTAGTTAACCCTTTCTCGTTGGTCCTAATCTTATCGGCGAGTAAACCCTTAATGATTACTTATGTCTAAAAGTTATTCCTAAGTGATCAATTTAGTAATAACCGTGGGAGCCACATTATTTTCCGCAGTCAAATGCCCGCAAGCCACTAATAAACACAGAGGTTATCAATGCACTAATAAGTAGTAACCAAAGACATCAACATATAAACTTTAATTGATGGGAAAGCAAGTATTAAAGGGAGTGCAATCTTTCGTTGTCACATTACACAAGCCACCAATCCTGATGAATTAAAGTTTGCTAACACAATAAAAAAAACTACTTAATGAATTAAACACATGCAGCACCTTCTTACAGCTCTTGTATCTTCGTTTGGTGTGTCTTGTGCTGCCTCCTTGACTGAATTCGTCCTAGGGTTCTGCTGCTTCGGTCTTCGAACCTAAATTAATCCTCTGACCAAAAGCTCTGGAATTCGTCTGGTCTTGGGGTATTTATAGTTTCTGTCTGAGGTGAGATGCGGCGCATCTAGTAAGTAGATGCGGCGCATTGACTTAACTTCGCGTGGGGTCCAAGATTATAATATTCAGGAATATTCGTACACCGCCAGAAGATGCGGCGTAACTCTATGATTAGATGCGGCGCATGTCCTCTTGTATCTTGGATCGTATCTGGTGATATCTTGATAGAGATGCGCCGTATGTAATGAGTGAGATTCGGCGCATCTGGAGCAGATTAGTCTTGATCTTCTTCATTTCAGTAGACTCTTAACTTCTTGCATGTTTTGCTCCATAATCAGTCCAAAATCGCTAAGTTTCACCAAATGCTTGTTTTTACCTGAGAATTACAAAAGTAAACGATTAAGTATCAATCCTCATACATAATATAGTAAAACAAGTCAAATTAATAGGATAAATGATAGTAATAAAATGTACTTATTTGAGTTCATCAATATTGATAATGTTTTTAGGCATTTATTTATGTCAACAATCTCCCCCTTTTTGATGATTACAAAACCTAAACTCATTAAACCAAAAAGTTTATTTTTGGACAAGTATTTAGTGAGTTTAGATTCACTTCTCCCCCTTTTTGTAGAATCAAAAAGGTTAAGCCGACAAAATTCAAACGTGAAATTTGTCGGGACGAAAACTCCCCCTTGATGTGTACTCCCCCTCGTTTGGGGGCACCAAGGAATCGATATATGGAATACTTGCAAGAAAAATATTAGAAGCACAAGCATATATATAGCAAAAATAAGCATGCATATAAAGACATTCATTAAAAATGTTGTGTATCAATACACAACCATCCAAGATTATATTCAATCCTACATTAGCTAGTAAGTAATGCAATCTACATAATCATTCTAGGAGTACATGATCTTCCATGGGGCTTGCACACAAAATGGTTTGAAAAATTATTTTTGATTAAGCATAGCATATTCTTAATTTGGTGAGAATGAAGGTGGTGGTAGTGTAGTGGGTGAAAATGATGGAGGTTGTGGTGGAGGTTGGTTGTTAAGCATGTGTTCAAGGGATGAAAACATGTAGTGTATCTCATCTCTAAGACCAAAGATGATGGTTCGTTTGTGGGTGTGGTGGTATTGGTGATGATGAGAAATGAGCATCAAGAGGTGTTATTGGTGATATGGAAATGACAAGTTGGGTGAATGGAGGTTCTTGAGTAGGAGGTGGAGTTGATGCTTTTGATGGTGGTGATGAAAGGTGTGAGTTGATGTAGTTATTGATGGATGAAGTGGAAGGTATGGATGAAGATGTTGTGCCATGAGTGAAGGGTGTTTTTGATGGTGCATTAGGTGCACTTGGGGATTAACATTGAGGTGGTGGTGATGGAGTTTTGGTGTCGTAGAGATGATTTTCGTGATAGCATGGTGAATGAAAATGGGTGTTTGATGGAGGTGATGGTTGATTTAGGTAAGGTTTGGGCTAGATAAAAGGGGTCGCAAGATGCAAAAGAAAACAGTAAATTTTACTGCCCAGATGGCCGGTCCCCTTAATTGTAGGCCGGCCCCCTTAAAATTAAGGGGACCGCCTAGGGAATTAAGGGGGCCGCCCATCTGGTGTTTTCCCAGGCGACCAAATTTGAAAAATTTCCAGAAAAGGGTCATTTTTAGGGTGTTTTTGCAGCAAGCTCCATTTGAATCATGTACATCAAGAATGATTAAATAGTGGCATAAACATGTTAAATACGCATGCATACATTTAAAACATATTATGGAATAAGCATGTTATTAATCATCAAGCATGTATATATATCATGATATCAAGTATACAAGCAATAAGCATAACAATCATATATTAAAGATAAGAAATAAAGCATTCATTAGTTGAAAATAATTATGTTAAAAACATAATTATTGATACAACACATATTTTGCTTATAGCATACAATAAGCAGAAAATTTTAAATTGCCTAAGAGATCCATTTGACTTGCTTGAGACATGAAAAGCTTGAATTATTTTGGATGGATGATGGTAAATAGGGGGTAAAAAAAATTGGATTAATGGGGTTGTAAGTTTGGGTGTATGGATGTTGGAGAGAGTGTTGATGGAGGAATTGGAGGTGGAGAGCTTGGACTTGACCATGTTGAATGAGGGTTTTGATGTTATTCAAGTGGTGGTGTTGGATTAGATCTAGTGAGAAGATACTCAATCCAAGTGAGACGCTCATTTAAGGCGATGGTTTGATTTTTGAGAAAGATGCAACAAGGACAATTGTTGACATGTTTCTCAATTTGACTCAAGTGATGTGGTGATGATGGTAATGATGGTGAGATGGATGGTAATGGGTTTAAGTTGCTTTGAGCAAGGTGCAAAGCAAGGAGAGCATTAAGCTCATGGGCTTCCTTGAGTTCTTCAATGAACTTCAAGTGTTGAGTGGAAGGTGATGATAATGGAGAGTGGTTGTTATTTGGTGGAAGTGGTGGTGACACTCTTGGTGGTGGAGAAATTTGTGAACTTGGGTAATTATGAGTGAATGAAGGTGGACATATGGATGATTGGTTATGTGTGTGAAAGGGTTCATTAGGATGAGGTTTAGGTGTTGGTTGAGTTTGAACAACATCATTTGTTGGGTTATGGAAAATGTCAAGCTTCCTCCTCCAAATGGGTATTTATGGTGTAGTGATGATGTGATTGTGGAAGGTAAATTTTGGAGGGTGGTTTGTGACAAAATGTGTTTGTGAATTTTGGGAGGTATAGGATAAAATGGGCTTAAAAATAGAAAAAGGGAGCAGCACCTTCGACCATCAGATGGCCGGTCCCCTTAAATATTAAGGGGGCCGCCTAATGAATTAAGGGGGCTGCCCATCTGCTGATTTCCAGGTTACTGGAAATGGGTTTTTGACAGAAAATTGTTGAAAGGGTTGTGTTTTTGGGTTTAGTTTTAAGCAAGTCCAACTTCTTTTGAGGCAATTTAGGATTTAATAACTTATGTATGCTAAGCATATTCATTAGACATTATTATCTAGCATGCAAACAACTCATTTAGCATGTAACATATATATGTTAGACAAGAAAACACTACATAGCACCAAGTAATTCATAGTATCATATTTAGGAAGATTAATAAGCTAGTTAAATAATCCTAATGAATATCTATGTGCATGGGAATGTAGAGTTATGATAGCATGGACTTCTAGACTTGTACCAAGTGAGGTCTTAGTGAATAAATTATGGTTATTATCAAATTTAGTTCACTTATAAATGTTACATACATAAATATAGATGACAGATATGAGATCACCATGCATGATTTAAAGAAATGTTTTTGGCATTATTCAACAATGTTTGAAAGTAGGTTTTATGTGGATGTGAAAAATATATTAATGAAATAGTTTTGGCTTTATTTCAAAATGTTTTTATGAGGAAAGAAAACATATTTTTCCAATCTTTGGTTTTTGATAAACACGTAATTATGGACACAAGTTTGGAAGAAAGGTAGGATGGTGAAACATGTTTAATAGAAATGTGTCATAATCTTTTGAAAAATCATTTTTCCAAAATGTGAAGTTTTTGCAAAATTTAAAAATAAGTCCCATTAATTATAGGTTTAAAAATAGTGGTTTATAAAAGATCTCATGCTCAAGGGCATTGGTTAAGTCTATTGTCACATGCTACCTCTTTCTACATATCCTATGGCATTTAAGCATGTATTATGACTAAATACAAAAATACATCATGTCAGAGTAGTTAGAGAAAAACAAAAGCTATTATAATGACAATGCATTCAACAACTAAACAAATAATTATGAAGGCATGCAGTCAAATCACATAGGAGCAAGTAAACATCTAGAAATTTTATATACGCAAGATGACATAAATCTAGGAATGAAAAGCTCTAGTGAAAAGCAAAGTTCATAACAGTAAACTATCGTTAGGTATATTTAGGAAGAATAATGTATTCAAGTTGGAGAATGAGTATGAGACTATTACTAGTGGTGCTCAATTCAGGCTAAACACGACCGTTTTTACGGGTTACACACACCCAACTTCTCACATAGAAGCAATTCAACCGTTAGGTCAAATTGAGTTTCTAGTCAATAGATTCTCCAGTAGTCATTCTCTTTTTAGAAGAAATTAAGTTCCTAAATTTACCTATCGAAGAGTACCAAATATGAAGATTGCTTGGTTTACTAATACTTAGGGGGGCTAAATAAAGGGTTTCTAGTTCATTAAGCCACAGAACGAATATAACTAAAGTGTAAAGGCAAAGCAACCTATCAGACTAAGCGTATCCTAAGGCATTAATAAGATTATATGCATGAAGTAATTACTTATGAAATTTTAAATAGAGAACTTACCTCACGTCCTAGCTTTTCTTCGTAATGTCTCAGATGATGATCGACGTGTGAATGATAGGTAAGTCTTCAAGATACACAAGGTGTGAAAGTATATCATGGCAAGCTTCTAACACCTTATTTAAACCGAAGTGGCTTGACCCGAACATGTCTTGTACGGATCATGATCTTCTCCTTCGTCTGTGTCACTCCATGATTTTGGATTGAGTTCACTTTCGAGTTGATTCATGTAGTCTTCGTCGTTAATACCTACATTAACAACATTTGAACTAGTAGCACATGTATCTATTTTATCTAAATGTTTATCTATTAAATTTTCTAAGATAACTAATTCATGTACAAGATCAAAATCCTCATCTTTGGCTTGACATTTTTCTTGATGAAAGTTTAAGAGATTTTTCCAAATATCATTTGCCGTTTTACAGAAAGATATTCTTTCATATTCAACTTTCGGCAAGGTTTTGTAAATAATTATTTTAGCTTCATTATTTTTGTTATTCTTTGTTTTTAAATAATCATTTTGAGTTTCAAAATCCGTTTTTGTTTGACTTTCAAAATCCGTTTTTGTTGGTTGAAAATCACCAATCGAAATGACATGCCAAAGATCTAGATCAATTGATTTCACATAAGTTTCAAATTTAATTTTCCATTCAAGAAAAGTATAGTTTTCAAATAGTGGTGGTTTTAGCAAAGATTCCCCTTCTAGATATTTTTCGAATTCCATAGATCGATTCAAGTTTTAAAATACAGTATATTTTAAAGATCTTGATTGACGTGGCTCTTGATACCAATTGTGGAAAACTAGAAGGGGGGTTGAATAGTTTTACGTCTTTTTAATTTATTATAAAACCTTTGTTTACTTTTAAAAAACTTAGATTCAAGTTTGTTATGAAAAATAAAACTTAAATCTTATTATTAGTTATATATGTATTCTTTTAAATTGATTGTAAAAGTTTTGGTTTCTTGAATGGATTTTCAAATTGATCTTTTTGTGAAGTCGACCTCTAATTAATACTAGCAATTATATAAGCCTATGTGTATGAAAGTAATGACGATGCAAGTAAAGAAATAAATAAGGTATGGAAAGATCTAACCGAGACACGAGGGATTTATAGTGGTTCGGCTACAAGGACACCTTCCTTGCCCTACTCCACTCCCCGAGCACCGGGCTCGAGAGTTTTCTTCACAACTTCAATAAGCTCCCTTATGGCGGAGAAAACCGTACAAAACTTTGGCTTACACGGGTTTAACGACACAAAGCTAAATGTCGAGTTCTAATCGTAGCTAGAACCAATCTCACAACTTCACAACACAACTTCTTCACAACTTATTCACGACTTCTTCACAACGGCTTCACGACTTCTTCACGACTTCAACACGACCGCTACACAACCTCTATGCTACGGCTTCACGACTTCAACACTAGGACTTCACGACTAGGACTTCACGGCTTCAACACGACCGCTACACAACTTTTATGCTACGGCTTCACGACTTCAACACTAGGACTTCACGACTAGGACTTCACGGCTTCAACACGACCGCTACACAACCTCTATGCTACGGCTTCACGACTTCAACACTAGGACTTCACGATAGGCTTCATGTTAACACGACCGCTTCACAACCTCTATGCTACGGCTTCACGACTTCTAGGCTATGGCTTCACAACGGCTTCAAGACTTCTCTACTTCACAACTTTACAAGGCTTCTACTCTACTTCTTTACTCCACAACTATTTATCCACCTTCTTCACTACTTACACACTACTCTAGCCTAATCACTTATATTTAAACTTATATACACACTTTACACAAATGAATGAAAGATTTACAAAGTATACAAAACAAACAACTTGAGTAACAAGATGCTACTAAGTTGTAATACTTCTAGTCTTGATTGATAGAAGTATTCTTCTTTTGCACTTGATGGTGGAAGCTTGGATCACTTGGAAACCAATGCTTAAGATTACATGATCAAAGGTTTTTTTGAAGATATGAAATGAGATTTACAACAGAAAGTTTTAGTGCAAAAGGTTAAGTAAAAATCCAGGGGAAGGCTGGTATTTATAGGAGAAAAATCTGGACAGCTGGACCCTACTGGAGCGTGGCCGGCCCCCTTAAATAGGGGGGCGGTCCCCATTAATTTTAAGGCGCCGCCTAGTATAAATAAGGGGGCCGCCCCTGCTGAACGTTGGCCAGTTTTGTCCTTTTGTGGGAAAGGTTTATCTGGAACATTTTAACTGATTTTGGTTAAAAATTTGAATTCATATTTTTATAAAAGATTAAACATTTTTATTTAATACCAAAAATGTTTTTCAAAAATATATAAAATGTTTTTGATATTTTATAAAAAATCTAGTTATTAAGAAAATGTTCCTTTGATCATATAATGCATTAAGCATTAGTTCATTCATACCTTAAGTGATTTTAGTTGTAGAAGTGAATATTTACAACTAAGTACTTGTTTAATTTATAAGTTTATGTTTTAATGAGTTTACATTTTGTGATCATCAAAACATAGAGATATGAATAAATATTGATAATGTTTTTAGGCATTTATTTATGTCAACATGTTGATCTGCAAACAATAGCTGCTTCTCAAGATGGAGTCATCAAAGCTTAAGGTGGAGTCATCAAAGATCAAGGTGGGGGAGATAAAGGCTTTGAGAGAAGGGTTAGGTATTTAGAAGGAGTCAAAGGATCAAGAATTCCCAAACACAACGTTAAATCTTCTGAAGCTTCTAAGGATGCTCCCAAACAAGGGGGAATTAAGGCAAAGTTTCAGAGGAGGCTAAAGAGGGTGAAAGTATTGGTGCAGAGAGTGATCCAATGTTATTTTTAGTTGCTGATAACCAAGGGAATCAAATGGTGATTGATAGCTATTTGGGCAAGGTTACAACTGCTGATAGTGCTACTGATCAGGGTATTAGTGCTGCTAGTGGTCTAGTTATTGCTGCTAGTGAGCCAGTTACAGCTGGTAGTACAAAAGCTAGTACTGCTACACCAGAGGATACAACTGATGTTAGTGTACTTGCTGAGCTGAAGACATCAAAACCAGTAACCAAAGGTGTTGTGATACAAGAGCCAACATCAAAGCCAAAAGCTAAACAATCAACTCCACAGGTACAAGGCAAAGGTAAAGGGATTCTTACTGAAGAGCCTGTAGAGAAACCATTATCAAAAGAAGAGCAATTAAAACTTGATGCTGAAGTTGCTAAGAAATTAGGACAACAGTATGAAGCAGAAAATCAGATAATTTTAGAACAAAAGAGAATACAAGAAGAAAAAGATGCTAAAAATGCAGAGTTAATAGCTTTATGGGATGGGGAAAGGGCTCAGGTTGATGCTGATTTTGAGCTTGCTAAGAAACTAACTCAAGAAGAGCAAGACCAATACTCAATAGATGAAAAATCTAAGATGCTGAAAGAACTTATTGATGCAAAAAAGAAGTTCTATGCAGAACAAAGATATGCAGCTAAGAAGAACTAGCCACCCACTCCAGCACAAAGAAGAGCTTACATGTGCAGGTATTTGAAGAATGTGAACAATTGGAAACTAAAGGATTTGAAATTCATGAATGATAAAAGAATTGAAGAATTATATACAATTGCCAAGAGAAAAACTAAAAGCTTCTTGAATGCTGAGGTGGTGAAGGGCAGTGAAGAAAAGAAAGAAGAGAAAACAAGTTCAAAAAGAGCAGGTGAATAGTTGGAAAGAAAAAGCAGTAAAAAGAAGACAAGTGAGCAAAAAGCAGAGAAAGAACAGAGCAGAGAACAAGAACAAACTGAGCAAGCTATTGCTAAAGAAAAAATGCAAGCTCACACTGAACTTGCAGTTGTCTCTGTAGGAAAACCTGAAGGAGAAGCCATGGATGCAGAACTTGTAAGTGTTAACCAATCCATTGTTGATTATAAGTCTGGATCTCATGGGAAAAAAAATTATTATGATATTAAGAGGCATGATGGTTCTTCTAGAAGGTTTGTAAGCTATTGAGCCAAGCTCTTATGGTGAAAGCATGTTTTAGTCACATGTGAGGTTATGAGCCATTAGGTAGCTATTGAGCCAGGAGTTGTTTATTTTACGTTAAGATCTTTCAAAACCAGAAGTAAAGAAAATGGGACATTAAAGGGTTGGGTTTTCGTAAGTAATCTCGTTGATTGTGTAGGTTGCCTTATGATGGCTAACGATGTAATTCTCCTCGCGGATTAGAACGGGATATGAGACCATGTTGACTTTACATGACAAGGTTGTGAAGAAGTCCATCTGGTTATTGTGTTTACTAATACGAATGTCCGTATGTTCCATTTCTTTTGTATACTCACGTGAGCTTGGAAGTAGAAAATCAATTCAAACATAACTCTATTATAACTACTCTTAGTATCGGAAAATTCACCTCTGAGTCGGACATAGGTAATCAGGCTATGTCCCACTGTTCCTAGGTTGAACATGGATGATCAATCCATGTTTAACCGAGGTTCAATGAATTTTGAAATACTCGGTTCAGTTATACTAGTAATATGTCCCACTGCTTTTAGAAGTTGTTTGGAAAGACTAAGACAAATGTCCAGACTCGGAGTTGAGTAGTTTATAGAACGGTTTGTAAAATAGCTTTTAGAGTACTAGGAAATAACGTTATTGTTTGCAAGATAGTATCAAGAGTTGTGGTTTGATTTACGATATGTTAGCAATGTAGCCCGTGGGATGGCAATAAAATGTTTTGTGAAAAAAGCTGTGAAATACTTTGTAGTGTAATAGTAATACGGTTTATTGTTTTATCAAACCGTGGCTAAAGTAGTTCAAGAAGAGCAAAATAGTTCATTAGATTGTCGTAATTTGTAGGATAATTGTACCATAGTTTACAAAATGCTCGGGAAGCCGTTTGTTGGTTTATGAAATAGTAGTAGTAAGGTAGATGACTGGTTTAAAATATGAATACAAATAGTCGCAAAATGATGACAAAGTGATTTATTAGGCTATAGTAAAATAATCAAAATAGTTTATAAAGAAGCACAACTGTATATAAGACGATAGCAGAATATTTTGTAAAATACTTGATATACACAAATTAATCCAAAGGGATTGCAAAGGAAATATGCAAAACCCGGTTCGTTGTCCCGACGAAGGATGAATGGAATTGTGATTCGGGTTCGTGAAACGTGCAGTGAATAGTGATAAAAGTGAGAAATGATGGTAATTATCACTACGAAAAGTAAATCAACACTAGAAATAACAAATAAAGCATATGAAATGATAACGTAAAGGACAATTAAGCTAAATTGCAATTAAAACTAAAAACGCGCGAATTAATTAAAAACTACGTACGAGCGCAAGTATAAAAGTGAAATTAGAGCAATACTAATCCTACGGGCATGAAAACAATTTTCCTACATTCTAAATGATAAAAGAAAATTTTAAGAAAAAGAATTTTATTTTTCTGATTAAAATTCTATTTATTATGATTAAAAAACTATTTAAAAGAAATAAAATTATGAAAAATATTAAACGATTTAGGAAAAATATGAAACTTTGCAAGAAAATCAAATAAGCTATGAGTAATCTAGGAAAAATAAGAGGAGGGGGAAAACAGTATAAAATAAGTAGAAAATAAGCAAAATAAGCTAATTAAGGTAAATGGGCTAAAAGGTGGTTAAGTAATAAATTTTGCAAGTATCTAATGAAAAAGTCCCAAGGGCAAACGGTAAGGTGTGTGTTTGGTGAGCTGGGTGGCCAGGGTTCGAATCCCAGCATATGCACTTTTTGTTTTTATTTTATTTTTTTGTGTTTGTTTTTGAAATTCAATAAGCAACGGAAAATAAGCAATTTTTATAACTGAAAATATTTTTGGAAACTATGAATAAGCTGATTTTCAGCTTATCCAATTGACTCAGTATGCTATTTGGAATGAAAATAAGGGAAAGCCTTTAAGCAAAGGCTGATGAAGCTACAAATAAGCTAGGTTAAAACTTGAAAAAGCTAATGTCTATCAAACATGATCTAAATTAACTAGAAATCTATGAATAAGCTATATTAACAACCAAATAAGCACTCAATAAGGAAAAGAGTCTCAAGGGTCTGCTGATACACTCAATGATGCAGGGCAAACAGTCCTACTAGGGCAACCTTTGGGCTTATTTCTAAGCTTAAGAAAACTAAAGAAAGGTCTGAAAATGGGAATAAGCTGAGATTAAGTACCAAACTATCTATACTAGCCAGATTTAAGCACTAATGACAGCAAATAAGCTCTTGAATCAAGCCTAGAACTGATGCATATTTTACTTTCTGTGACAGATCTATAACTGAATTAGAGCAACACACTTTATAATCCTTACCTAATGATACCAATTCTAAAATATCCACTAAATGAACTAAGATGAACTCAGAAATGCCAAAAGTGAGCACTAAAAGAGCTTGATCCTATACTAGCTGTTATGATCAGACCCTATGTAAAGACTATACCAACGATCTTAAAACCAATAAATCCTTCAAATCAAGTCACATTGACCTAATAACTGCTAATCTAAGCTACTATAAGCAAAATCAAAAGTCACCAAATGCACATGAACAAAGATTACCTCAGTTTGACCCGTTTTGAGCTTTGACCCAAACAGTCCTTGTTGTGGGCTGATTTGCAAATTAAGCTAAGAAGAGCAATATTTAAGCTAAGAACAGAAAAGACAAAGGTTCAAATAACTAGATTAAGACTAGAAAAGCAGTATTTATCAGAACTTAAACACTAGAAATAAGCTAATAAGCAGTTTGACTTGTTTTTTGACTTTTTTGAATTTTTGGAATTAAAAACTGATTTGATCTAAACTAAGTTTAACAAAAGCTATAATAAGCTTGAACAAGCTTATTGAACAGAAATGGAAGCTTAAAAACAGATTGGTAACAACATAAATTCTTAAAATGTAAATTGAACAAGGAAATTAAGAGAAAACTTGATTAAATTAATAAAAAGTTGAAATTACAATTCTGGAAATCAAATTACAACTAAAGTATAAAGGTTTACACTATGAAAGCTTTTAAAATGACAAGAATAAAAATGGCAACAATTCTCTAAAAGCATGAAAATTGGACAGCCGTTGTGTGGAGAGGAGAGGCTGCTATTTATAGGTACCAAGGAAGCTAGGGTTTCATTAGGAACCTCCTAGACTCTCAAAATCAGCCCTTCGATCCAACTTGGGCACCACCCCTTTCAATCTAAGCCGTTTGATCATGATTAGTGGAGGAATAGCCAATGATATTGCTGGGTTTTTGTCACCTGGCATTCTCTGACTTGTCAGCGGTTCTAGAAGGCTTTAGGGTGAGGTAATTAATGAGAGAGGGAGCAGGGTAAAATTAGGGACGAAGGGTGAATAGTGTTGGGGTAAGGTTTTGGCGGGTATTTTAGTTGATGGTTGACTGGGTATTATTTGTTTGACCTTCGGGTTAAAATAAAGGAAAACGGGTGTGGGTTTATTTATTTTAGTAGTGGGCTGAGGGTAGGATAGTGATGAACTCAAATAAGTACATTTTATTACTATCATTTATCCTATTAATTTGACTTGTTTTACTATATTATGTATGAGGATTGATACTTAATCGTTTACTTTTGTAATTCTCAGGTAAAAACAAGCATTTGGTGAAACTTGGCGATTTTGGACTAATAATGGAGCAAAACGTGCATAAAGTGAAGAGTCTACTGAAATGAAGAAGATCAAGACTAATCTGCTCCAGATGCGCCGCATCTCACTATCAACATGCGCCGCATCTCTATCAAGATATCACCAGATACGATCCAAGATACAAGCGGACATGCGCCGCATCTAATAAAGAGTTACGCCGCATCTTCTGGCGGTGTACGAATATTCCTGAATATTATAATCTTGGACCCCACGCGAAGTTACGTACATACGCCGCATCTACTTAAGTAGATGCGCCGCATCTTTCCTCAGACACAAACTATAAATACCCCGTAGACCAGACGCATTAAAGAGATTCGGAGATTCGGGAAATTCGAAAGTTCGAAAACCTAAAGACCGAACAGAAGAGAAGGACGAATTCAGTCAAGAAGGCAGCACAAGACACACCCAAATCGAAGATACAAGAGCTATAAGAAGGTGCTGCATGTATTTAATTCATTAAGTAGTTTTGTTTTATTGTTTTAGCAAACTTTAATTCATCAGGATTGGTGGCTTGTGTAATGTGACAACGGAAAGATTGCACTCCCTTTAATACTTGCTTTCCCATCAATTAAAGTTTATATGTTGATGTCTTTGGTTACTACTTATTAGTGCATTGACCACCTCTGTGTTTATTAGTGGCTTGCGGGCACCCGACTGCGGGACAAGGTGTGGCTCCCACGGTTGTTTCTAAATTGATCACTTAGGAATAACTTTTAGACATAAGTCGTCATTAAGGGTTTACTCGCCGATAAGAATAGGACCAACGAGAAAGGGTTAATTACATACACTTCATATAAAGCTATCAATAAAACAAGTGACAAACTACTTAATCATAAGGACAGCCCTCTTATTGTCTCTAGTATCTATCTGTGTACGTGTGTGCTACTTGCTGATTCGTGCCTATTTGTTTATTTTATTATTTAATTGCAAACAAAACTGTGCCAGTCTCTCAGGCTGAAACCCCCTTGCGTTAGGATACTAAAATACTGATTAGATTAACGAGATTATACGTTCCACTCTTAGTGATCGACACTCTACTTACCATTATCTTCATACTGACCGGGTACACTGCTCGTTAAGTGTGTGTGTTATTGATAAGTCGGCTAAATATAAATTTAAAACTTGAGTAGGCATTAAAACTGCTAAACCGCAACGACACATCACGCGCATCAAGTTTTTGGCGCCGCTGCCGGGGAGTGAATTGTTATTATCTGTTAATTTGATTAGTATTTTAATTAGGTTATTTTTCTTTTTATTAGATTAAATTGCATCATTGTACTATTTTGCATATTTGTTGTATTGTGTGTTATTTGTTTGCTTTTGTTTTTATTTTTGTGTGTTTTTTTTTTTTTTTTTTTTTTTTTTGTTTCGTGTGTTTTTATTTTTTGTTTTTATTTTTCGTATTTTTCTGTTCTGCTATCGTTGTACTGTGCTAAATCAAACGATACGGCGCATCTGATCTCTCAGATACGGCGTATTGCGTTTAATTTTTTTTAATACAACGCGTTTAATTAATTCGATACGACGCATCTTTTCCCCAAGATACGGCGTATCTGTTTTTAACAAGAAAATTTTTCTAAGCGATAAAGTAATACGACGCATCTGCTTTTGTAGATACGGCGTATCTGTTTTGATAAAAATTTTTCTAAACGTTAACGCCATACGACGCATCTTCTTTTGAAGATACGGCGTATCTATTATTTTAATTAAAAACAGTTTGCGAATTATTAAACAAATACGGCGTATCGATTTCCGTCGATACGGCGCATCTTACTGAATCAAAAATCTTTTATTTTTAAACGTAACGAAAATACGGCGCATTAACTTTCGTTAATACGACGCATTTAATTTTAATTAGATAAATTGATTTTTGATTAATTGATTCGATACGGCGCATTCATAAATTCTAAGCGGCGTATCTATTTTCTGAATAAAGTCTGATTTAATTTTAACGATCATAAGATACGGCGTATCCAACTCTTTGGATACGGCGCATCGTCTGCAGATATCAGCTATTTTTATTCTTATATCCGTTTCTATATTCATTAATTTCTCTTCTAGCGAACAAATCCTACTGATGATTTTACCTTGGATGACAGATTTTGCTATGGAAGACATGTCAGTTAACGGATATCTTGCTAAGGAATGCTTGTTTTCAGATTCATTCAATGTACTCATGCTCGATGCAGACTTATTCTCTTGGGAGACTCCTCTTGAAGCTGCTTTTAAGGAATTTATGCGTTTATGCAACATTGACAAAGAGGTATTCTCTTATGATGTATTTGTGAGGTACACTGGAGAAGAATTATCGCTCTTATGGCCTAAGATTGAAGCAGAAGGATTGAACTGGACTACTATCGAAGAGGATGATGGGAAATTCTCTCTTGCATACATGGACTCAAGCAACAACAACTGTAGTGGAGACAATACCCAAAACTCTTACATGCCTTATTTCGAGTGGTACAAGGGATTAGATGAGAACTATCAGGATAATGACATGAATTATGCTTTGGCGGAATTACTATTTCATGGCAGGATAGTAAGATTGATAGACCTCTCCCTCAATGATTGGTTAGAACTCAAATATGGTAGTCCGGAATTTGCCCCTGCAAACGAAGTCAAGGAGATTATGACTTCATGGTTGACTCGGAGTTTTAAGAAGCAATTTAACGAGTTCATGGAGATAAAAAAGAATATGATTGGAAAGGTTTGCTTTGACGTTAACCATGACCCTAACGATGTTGATTTTTCTGAATGGTTAGCTAGTAAGTTTAATAACCATAAGAGCATGGATCGAGCTACTAAGGATGCATTATGGGTATATTGGATGAGAGGAGAAGACGAAGAAGTAGAAAGCGATTATGGGTTGTCACATCATGATTCAACAATCAATGAGGGCATTGAAGAACTTTTCAGAATTGACATTGATTTGTTAGAATATGAGACACCCTTGTGCAAGCAGTTCAAGGAATTTAACTACCTTCTTCAAGTCGACGATGATGTGCTTACTGGAGATCTACCAGGATTTAAGACTTATGACGATTTCAAAAACACCTGGTACTATGAATGGAATGACCAAGTACCATGGGTTTGGGATAAACCATGGGAATTTGAGCACATTAATCATACCTGTACACCCTTCGTTTTCAAAGACGGGAGTAGTGTTTGGCCAACCTGTGATTATAAAAGTGACGGAACCTGTAATGGGGGAAGTATAATTGGGATGAAAAGAGTTGGAAAGGATGTAACCTTTGAAGATTATGAGTGGTACGATAATGTTGAAGACTGCCCACGAAAATCGGAGGCTTTACAAGAAAAGGGCAGGATTGAACGCTTGAAAGGACTTAAGGGGACATCGGATACTACTTTCTGGGAATGGGTGCATAAACAGTTTGATGATTTCACAAAGCTTAGTCGACGGTTACAATATGATTTGGAAAGAGAATGGGAGGCGATTCAAGATGATAATAATAATGAGTCGTTGATTGAGGAACTAGATGACTATTTGATTAAGGATCCTTATTTTAAGTTTGTTGAAAAGGACGAAGAAGAGTTCACCAAAAGAAAGTGTCAACTACTTGGGATTCCATACAATGAGCCACCCATGATTATTTCTGAAAAATTTAAAATCATCAAATATTCTTTGGGTCCTGATGAAGAATATACTGCTGTGATGACCAAAAGTTATATTAGATTAAGTCGAACGGAGGAGAACGTCGCAGAGATATACGGGAAAATCTTTCGGATGAAGGAAGAAGGATGGACCGTGACAAGGACCAAGTAAGGAGCTGAACGTGAGTCTAACTTGAAGACTCTGGAATAAAGACAAGTGCTGACCGGGAGACAACCCGGATTTATCATTTATTATTCTGTTTTCTGAGTCGAGTCAGTCCAGGCCGCACGAAGATACGGCGCATCTCAGTCCTGAGATGCGACGCATCCTCTGCAATGGTCATATCTTATTTTATTTTTCTGCATTTTTATTTTTCGACTTTAAAACTATTTATCAGTTTATTTTAATGCGGCGCATCCCTGGTTAAGGATGCGGCGCATCTTTATTCTGATCCGTATTTATTCCAGGCTCGATACGGCGTATCTTATTCAATAAGATACGGCGCATCGACTGACCTGATGATTTTCAGTTTTAATTTTTTAGTTTTATTTTTCCTAACTACTAATGTATTATGCAAGTTGAACCTTTCTTATCTTAGGTGTGTTTTAAAGTGTTGGTGGTATTATAGTTTCCTGGATTTTCTGTGGATAAATCAAGTATGAAGCTTTAACGTTCTAATCCAAAAGAAGATGATTTTTGCTCATATACTAATGGAGGATCATACCGAGCAAATCTCAGGGGAGTTTTTCCGTTCTAATTCTTTTATTTCCAGTTTTTAACCTTTTATACAAACAACGAGGACGTTGTTTAACTTAAGTGGGGGGATAGGAGAATTAGAACACTTAACACTTACTTGTCCTAAACTTTTTCAAAAATTATGCTTAAAATGTGCTTAATATATCAAACTTAAAATTTTTTAGCATGTTTTTGTTTAAGATCTAAGTTGCATAACTGCACACATGACGTTATTTTCAAAAATTGTGATTTTTTCCAAAATTCACAAATCTATGAGTGTGCCGGTGACTTGTAAACTTTAGAACTTGGCTTGTATACTATTCGAGACCACCATAATGAGTATTATTTATTTAATTGGAATGACTTGTCTAAATTGGTAAAATTCTAGGATTACACCAAATAGCCTTTATATGTTATGTGTTATTAACTAGCTACACTGGTTAGTTAACCCCCGTATAAACCCTTTTGTTACTCTCATTTTAAGAGTAAGATACCCCTAGAAAAACCCTCAGAGCCATTCCTTTCGTTTCTTACACCTATGTTTAAAATGTTTCGTTACACCTTAAACCTTAGCCTACCCTGTAGATTAGAATCCGTGGTTGGTTAATTGCTATAGGCAGAGTGTGTTTCCTTACATTACCTGTGTTCGCGTGCGTAATTCATTATCTTTGGTTAGGTCGGGAAATTGCACAATGCAAATTGGAGTGAAAGTAAATATTGTATATTTTTGAGTTTATTTTTCGTGTGTTTACTACTTTCACTATTAGCGTTATTTCTGAAAGTATGAAAAGTATGAATAAAAATTATCCGGAAAGAAAGTTGTAGTGATGTGGTGAAATTTTACACATCTATGTTTAAGTTTAAAAAAAAAAAAAAAAAAAAAAAAAAAGAGAAAAGAAAAAGAAAGAAAAAAGAGTTGGATGTTTATTTTAAGCCAACGATGTAAAGTTATGTAAGTGGTCGATATCACCACTATTTGTTGTATTATATCTATGGATTGAATGGGAATTGGCAGTTATGGGAACGCCAATTAAGGATTATTCTTTGATTAAGATTTTGTTGAGTATAATTCGTGTCTACCTAAAGCGTGTGTTTCAAGTGTTAAAGCGTGAGTTATTCAATGATATGAGTCTTATTCATGGGATGGTTGGGATAGTGATTAACCACACTTAGGATTTTAATTTATTTGTTTTGTTTATTTTTATTTTTATTTTTACACCAATTTATATCCCAAATATTATCCATACCCTTTATTATTCTTTATCCAACCAAACCTTTGATTTATTGAGATTAGGGATTTGAGCAATCTTAAGTATCGTAGTCGTGGATTCGGCTATGTATTTATGATTTTGTCGCCCTTTTTGATATATTATTATTGGTGAAGTTTGGACCTATCTTTAGCCTATTCGAGTTAAGGATTTGAGCAATTGCAAGTATCGTGTTCGTGGATTCGATCATGTATTTGTGATTTTGTCGCCTTTTCTGGAATTTGAGATCGATAGAAAAGAGAATAATTAACCCTTAAGCCTAAAAACCCTTTTTACCGCTTTAGACTTGTTATTCCTTAACTTTAGTGGTGGAGATGTGTATACTTGCCAAGCTTATGATAGAATATTCGTCGCGACTGGACAGTTAAACGATTAGATTTGCTTTTATCGACTTATTTTATTTTACTTCTAATTCGTTAAGTGTTTAGTTGTGTGATTACGAAATAAACGAATACATGCTTAAATATAAAAATAAATCCTAACATCTTTTAGGATACATTTTCATGAGATTTAATCTAAGGTTTACTTGGGGACAAGTAAAGTTCAAGTGGGGGGATATTTGATGAACTCAAATAAGTACATTTTATTACTATCATTTATCCTATTAATTTGACTTGTTTTACTATATTATGTATGAGGATTGATACTTAATCGTTTACTTTTGTAATTCTCAGGTAAAAACAAGCATTTGGTGAAACTTGGCGATTTTGGACTAATAATGGAGCAAAACGTGCATAAAGTGAAGAGTCTACTGAAATGAAGAAGATCAAGACTAATCTGCTCCAGATGCGCCGCATCTCACTATCAACATGCGCCGCATCTCTATCAAGATATCACCAGATACGATCCAAGATACAAGCGGACATGCGCCGCATCTAATAAAGAGTTACGCCGCATCTTCTGGCGGTGTACGAATATTCCTGAATATTATAATCTTGGACCCCACGCGAAGTTACGTACATACGCCGCATCTACTTAAGTAGATGCGCCGCATCTTTCCTCAGACACAAACTATAAATACCCCGTAGACCAGACGCATTAAAGAGATTCGGAGATTCGGGAAATTCGGAAGTTCGAAAACCTAAAGACCGAACAGAAGAGAAGGACGAATTCAGTCAAGAAGGCAGCACAAGACACACCCAAATCGAAGATACAAGAGCTATAAGAAGGTGCTGCATGTATTTAATTCATTAAGTAGTTTTGTTTTATTGTTTTAGCAAACTTTAATTCATCAGGATTGGTGGCTTGTGTAATGTGACAACGGAAAGATTGCACTCCCTTTAATACTTGCTTTCCCATCAATTAAAGTTTATATGTTGATGTCTTTGGTTACTACTTATTAGTGCATTGACCACCTCTGTGTTTATTAGTGGCTTGCGGGCACCCGACTGCGGGACAAGGTGTGGCTCCCACGGTTGTTTCTAAATTGATCACTTAGGAATAACTTTTAGACATAAGTCGTCATTAAGGGTTTACTCGCCGATAAGAATAGGACCAACGAGAAAGGGTTAATTACATACACTTCATATAAAGCTATCAATAAAACAAGTGACAAACTACTTAATCATAAGGACAGCCCTCTTATTGTCTCTAGTATCTATCTGTGTACGTGTGTGCTACTTGCTGATTCGTGCCTATTTGTTTATTTTATTATTTAATTGCAAACAAAACTGTGCCAGTCTCTCAGGCTGAAACCCCCTTGCGTTAGGATACTAAAATACTGATTAGATTAACGAGATTATACGTTCCACTCTTAGTGATCGACACTCTACTTACCATTATCTTCATACTGACCGGGTACACTGCTCGTTAAGTGTGTGTGTTATTGATAAGTCGGCTAAATATAAATTTAAAACTTGAGTAGGCATTAAAACTGCTAAACCGCAACGACACATCACGCGCATCAGTAGTGGGCTGAGGGTAGGATAGTGGTGGGCTGGGATGGATGTTTTGGGTTTAATTATTTTGAGGATTGGACTTAGGCATATAAATATAGATCCGGTTCATGATTTATTCAAGGGACCATTTGTGTAATTTTTGAAAACTTAAGGACCACTTCTGCCATCTTTCACAAGTATTATCCAAGGGCTTAATTTGACAATTCCATGGTTCTTGAGGGGCTTGACTTGTAATTTCTTCAAAGAATTCTTCAAAGGACCATTTTTGACAATTTATGAAAGTTGAGGGACCAATCATGTCAAGTTCTTCAAACTTTAACCAAGGGTTTTTCTTGTCATGTCTTTGAACTTTAAGGACTTCAATGGACTTTATGAGCTTAATTTTGACCATTAGCTTCCCCGGCTCCGACTTTTGACACTCTTTCCAAATCTCGAGCTCGGTTTTGCCGGTTTTTCTTGATTTTGTCATTTTTTTCTCGATATCCGTACCTGCACATAAACAAACACAAAAACATAAATATCTTTGGCATTTTGGTTAGTTTTTGGTCGTTTTGGTCTTAATTTGGTCAAGAAAAGGTATGTGAATAAGCACATACCAAAATCCCCCAGACTAAGATATTGCAGTGTTCTCACGTAATGTTATAAAAACACGTTTTTGAAACCAAAAATTTCCAACCTCTTTTTACTAACTTTGAGAAGTAGCAAAATTTTCAAAAGAGATTAAGAAATCTTAAGTTCTAAAAACTCCCCATTTTTCCTTTTATTCTATTTTTATATTTTTCATTATAATCATGTGACGGCTTTGTTGACAATCATTATCTATCAATAACTTTTAGGGTCAACGAGTAGGAAACACAACTCATAAAGAAGTGACCATACGGATAAAATTCGTCGTCCCTGATTTTTCGCGAGTCCCCAAACTAAGCTTAAAAATGAAATCATTGTTATTTATAAGTTAGATGCCAACACTACCCATGGAAGTTACTTGTGTAATTACCTCTTGCTCCCATTTTCCTAATTCGCCTCTATTTATTTTATTTTTGGTGAGAAATGAATTGCTTCATATATTCTCGTTTCGATAGGTTTTTAGTCCGATAAAGATACTAAATTAAGACGCTAAGTAGTTTTCAATCTTCTCTCGAGAACCGTTGCTTTGAAAATGAGGTCCACATCAAGGTTTTTATTTATATTTTTGACTTTTGCATTTTTTCTCTTTTTCATTCATCACCATTTTTTTTCACCAACTTTTCACTTGCGTACCCTAAACGACGGAGCTTCACGGTTTAGTTCCAAGACCTTACACCATCCAGAATAAAGGATCCAAGGGCCGTTACAACGGAGTGTTCCAAGACTCTAGACATTCCTGAAATGAGGATCTAAGGTGGTTAGACCAAGACCTCACACATTCCTGAACTAGAGGTCCAAGGGCCGGTGCAAGAGGGTAGCCAAGACCTAAACGCCTTCCGGAAATAAGGATCCAAGGCCCGATCTCGAATCCGTAGCTTAGAGCACTTGACTTATTATTATTAAACGTATTTATTAAGTAACCTTGATGTGTACCCAATTTTTAAAGCAAGGATTCTTTTAAGAAGACCAAGAACTAATCATCGGCAAAACCTAACATCTTTAATTATTCTTACAGTTATATATGGTGAAACAATTTTGTGGGAGCAAAAGGGCCACAAGTAACTTCGATGAGCTCTAAAGAGAACCAACTACTCCACGCTTAGCATCTAACTTATAAGCAACTCTATCATTTCTCGTTCTTCGCAAATTTAAAATCTTAAATAATAAGATCCGCGAATGCTTAGCCTTATAATCAAGCCATGCATATATAAAGTCAATTGTGGGAACTTGCAAACTCTTAAAAAGAATTTGCATTTTATAGCTCCTTGTATAAAAGACTAGCACAAGCTTATAGATTATAAAGGTTAAGGAGACAAGCTAGGGCTCAACACGCCCGGTCAAGTTAGAATTTTATTCCTACTCTCACCAGCGGAAAGTCAACAAAATGTCAAAATTTATTCTATTTTTGCACAAAATTTTTTAAATTTTCTCATTTTTTTCAATTTTTCAATTTTGGAGGAAAAACAGGGTTGCGGGAGTAAACGGCAAAAATGCAAGGCACAAATCAAATCAAAAGATTACCCCCCCCCCCCAGACTAAAACGAGACATTGTCCTCAATGTCTTCAAGGTAAGGGTTCTCCTACATAAATCTAAGGCCGTTTATTAATTATGCCAAAAGATAGATGTAAAACGATAAGATTAAGGATATCGGATAAGCAACGAATGATGAAACTCGAGTGGAGAGAAGCAAACCACGAGCACGAGAGTCTTCATAATTCGGGAAAATCCTGGACATACACAAACAACCACGAAACACGACAAATGGAAGAGGAAGCCCTCTTCACGTCACTTATTAGAAAGAAAATAGAAAGAAGATAGAAGGATAAGAATGGGGTGCCTCCCACGAAGCGCTTGTTTTTTATCGAGTCGTATAGCTTAGACTCACCCCGAATTCATTTGTTCTTGGGGGAGCATGTGGAAAAGAAAATCTCCATCGGACTTTCATTCAAGATGTTTGGATAAACATTGAAGCACATGAAAGTTCCACTCCGATGAGATACCCGCGGCTTAAAAGAATGAGAGATGCCGGGGTCAAAGATGGTGTCCTCACTCCCAAAGGAGTGAAGGATAGGAGAAGTCACCAGATAGGTGAAGAAAGGGAGAAAGGTCTTTATCACAATGAGGATCCATTCCTCATCCTTAAAATTACCATTTTCCTGATCTTGCATATCATCATTGAAGCTCTTATGGTTACCATAAATAAAAACCACTGGAGGGAGGGTTGGGGTGATGTCATTGATAAGCAAATGCTCATGATAGAGTACATCTCCCCCCGGGTCAGGATCTTCCTCAAAATTAAAGTAATCGTACTCTGGAGGAGATATGATAGGAGCGAGTTCACCGAAGAACTCCTCGTGAAGAGAATCAATCATATGATGAGAATCTGTGAGCTCATGTTCCGTCATGGACTCATCACTCTCCTCCATCTGAATATCAAAGATTGGATTATCATAAATCAAAGTAAACTCATATTCGAACTCAAACAGAGGGTTGGTGATAGTCGTTTTGAAAGTTTCAGGAACAAGGTCATCAAATTTCTTTGGTGTATTGATTTCAACTTCCTTCGGAGGGAGAGAAAGAGATGGTTCTTGGTTCAATAATTTCTCAAGTAAAAGAATATCTCCCTCCGGATCAAGACAAGAATCATCAATTTCCGGCGAAATTGATTCATCTTTGAGACAAGCATCGATCTCTTCCAAGAGAGGATCACTTCCCTCAAACGGAGTGAGGGAAGGGGAAGAGTCGGAAATGATAGGTGGAGTGGGATTGCCACTCGGAGGTTCATCTGATATTTGAATATCTGCATGGGCACACTCCTCGTCATAACCGTCACCGATCTTATGCTTAACATATAGAGCTCTTATAACTTGCATCCGCTCCTCTTCTAATAATTCACCCATAGTTCTTGTATCTTCCTGCTTTTCAACGGGAGTGATAGCAACTGGTGAACTACTGCAAAGCTTCTTCTGGACGGGTGTGGTTGCAGCTGACGAACTCTCATAAACTCCCCACATAGAATCCTCGTCATCTTCGTCATCGTAAACGAAAGTTTTACAATATTGAGAACTTACTCTAGCTGCTTGTTCTTCAGCTAGAAGTTCTCCATAAGTTTTTTTGACGAGGATTTTCTTGGGCATGTTTAATAAAATCCTTAAGATCATTTAGTGCATCTCAAAAATCACGGAGAAGCTTTTGAGGAAGTGGTTCAGGTTCAGTTTCAATCATTTGATACTGTGGTGGTTGGCCATGATAAGAATAGTCGTTATTGTTACAAGGACCATGCTCATAGACAAGCGGGTTCCTCGTTTGACAATCAGAGCTATAGTGAGGACCTCCACAGTACTCACAACAATAATACTGTTGTGGCTGATTCGGTGAATTATATGGATAATGGTCATACCCGAAGTTTTGATTACATGGAACTTGTTCATAGAAAAACATGTTCCCTGTTTGACAATCAAAACCCGGGTGAGGACTACCTCCACAAGACTCACAAGAGTATGTCTCCATCTGGTGTTGTGGGGGCTGGTTGAAAAAGTCGGTTGTTTCATGGTAAGAATAAGGATTTTGGTCATAGACAAACCCGTTTTCCGATTCCATCATGCTACAACCGGGACAATTCCCGCCATTTGGAGGACCTCCACACCATTGACAACCATAATGGTAAGATGAAGACATATAGAAGAAGAATTAAACGGATAGAGGGATAGAGATAAAAAATTATACGGATAAGAGGATTAAGAAGAATATTTTTGGATTTCTAAATTTTCGAAACATTGAAAATCACAAAAGAAAAAGAAAAAATAATTTGGAGAAGAAAATCTTTTTGGGATTTTATAATAAGAAAATATTTACAAATGAAAATGATAACTCCACGAGGAAGGGTCTTCAAAACACAAATTAAAACACGGAATCACGAATTCACTTCAACCCTCCCCGGCAGCGGCGCCAAAAATTTGATATACACAAATTAATACAAAGGGATTGAAAAGGAAATATGCAAAACCCGGTTCGTTGTCCTGACGAAGGATGAATGGAATTGTGATTCGGGTTCGTGAAACGTGCAGTGAATAGTGATAAAAGTGAGAAATGATGGTAATTATCACTACGGAAAGTAAATCAACACTAGAAATCAACAAATAAAGCATATGAAATGATAACGTAAAGGACAATTAAGCTAAATCGTAATTAAAACTAAAAACGCGCGAATTAATTAAAAACTACGTACGAGCGCAATTATAAAAGTAAAATTAGAGCAATACTAATCCTACGGGCATGAAAACGATTTTCCTACATTCTAAATGATAAAAAAAAATTTTAGGAAAAAGAATTTTATTTTTCTGATTAAAATTCTAATTATTATGATTAAAAAACTATTTAAAAGAAATAAAATCAAGAAAAATAATAAACGATTTAGGAAAAATATGAAACTTTGCAGGAAAATCAACTAAGCTATGAGTAATCTAGCAAAAATAAGAGGAGGGGGAAAACAGTATAAAATAAGTAGAAAATAAGCAAAATAAGCTAATTAAGGTAAATGGGCTAAAAGGTGGTTAAGTAATAAATTTTGCAAGTATCTAATGAAAAAGTCCCAAGGGCAAATGGTAAGGTGTGTGTTTGGTGAGCTGGGTGGCCAGGGTTCGAATCCCAGCATATGCACTTTTTGTTTTTATTTTAATTTTTTGTTTTTCTTTTTGAAATTCAATAAGCAACGGAAAATAAGCAATTTTTATAACCGAAAATATTTTTGAAAACTATGAATAAGCTGATTTTCAGCTTATCCAATTGACTCAGTATGCTATTTGGAATGAAAATAAGGGAAAGCTTTTAAGCAAAGGCTGATGAAGCTACAAATAAGCTAGGTTAAAACTTGAAAAAGCTAATGTCTACCAAACATGATCTAAATTAACTAGAAATCTATGAATAAGCTATATTAACAACCAAATAAGCACTCAATAAGCCAAAGAGTCTCTAGGGTCTGCTGATACACTCAATGATGCAGGGCAAATAGTCCTACTAGGGCAACTTTTGGGCTTATTTCTAAGCTTAAGAAAACTAAAGAAAGGTCTGAAAATGGGAATAAGCTGAGATTAAGTACCAAACTATCTATACTAGCCAGATTTAAGCACTAATGACAGCAAATAAGCTCTTGAATCAAGCCTAGAACTGATGCATATTTTACTTTCTGTGACAGATATAACTGAATTAGAGCAACACACCTTATAATCCTTACCTAATGATACCAATTCTAAAATATCCACTAAATGAACTAAGATGAACTCACAAATGCCAAAAGTGAGCACTAAAAGAGCTTGATCCTATACCAGCTGTTATGATCAGACCCTATGTGAAGACTATACCAACGATCTTAAAACCAATAAATCCTTCAAATCAAGTCATATTAACCTAATAACTGCTAATCAAAGCTACTATAAGCAAAATCAAAAGTCACCAAATGCACATGAACAGAGATTACCTCAGTTTGACCCGTTTTGAGCTTTGACCCAAACAGTCCTTGTTGTGGGCTGATTTGCAAATTAAGCTAAGAAGAGCAATATTTAAGCTAAGAACAGAAAAGACAAAGGTTCAAATAACTAGATTAAGACCAGAAAAGCAGTATTTATCAGAACTTAAACACTAGAAATAAGCTAATAAGC
The DNA here is from genome assembly GCA_021014915.2 of Artemisia tridentata subsp. tridentata. Classification (NCBI taxonomy): domain Eukaryota; kingdom Viridiplantae; phylum Streptophyta; class Magnoliopsida; order Asterales; family Asteraceae; genus Artemisia; species Artemisia tridentata. The sequence continues at coordinate 246,215,421 of CP139503.1, forward strand.
AGTTTAACTTTTTTTTTTGACATTTTTGAATTTTTGGAATTAAAAACTGATTTGATCTAAACTAACTTTAACAAAAGCTATAATAAGCTTGAACAAGCTTATTGAACAGAAATGGAAGCTTAAAAACAGATTGGTAACAACATAAATTCTTAAAATGTAAATTGAACAAGGAAATTAAGAGAAAACTTGATTATATTAATAAAAAGTTGAAATTACAATTCTGGAAATCAAATTACAACTAAAGTATAAAGGTTTACACTACGAAAGCTTTTAAAATGACAAGAATAAAAATGGCAACAATTCTCTAAAAGCATGAAAATTGGACAACCCTTGTGTGGAGAGGAGAGGCTGCTATTTATAGGTACCAAGGAAGCTAGGGTTTCATTAGGAACCTCCTAGACTCTCAAAAGCAGCCCTTCGATCCAACTTGGGCACCACTCCTTTCAATCTAAGCCGTTTGATCATGATTAGTGGAGGAATAGCGAATGATATTGCTGGGTTTTTGCCACCTGGCATTCTCTGACTTGTCAGTGCTTTTAGAAGGCTTTAGGGTGATGTAAAACCCTAAAATCTGAAACATGCAAAATTACCAAATTGCCCCTGAAACTTTAAAATTCAATTAATGCTTATATAAAGTACCAAATTAATCCCGAATCTCTGGAAAGGAACTACAAATCAAGTGAGATAATTTTGAGGCAAGCTTTTAACATTTTAACATTTTACAAAAATCTATATTACACATGAAAGGCACCTATGGACCGAATTTTTGTAACTAAAATACTTAGGATATAATTTTAATTATTTAAATCCATTTAACTACAAAATAAATTAAGGAAATAAATTCAAAAAGGGAAAATTGATTTTGGTCAATTATTAAACCGGTTATTTAGCCTCTCCCCCCCCCCCCTAATTGCTCGGCCCAATGTTATGTAGATAACCATTTGTTTTGTTCAATGGAAAAACCCTAAAACCGAATCATAAAACGCACATCAAATCGAAACTCATCCATCCAACTCTCTAAAATTCGTGGGTTATTTTTCTAGGATTCTACATCATTTTAAGGAGCTAATAAAATTTATTTGAATATCTGAGGTGCATTCGTTGGGTTTTGGGATTTATTTCTTGTCGCAAAAACCATCCGTGAGGTTAATTTCTTTTCTATTGATCCACACGTTCAATAATTGGTCTAGTATTTTTCTTATTCCTAATTTATCATATAAGACCTGTGAAAATTATTTGATTCGAATCATGCAAGCTTTAGAGGGTCGAATGAATTATAGATGTGTAAAACGGGTTAAATATCTAAAACATACTATACGAATTTTTTGGGCTATGTTATTAATTTTTATGAGTTCTATGATCATCATATAAGCTGGGAAAAATAGTGTTTCGAATTGTTTGAGGCTATGTTAATCGTTTTGAATTTAAAGGATTAAAACGTGCATAAATTCTAATATATGTTATATGAATTTTCTGGACATGAAACCTATTTTATTTAATCTCTATATAATGTATATGATCTGTGAAAAATAGTGGTTTGATTTGTTAAGGCCTAAATAATTTGTAACGAAATTAAAATGAAATTGGGTTTTGTGATCGAATAGGAAAAAAAATTAGAAACTACGGTTACGGTTGGAACTAGGGCTTCTAAATCTGGATTTGGTGATTTAAAAATGTAATTATAATGTGGTAATTATTTCATAATGATTGGGAAAGATTAGGGTTAAGAATTGGATTTTAAATGTGTAACGATTGGATATTTAAATTGTAAGGGGGTGTTTCGTAATTAATGAAACTTGTGGGCTATTTTTATAATGTTAATTAGATCTGTACTAAGGTGTAAAAATTATAACATGAGGGTCTTATGTGTAAATTTGCAAGATTTGGAATTAAATGGGAAATTAGGGTTTCGTATTACATTATTTTAAATGGAGGGACTAAAAATGTAATTATGTGAAACTAAGGGGTTTGAATTCGTACCACACTTATATTTGAGGGTATAATCTGTAATTTAGTAAATGTGAGGGCCAATTGTGTAATTATGGATATTATATGGGTTAAATTGTAAATTATATAATCATAAGGTTTAAATGGTAATTTCATTAATTAAGGGGTGTAATTCATAAATTATGAAACTTGAAGGTTAAATGTGTAATTCTGGAAAACTAATTGTTCGAATGGTTAAATTATGATATATCTATTTTAAACCTTTAACTTTGGTAAATTTACATTTATAACCCTAAACTATGAAAACTTGTCATATTTAACCCTAAACTTGTATAGCTTGTTAAAATGGATATTATTTAATAAGCCTAATTAATGACTTAAGTTAATTCATATCATTTGAATATTGCTAAATACGGAAACTTGCTAATTCTGGAAACCTGCTAAAAATAGAAAGTTACTAAATATGGAAAGTTACTAAAACTGGAAAACCGACTAAGATAAGTAATCTGAATCAAATAAGCTTTTAATAAGTTAGTCATGAATTCGTGTAGATTCGCTGAAGATGGAGTTGCTTCTGACCTTTGTGTTTTCTGTTGTGTTTTCGGTTGCGGTATGAGGTACAGATATTATGACCTTTCATATAAGGTTTTTCATGATCTCTTTCATGTTCTGATCCGTTAGTTTCTGAACTGATGCCATTGCTATGATTCCATTTGCTTGAACCTTCTCTGTTGATCCCATCTGATATGACCTCTATTATGAACCTATGTTATGAAAACCTTTTTAATTATACCATGGAAATGATTTGAGAAAAACCGATTTAAAAAGATGTTTTTAAATGATGCGAAACTACTTTTATATGAAAGGTTTCTAACTTTTATGAAAACTATATTTGGAAGACTATTTTTATGAAAAACCGTTTTGAAAGATTATTTTTATTTTAAAGGATCGTTTTATGAAAATCATGAATAAAGGATTGTTTAAAATGGACTTTTGATAGAAACTTTTGAAATAAACTTTTGATCTGAACCTTGATTTAATTATTAATATGAACCTTGATCTGATAAACTCTGATTTGGACCTTTGTTATTACTTCTGAGATAATTGATATGAACCACCTGTTATGAACTATCTGTTAAGGTCCATCTGTTATGACACTCTGATTAATACGATGTATGACTCTTAGTTTGATACCTGAGCCATTTCTGTTTTCCTAGCCAGGAAGGTAACCTGGCCATGTCTTTGATGCACCATTGGCATGACTCATGTGTGGGTGAGTGATTTCTCACACCGTCCCCATTTTGATTATGATATGCGCATTACTTTGACTTTGGATTATATATGTTTCTGGGGGGCGTATGGATTGCAATCCTAGGTTCTGTTCTGTTTAGTGGATTTAACTATATATGATATGATTTCTGTTCTGGTGATTGGTACTGTGTGCTATACATGCCCTTCACATATATCTGGGAGCTAGCTACTCCATTTGAAGAATGAGGACACCCCTCATATTCTCTGATTATCTGAGAGGTCTCCCCTCTATATGATTTGAAGATTTATGGTTACGATATGATATGATCTGTTTCTGGGCTCGTGGTGGATTACTATCCCTTTCTCTTTTTCCTTTACGTTTATTCATTGACTTATTCCGTGATCCATATTACATCTGTTTGACCATTGTTTCTGTTATTCTGCATTATTCTCTATTACTGTTTGTTATCGTTATATCTATTCACTGAGCTCTCGTAGCTCAGCCGCATTTCTTTTCCTGCGGCAGGTTTTTAGTAAAGAGCTGGGAATGGGTGGAGAGTACCTTTGGACTTAGAAGACTGATAGCTATTCTGGATTTAGAAGTGATTAGAAGTTATTATTATTTTGGAATTAGTATTTAGTGGAAGTTCATTTGTAACCTTATAGTATCTGTATTGCATTTGTAACCTTTGAGTATTCTTGTATTGCTATAGATGTATGCTTTGTTTGATCTGATATGAAACCATCATTGTGATATCTTTACCCTTGTCGGGTTGGGGTGTTACAATTTATGGTATCAGAGAGACAGGCTGCGACTCGTAATACATTTACCCTTGACCTGTGTAAGTTAGACCACTAAGTCTCCACTGTATGCACTCATAAGATAACCTTTAAGAATTGGTTTAGGATTTCCCTATAGGAATTTATGTTTTGACCAGTGAGGAATGGGTAGACTATAAGGCTTTTGTTTAAGTAGCATTGCTTCCGCATCACTCGGATTTATGCCCTGCTTGTTAAGCTCACGCTTTGCACCACCTAAGATTCCGACTCCGACCTCTGATTCTTTTGTTAATCATTTTGATGTCTTTTCGGGTATTCTGAGAATCTCTATGACGATGACTTACTTGATGCATTCTGTTATATGCTTTTGATAATCTATGAATCTTCTGACCCTATCTGAGTTCGTCTTAAACATCTCTATTCCCATGAGTATAAGAATGCTCTCCTTTCACTTTTGAACGATAAGACTTGCGTTGCCGATATGTTTTCATTGAATAGTTAGCTTTGATTTGTATTCTGATAAAGGATAGGTTGATTGATCATTGACGATTACCCTCCTATGTTTCACCTTCGGTGTTTGAAACCATTTTGAACTCCCTACCATGATTTCTGATTGTTAAACTTTTGCCATCACCACCTGATTTTGTTCTTCACTTCCGACCTGTTGGATAAGCAGTTTGGTACTCCTTTGACCATCCTGACGGTCATTTAATCCTAATGTGTTTGACACATTTTATAAATTCATTTCTGTGCTGGATATAAATGTATCACCTGATATTACTCTGTCTTTGCAAAGCCCATTACTACTCCTATGAGAACTCTAGTGATTATTAGCCAGGGATACGACGATAATTTTGTCTCGATGTGAAATTGTTAGCTGAGCATGATGATGCTGATTACTGATATTCTTTATGCCTCACTTTTGACAGTTATACGATCTTTGTATTACCGATGATTCACAACCTACCTGCCACTTATGCTATTTAGCCAAACAAGAATCCAACACCTTGAATTGTTCGCTTATCTATTTCCACACTTTGATGAACCATGTACTTGACCTTGATATATGAACTATCCGTCTGGCTTGGCGACCGTACTCATCCTACGAATCCATTTACTTTTGACATATTCGATTTTGAGGTCTTTAAGTTTTGGATTGGCTGGCCCTCATACGCTGCCAACCGTATCTAAATTGTGACCTTTAGTAATATGTTTCATCCCACTTTCGTTATGATAACCGGTAACCGCTCAAATCTGTTAACACTGCTATGGTAACATCTACCTCGATCTCAATTGATTGTTGATTGCCTCCTGACACCTATTATCCACTCTTAGAAAACTTTAGCATTGGAAATTTGTTGTGCAAATTTTCTGGTGTTCGATGATGGAACTCTTGGGTTTCCTTTCCGGTTGAGAAGTAGAAGGAAAATTTGAACCAATCCCGGTTGACGGACCATGATGCCATAGAAGTTGAGAAATTGGATAAGATGATGGAATATGATTTTGTTCACCTGAGTGTTTAATTTTGAATACCCTGTTAGCTTATGAAGAAGAAAGAGAAAACTTTGGAGTATTGACTATCGTAAACCTAATCGTATCACTACCATGACTACCTTTCAATTCAGCGTATCAATAATTGATTCTATCTTTGTAAACTCCGTACCAGACGACCTCTGTGGATGATTGAAGGACTGAAGAAGCAACCACAAGAACTTCTAAGAAGGGAGATGATAAACTGAGAGTAACCTCTAGGAAGTATTTCAGTTTTATGCACAAAGAGGAGCATGTAAATCATCTTGTAAAAGGACCCTTATTCTGGAGGAAACAAACTTGATAGGCACCTAGAGATTGTAGCAGACAACACTACCATGCATCCGGCGATGACGGCAGTTTGAGATGGCGAATTCTGAACTGTGCTGAAGACCTGTCGAAGACACACAGTCTTGCTTCTCTATTCGTCTTAGTTGTACTAAGAGGAATTGAGAGCAGAAGCAGACTAGCGAATGGAAGAATGCACAGTGACCATACCGGAGATTCACGTTACTACACCACAGTTCCAAGGAGAAGTGCCGAAGGCTTGAGGGACCAGACTCGAGTTGATATTCCTTTTCCACTCTATGATCATACGATAGACTGCATGGACTTGGAAGAAGTTTAAGATCAGGTATTTGAATGGACGATAATTCTGAAGTGAACGTTTGTGTTTGGAAGAGTTGATTTTGGTGAAGAATGAAGCTATGGATGACGTAATTCATTTCCTCTTGACCTACTCAAATTTCCGTTACTTAAGATAGGATTCTTTGAATGATTTATGTTCCCTGTTAGTAATTCCGCTCGGTGTTCATTCTGCGTATGGTGGACGATGGTTTTGTTATGTGAAATTTAACGAATGATGGATGATCTGATGCTTTTAATGATGTACCAAATTCTGATAGACATTCTGAGATTTCCGTTAACTTTTTCGAGTAGTTCGTTCTTCTCTTAGTTATGGTGTTTGATTTTGATGACCTCTGAGACTGTAGAAGTACTAGGTGGATTAAGATAGGTGGTTTTGAATACGACTTGAGATAAAGTATGATCATCATGAAGGCATATTTATGTGGTGCTGGTATTATGACGCCTGATCAACGTGATAATACTTACACCATATAACGTGCACTCATTGTGGCCATAGGATATCTTGGGGGAGTACCTAAGAAGTTTAGAATCTGATCTTCGTTGGTTTATCCGTGATTAGTGAGACATTAGGTTCATTCTACCTACGCGTATACTCTGTTTTCGTTCATTAAATATCTGGACGAGTTTGAACTCTCGTACTGCATTCTGTTGACCTCAGTTATATATCTTGAACTCCTTGTAGAACTCTCTACTGATGGTACAGTTAATTTGATTTGAAGTTCTGTTCGTATTCCATACAAGCTCTTCGGAAGATTCACCTATCATTCATTTCATGTTGTATGTTCCTTTTGATCTGAAATCAAACTAATTTGTCTCCTTCTAAGGAATCTGATGCCATCTTGTTTCGATCGAGTCATGAGAAACCATTGTTGTGAAAATCGTTTTTGGAAGAACCCCCGAGGGCGTGAGGATGTTCGTGACGATCTTTTGCGAATTGCTACGACTTTGTTTAACTTTGCGACTTCAATTTTTGAGGACGAAAATTTTTTTTAGAGGGGAAGAGTTGTAAAACCCTAAAATCTGAAACATGCAAAATTACCAAATTGCCCCTGAAACTTTAAAATTCAACTAAAGCTTATATAAAGTACCAAATTAATCCCGAATATCTGGAAAGGAACTACAAATCAAGTGAGATAATTTTGAGGCAAGCTTTTAACATTTTTACAATGTACAAAAATCTATATTACACAAGAAAAGGCACCTATGGACCGAATTTTTGTAACTAAAATACTTAGGATATAATTTTAATTATTTAAATCCATTTAACTAAAAAATAAATTAAGGAAATAAATTCAAAAAGGGAAAATTGATTTTGGTCAATTATTATACTGGTTATTTAGCCTCTCCCCCACCCCTAATTGCTCGACCCAATGTTATGTAGATAAACATTTGTTTTATTCAATGGAAAAACCCTAAAACCGAATCATAAAACGCACATCAAATCGAAACTCATCCATCCAACTCTCTAAAATTCGTAGGTTATTTTTCTGGGATTCTACATCATTTTAAGGAGCTAATAAAATTTATTTGAAGATCTGAGGTGCATTCGTTGGGTTTTGGGATTTATTTCTTGTCGCAAAAACCATCCGTGAGTTTAATTTCTTTTCTATTGATCCACACGTTCAATAATTGGTCTAGTATTTTTATTATTCTTAATTTATCATATAAGACCTGTGAAAATTATTTGATTCGAATCATGCAAGCTTTGGAGGGTCGAATGAATTATAGATGTGTAAAACGGGTTAAATATCTAAAACATACTATACGAATTTTATGGGCTATGTTATTAATTTTTATGAGTTCTATGATCATCATATAAGCTGGGAAAAATAGTGTTTCGAATTGTTTGAGGCTATGTTAATCGTTTTGAATTTAAAGGATTAAAACGTGCATAAATTCTAATATATGTTATATGAATTTTCTGGACATGAAACCTATTTTATTTAAGCTCTGTATAATGTATATGATCTGTGAAAAATAATTGTTTGATTTGTTAAGGCCTAAATAATTTGTAACGAAATTAAAATGAAATCGGGGTTTGTGATCGAATAGGAAAAAAAAATTAGAAACTAGGGTTACGGTTGGAACTAGGGCTTCTAAATCTGGATTTGGTGATTTAAAAATGTAATTATAATGTGGTAATTATGTCATAATGATTGGGAAAGATTAGGGTTAAGAATTGGATTTTAAATGTGTAACGATTGGATATTTAAATTGTAAGGGGGTGTTTCGTAATTAATGAAACTTGTGGGCTATTTTTATAATGTTAATTAGATCTGTACTAAGGTGTAAAAATTATAACATGAGGGTCTTATGTGTAAATTTGCAAGATTTGGAATTAAATGGGAAATTAGGGTTTCGTATTACATTATTTTAAATGGAGGGACTAAAAATGTAATTATGTGAAACTAAGGGGTTTGAATTCGTACCACACTTATATTTGAGGGTATAATCTGTAATTTAGTAAATGTGAGGGTCAATTATGTAATTATGGATATTATATGGGTTAAATTGTAAATTATATAATCATAAGGTTTAAATGGTAATTTCATTAATTAAGGGGTGTAATTCGTAAATTATGAAACTTGAAGGTTAAATGTGTAATTCTGGAAAACTAAGTGTTCGAATGGTTAAATTATGATATTTCTATTTTAAACCTTTAACTGTGGTAAATTTATGTTGGATCGATATACTCTGACCAAACTAACTTGTAGCTTGTCTACAGTTTAACAACTTTGAATGAATTCAAAACTATTAATAGTGAAACACTGATATACTTTGCTAAGTATGCGGAATCTACTTCAACAAAGCTAAGAAGAATTAAATAAACGACTTTGAATATCATTAAAACCTTGAACCTGCTTTCTTACACAGATTCACTAACAAACTCTAAACTCTAATAATCGTATATCACTAATCGCATATACTTGTCTCTCTAAAACACATATATCTCTAATGCCAACCTAGGGATCCTTTTATAGGCACAAGGAAAACCCTAGTCGGTTTACAATACTTGAACGACAAGTAAATTCTAATTATAACTCTAATCTAATACGAATATTCTAGAATTACACATTAGTCCTTAAACTATTTGCATGGCAGTCCTTTAACGAGCAGCAGTACTTTAATCGAATAGCAGTACTTTGACTTGAGTAGCAGTACTTTGACTTTTATAGCCCAACAATCCTCCCCTAACTTGAATTCTACTTGCTTGATTTCAAGTTTCTTTGTATGCCTTTAACTTCAATACTTTATCTTCAAGGAAAGGTTGTTTCTTCAAACCTGACTCGTTATTGTTTTGTCATCATCAATGCAAATAGTATCTTCAATCTTCATCAGCAACAATTCTTTTCAGCATCAGATCTTTTCAGCAACTCAGCATCATATTGGCAATATGTACATCAGATCTTAAGAGTTTCATACTATTCTCATCACTTTCAGGTGTGTTAACTCCTGTGAGAGGTGAATCATTGAAAACTTAATGGATTTTGATGTCTCTTTACCAAAGCCATTAACTCTGGAGTAGCCAATGTTTAGATTTAGGAAAAACCATGGTACATTGATAACCATATGATTTTTAGCAAATCATCAGCTATCAACGGATTTGAGTAGTCTTTACCAAATAGCCGTTTGCTTTTGGACTAGCTAGTTCTTTTAGTACAATCACTACCATGGTGAACTAATTACCATATAATGGTTTTCCACAGCCTTTACCACAAAGCCATTATCTTGTGGGCTAGCCAACTCTTCACTAATATAGATATGGTGAGTTGAAAACCATACAATTTTTAGTAAATTGCCAACTAAAAACGGATTTGATAATCACATCAGAGCCGTACCCTCATGATGAGTCAAACTCTTTCTTGTTTATTAAACATGGTGAGTTGATTACCATTTGTTGTGTAGTACAAGTACTAACACCATGCTGTTGCTTTCAAAACCATTTGTTGCTGTTTAATCTTTGTGCTTCAAAATGTTTTTGCACTTATCAAAAATTACTAATTTTATCAAAAGACTTTACTGGTTTTATGCTGCAAGCAGTACTTTGAGAAAGTACTGTCTGACCAGCAGTACTTTGAAGAAAGTACTTTATTTTTCAAAAGATTTATATAATAATGAAACCATACCAGTAGTTATGCATTAATCTTCAGATTCAGTAGTCCACTTGATGAATAATTTTATGACCATCAATGCTACTTCATCCTCTTGTTCCACTTCCATTCCATGCTCTAGCATTCTGATCATCAGATCTCTTGTGAGTGGATATCTTTGTTCTGCTAGCATATGAATCATAGTGCCATCTTCTAACTCTAAAACATGTATCCCAACTGATCCAAAGAATCTCCATCTGTTAATCTCCCAGTTGTCTTGATTTTCCCACAAAGCACTGTCCTTAGACTCCTCTGTGTCCCAGATTGTTGTGAGATCTCCTAACAATATCAAACCTATTCCTTGTGGTGGAATATGCTCAAAATAAGTTTGCACTTGGAGATATAACTGAAGCATATCATCTCTATCAATCAGATGTAGAATATCCCATAATGAATTAAACACTCTAAAACTTCCATCTTGTCTATGAAAGATTAGATAATCTCCTTCTTTAGATTCTACAACTGAAAAAGTAGATATCTTGGACTTCTTATCAGAATCTTCTTTCAATTTTGGATTCTCAAAGTCAACAACTCTAAGATAATTTCTGAGCTCATCAACTGTGTCTGTTCTTAATTCAACAGCTTCCTTGAACTTCTTTGATGGCTGTTCATCAGTGACTCTTTTCCTCTTTGAGCTTCTTGTAGCAGCTCTTTCCTTTCTTTTATCTTCAAGCTTGTCATCTTCAAAAGAAATAATACCTGCAAGATCTCTTTGAATAGCTTCTCTAACAGCATCATACAGATCCTTCATCTCTGTATATGTTAATCTAACTAAACCTGTGTATCCTTGACCTTTCAGATAAGCCATCATATCATTCCTTTCTCTAGCTTTACTAATTGGCCTTTTTGGTTGAACATCCTTTCTTGATTCTTCAGCATCTATCTCTGCTTGTAATATTCTAGCTGCTTCCTCATTTTTGGCAACCTGAATTTGTCTTAACTGTGCCAATGTCATCTTCTTCTTCTTCTTTTCTACCAAGATCCCTTTGCCTTTATCTTTTGGATCTATCTCTTGTGCAGGTTGAGAAGAAGTATGATGTTGTTGTTCAACCTCATGAATACTGATGCCTCTTTGACTTGACATATTAAGCATGATGTCAGCAATAGTTTCATCATCACTGTTAGTATGAGCTATAACTTCTTCCTGAGCTGGTTTAGAAGGACCTACTTCCTCTTGAACTTGAATTGAAGGACCAATATCCTCTTCAAAATCTAAGGTTCTAGGTGTAATAGTGAATTGCCTCTCAGTACCTTGTTGAGCAGTACTTTCTTGAGCAGTACTTTCAGCTTCAGCTCCTTCTAAGTTTATTTCCTCAGTATCACCACTTCTCACTTCAACAGTAGCTTCTTCCAAATTTATTTGCTCTGTTTCATCACTCTTCCTCTCAACAGTATCTTGAGGAATATTTTCAGGTGGTGTCCTCTGAGTATCATCCATAAATCCAGCATCTTGTTCAAAATCTTGTTCAAAACCAGCATCATCTTCATTCAAATTCTCTAAATTCCTCCCCATTTGGAATGAAGATTGCTTCTTAGACTTTTTCTTCTTAGAAATCTTTGTAGGTATCCTACCACTCTTCTTCTGAGACTTCACCCATAATCTATGGTGTTGAACTAGTGGCCAAACATACCTCTTCAATTTTTGAAACTTAGTCTTTAATTTGTCTATCCTAGCAGCTTGAGCCTCACTCTCCTTCTTCAGCCTCTTTAACTCCCTTGTTAAAGCATAATTGTCCAATTCTACCTCTTCTTCTTCAAATTGCTTAGACACATTTGTGGAAGAATCAGCAATAGGAGATGGTGGATTATTCATACCTTGGTCTGACTCCTCATGAGTAGGAATGTCCATAGGAGCAGTACCTTCCCTAGTAACAGAATGTGGAGAAGCAGTATGTTGAGAAGCAGTAGGTTGAGGAATACTAACTTCTCTAGAAACTGGAGACTCTTGGCTTGCTGATTCAGAATTTGCTTCTTGCTCTTGCTCTTGCTCTGCATCTCTAACAACTTGTGCAACTCCCAATATATGAGCAGTCAAAGGTGTGTTGGTTCCAGAAAACTTTGCACTTTGTTTAGATAGAAAAGTAAACACCTTTGATGGAAGTTTGACAGTGGGTAGAAAACTTTGAGGTTTAGGGAGCCCATCCCACTAATGCAGATGCAATATTTTGACCAAATTGATCAAAAGAAGTACTCTTGGGACTCAAACAATGAAGTAGAACGTGAATTAGGTACTTCCAATGAGAACAAAACAAAGGCTTTTGAAAAGTAAGCTTCGTCAGATCGCCTTCATAACCTAAATCACTTAAAGTGTCCCAAAGCACTTGTTTTTCAAAACGAACAGCCCCCCCTTCATCATCAAACATCAACACATCCCTAATCGTGGCCTCAGTAATCCTAATAGCTCGTCCAGCAACCGTAGCCCTAATCAACGAATCATCTTCTTTCGTTGCAGTAGCCCAAAATTCTTGCATCCAGGGACCAATAACATCAGGGTCAACTAAAATAGAGTAGTTGATGGAAGACCCAGTTAAGAAATCAATGATCGCATGAAAATCAAGATTATCCCTTGTCTTGTCCAAATTAGCGATCATATTATGTTTGCTAACAGTAAGGCGATTAGCCATGATGAGTTGGTAGAGAAGAATTCGCTTTGAGTGTGTGTTTTGATAAAAAGATTGTGGTGTAAAAGCGAATGAGGGATCTCAAATACGTAAAAAAGGCGGGGAAATAGGAGTGAGTTTCTTTAAATAGGATGAAAATAGATCAAACTCTTAATAATAAAGTTACCGTTTGGATTAACTTATTATCTCCGCCGTAAGGAATTAATTAACCGTGAGCCCCACAATTTTTGACCGTTGGAACAGTACGTCCACGTAAGCAGTACGTTGAAGCAGTACGTTGCTGAAGCAGTACTTTGAGCAACAAAGCAGTACGTTCCATCTTGTTATCCACAATCGATACTCCAAACTAAAACCAAGAACTTGTAAAAGATTCATGCTTAAGTTCTAACTAATAGCTAATGTTGCCTCCCCTCAAATACAACATATAGGCTAAACTAAACTATTAAAACCAATACTTTCATTAAGACCGAATAGAAAGTATACTAACTAATACTAAAGCCTCCCCTCAAATGTAGCCTAGTAGTTAATCATCCCAATGCTCACAACTAAGTGGTTGAATCTTGAAACATCAAATCCCTTAGTGAGTAGATCAGCTACATTATCATCTGTGTGAACCTTAACCACATTTATAAGCCTGTGCTCATAACAATCTCGAATAAAGTGATGCTTAATCTGAATATGCTTGGTCTTGGAGTGATAAACAGGATTCTTCACAATGCAGATGGTACTCTCATTATCAATGTTGATAGGAGTATTCTTGAAATTGAATCCATAATCCAAGAGTTGATTTTGCATCCACAAAACTTGTCCACAACAGCTTGCAGCAGCAACATATTCTGCTTCAGTAGAGGAGGTTGCAGCAATGCTTTGCTTCTTACATTGCCAGGAGACTAATCTTCTTCCAAGATATTGACATCCTCCTGAGGTTGATCTTCTATCATAGTTATCCCCTGCATAGTCACTATCTGAAAAGGCTTCTAAGTGAAAAGGTGACTCCTTAGGATACCATAATCCTAACTTTGGTTGATGCTTGAGATATCGAAAAATCCTCTTGACTGCATACATATGGGAAACCTTGGGTGTAACCTAAAATCTTGCACATAAGCAAACAGCAAACATGATGTCAGGTCTTGATGCAGTTAAGTACATAAGACAACCAATCATAGATCTGTAAAGCTTGACATCCACAGCTTGTCCATCTTCATCCTTTCCTAGAGGTTTATTTTTATCAATGGGTGTGGTGGCAGGCCTGAGATTTGGAAGATCAAATCTTTTGAGTATGTCTGCAACATACTTTTCTTGGTTAATGAAGATTCCATCTCTTGTTTGTCTAACTTGAAGACCCAAAAAGAAGGTTAATTCTCCCATAGAACTCATTTGAAACTCCTTCTGCATAAGATCTTCAAATTCTTTCACCATAGACTTCTTTGTGGCTCCAAAGATAATATCATCCACATAGACTTGGACTAACATAATATCTTTCTTATCCCTCTTGATGAACAAAGTCTTATCAATTGCTCCTCTCCTATAACCATGTTGTAATAGAAAATTTGAGAGTCTCTCATACCAAGCTCTGGGAGCTTGATGAAGGCCATATAGTGCCTTGATCACTTTGTAGACTTTGTTTGGATGTGCAGGATCTTCAAACCCAGGAGGTTGTTTAACATAAACTTCCTCAGAAATTGTGCCATAAAGGAAAGCACTTTTCACATCCATTTGGTAGACAGGAAATCCCATGTATGATGCAAAGGCAAGAAATAACCTTATTGCCTCTATCGTTGCAACAGGAGCAAATACTTCATCATAATCCACTCCTTCTTCTTGGCGATATCCTTGTGCAACCAATCTAGCTTTATTTTTGATAACATTCCCTCTTTCATCTCTTTTGATTCTGAAAACCCATCTTGTACCAATGAATCTTTTGCCATCTGGTAAATCACATAATACCCAGACTTCTTGAAGCTTAAATTGTAGAAGCTCCTCTTGCATGGCTTCAACCCAACTTTCATCTGCTAAAGCTTGAGCTACCTTTTTGGGTTCTTCTTGAGATAAAAAGCAAGCAAACAGGCATGTTTGTTGATCCTTGTGATTCATCCTGTTTTGTTTGTAGACAAAGCTAAGTAAAGCAGTATGTTGCTTAGAAAGCCCTTTAACTTTGTTCCTTGTAACCACTCCTGAAGAGGGTGATCCAATAATGTTACTCTGAGGATGAGCTTTATGAACTCTCAATGTAGGAGTTGGTGGTACTGGAAGATCAGACTCTAAGTTAGTAAAATCAATTCCTTCATTGGAGAAAATACCTTCTTGAATAAGCTCATCATCAATTTCTTCTAATCCAGGAATGTTAGCATTAACTAAATCATCATCATCAACATTGGAATCATCAACAGTGTTCCAATTTGATTGCTCTAATACATCAGAAGTACTGTCAAAAGGATCATCAGTACTTTGATCTAAAGTACTGTGGGCTGTATCTTGAAAATTACTCTTTTTCTTTGCAGCCTCATAAGCCTTCCTTTGTTCATCTTCATAGGATTGTGCTATAGTTTCTTGAAAAAGCATCCTATTAAGCTCTTCTTGTATGGCTTGATCTTCATCAGATACTATATTAGATTGTGGAGCAGTACTTTGTTCCTCAACAATAACTTCAGGTTCTTTGTCAGGAACATCTTCTGGTGTAACATTGACTCCATGAACAATGTACTGTGAATCATCTTCTTTGGAATTAGCCTGATTCTCTTCTCTAACAGGAACATAATTCATAGATGGTGTGAGCTTGAGATCAAGATCAAACATCCAATCAGGACCTTTACCTTTCTGAGTTTCCTTATCTTCCAAAAATTCAACATGAAGACAATCTTGTACCTTTCTGGTATTCCTGTTATAAACTCTAAATCCTTTGCTATTTGTACAATATCCCAATAAATATCCTTCATCTGACTTACCATCAAATTTACCCAGAGAGTCAATGGTATTTAGAATAGTCAGAGAGCAGCCAAAAGGTTTTAGAAAACGAATATTTGGTTTCTTTCCCATGAGTAACTCATAAGGTGTCTTCATCTGAGGTTTAGTTACTGAAACTCTATTCAACACATAGCAAGCAGTACTTATGGCTTCAGCCCAAAAGAGAATAGGTAATTGGGAATCTGCAAGCATTGTTCTAGCTGCTTCTATCAAAGTCCTGTTCTTTCTTTCTGCAACACCATTCTGCTGTGGTGTTCTAGCAATGCTAAACTCTCTCTTGATTCCTTTCTTGGCACAGAATTCATCCATATGCTTGTTCTTGAATTCTGTTCCATTGTCACATCTAACACCTCTTACTTTGAGTCTTAATTGATTTTCAAGGGCTACTATCAGGTCATGGATAGCATCAAAGGTTTCATCTTTGAATCCCAAGAAAAAGACCCAACTAAATCTGCTACAATCATCTGTCACAACCAAGCAGTACTTCTTCTTGTTTAAACTCTCTACTGAAACTGGTCCAAACAGATCCATGTGTAGCAACTCCAAAGGTTCTCTAATATCTCTTTCCCCAAGCTTCTTACATGAAGCTTTATGTTGTTTACCCTTCTTGCAAGCCAAACATGAATGATCAGCCTTGAAAGTTTTGGAAGGTAAACCTTTAACTAAATTTCCTTTGACCAGCTTGTTGATGTTCTTAAAATTAACATGACCTAGTCTTCTGTGCCACAGATGTGCTTCTTCCAATGATGCCTTTGCTACTAAACATGTTGCTCTTCCAGCAGAATTGAGACTCTTTAAGTCTAAACTGTATACATCATTGGTTCTTGGTACTCTCAATGTCACCAAGTGATCATCAACAAATTTGAACTCAGGGGAGAGAATGAGACATTCTGTATCAGTGAACAGAATTGGGTACTTCTTGTCACAAATCTGAGATACTGACAATAGGTTGAACTTGAGCTCCTTTACATATCTAACATTCTCAAAATCAATACATCCAGCCTTGATTGTTCCTTTGCCAGTGATTCTTCCTCCATCAGGATCATTACCAAATGCAACTCTTCCTCCATAATATGCCTTAAAGTCTGACAGGATCTCCTTGTCCCCTGTCATGCTGCCAGAGCAACCACTATCAACAATAATATGATCTTTAAGCTCCTCCTCTGGGTTGCCCTGCACATTAAAGAAAAGGGTTAGTTTCTTTTAGGAACCCAAGCCATTACTGACTTGTGTTCCCCTTGTGGAGTGACATACTTGAATTCCTTCAGTATGTAATCTCCACTGGTTTTAAAGGCATGGTCAATGATTATTTTAGTTGGTCCCATGTCCTGTGTTGCAATATCAACAACACTCCCTGTTTCACCCTTATCTGATGAAAGTACTTCTTGTTCCCCATCAGTACTTTCTTTCTTAACCCAATTTCGTTTGACCTTAGGTTTCTCTGAGCTAGGTACTCTGCTTGAGGTGGAAGACCTTTTATATGAATTGAATCTCTTAGGTCTTCTATGTGAAAAAGTATGAGCAGTACCATGAGTGGGTGAAAACTTATCAGTCCTTTGAGAAGGTACTTCTTGAGACTTATCAGATTGTGAAGGTACTGGTGATTTGGAAAACATTCTTTTCTGGTGAGGGTACCTATAGTCTTTTGAGAAGTTACTATGGTTGACCCTATTTGAGTGATTCCAAACTGGTCTAGTCTCTCTTGGCTTATGGGTGGGAGGTCTTTTCTTTGGAAACTGACTTAAGTATTCTGAATGAAAGTCACAGTGCTTAATAAAGTGATCAGGACTATAGCATACATAACATAACTTTCTCTCCATATTCCCAAATCCTCTTCTATGATTAAAAGGTTTCCTGTAGTAAGCAGTATTTTGAAAAGTTTCTCTTGGAGGTACTGCTGAATGTCCAGCAGTACTTTGAAAAGTTTTTGGAGGTACTGCTTGTTTTTGAAAGGCTGTAGGAAACTTTTGATCATTACCCCTTTGAAAATCATTCTTAGGTTTCTCAGAACTAATTCTACCATTAAGCTTCTTCCTAAACTCTAGGTTGTCTACACCATAACGAGAAACATCTGTCCTAAGAGGTTGAAACTGACCAGTGGGTGGAGGAACTGAGTGATACTCCTTATCTTTCTTAAACTCAGGAGGTGATTCACTAATTGGTTCCTCATTCCTAGATGTGTTTTCTTCTGAGCTTGTAAGGTCATCATCACTAGGTGGAATCTCTTCCTTAGCACTAGGTGGAGTTTCTTCCTTATCACTAGGTGAGGTCTCATCTGAACTACTAGCTTCACCATAACCTAGTCCAGTTCTACTGTTTATTACTCTTTGTTTTTCAACAAATTGAACATGTGATAGACCAGCCTGTTTAATACTACCAAGTCTTTCTAACAAAGTATCTCTTTCCTTAGTAATCTTTTCTAATTCAGACACCTTACATCCTAACTTCCATTCACTTAATTTCAATTGGTAATCTTGTTGCTCATATTTTTCTGCCCAAGCTATTTCATTATTTTCATGTGTTAAAATTTTGGCTTCCATTGACTCTAAAGTTAATTGATAACCAGCTACCTCAGACCTAGCTGTTCTACAATTATCTCTTTCAGTCACATAATCTTTAAGCAACTTTTGATAAACATCATTACACTTAGAGCATACCTCAGAGACATTGGATGAACTTGGTGAAGTGGCTACCATAGCAATCTGAACAGGTTCATCTTCATCCTCCATGCTCCAGTCAAAGCTTCCAAGACCATCTCTTGATTCCAAAGCAGCATATCCAGGTTCCTCATCAAAAGCTGTGCCCCAATCAAACTCTTCCATTGCAACCACAGAATAGGTTACAGGTTCATCATCAAATTCAGCACTCCAGTCAATTTCTGCTAAATTTTCTTGAGCCACCAAAGCTTTTGGTTGTGATTCAGTAATAGGAACCTCCTTTCTTTCAACCTTGGGTTGTTCAATCATCCTGTTTGCCTGATATTTTGCAAACTTGCATTCCCTTGCAAAGTGTCCAAGCTTTTGACAATTGAAACATTCAATCTTAGATTTGTCAAAAGTGATACCTTGTTTGGCTTTGAAATCAATTCCCCTTCCTGTCTTGTTCATGAACTTCTTGATCCTAGCAGTGATCATAGCTACTTGCCATCTTATGTCAATCTCTTCTAAAGCATCTTCTTCAATCTGCAACAAGTCTTCTTGATAGGTAACAGGTAAAGTGGCTTGTTGTGCAAAGAAGGAACATACAATTTCATCAGAATTGGTGTTGTTTGTTGGTGATGGGTTGGGGGTAGTTGTGGTTGTGCAAACATGCTGTGAATCACCAACAGTACTTTGAGAAGGATAAGCAGTACTTTTAGCGGAAGTACTGCTTCTGTTTTCAGAAGATACAAAAGCTATGTTGTGAGTTTTCTGAGAACTGTGACCATTCATCTCTTGCTCGTAGACTTTCAAATTGTTATAGAGATCATCAAAGTCCATAGACTCCAATCCAGGTTGGCCTCTAATCATAGTAGCAACCACATGCCAGACAGATGGCAAACTCCTTAAGAACTTCAAATTTGCATCTTCAACAGATACCTCTGCTCCATATAGTTCTAGCATACTAAGTAGGTTTTGGAATCTGTCATAGGCAGCATCAAGACTTTCTCTTTCACCAACAGTGAAGGTTTCAAATTGCTGCTTCAATAAGTTTCTATGCATCTTCTTTGAAGCATCATTACCTCCAAATCTTGTCTTGATAGCAGCCCATAATTGTTTTGCATCCTTAGCATCATGAAACTTCAATAGGTGACCATCAGGAATAGCAGACAACAGTATGTTGAGAGCCTTATCTTGATTTCTCTTTGTAGCTGCTGGTAAGGGTGGTTGAGGTGGTTTGGGTTGTCCTTCAATTTGTAGAGGTTCATCAAGAACAACATTACCATTGACAATTACATCCCATAGAGCATGGTCAGTAATAGCAAGGTACTGTCTCATCTTCATGCTCCAGAGATCATATTCTCCCTTCTTGATGATAGGAATTCTAAGTGAGGTGATGGATGGGATAGGTGCAGCTTCAGTCGACATTGTTAAGGGTTTGTTGATAAATCGGTTTTAAGGGTTTCTTCTTAATCAGAGTCTCCACACAAGCTCTGATACCACTTGTTGGATCGATATACTCTGACCAAACTAACTTGTAGCTTGTCTACAGTTTAACAACTTTGAATGAATTCAAAACTATTAATAGTGAAACACTGATATACTTTGCTAAGTATGCGGAATCTACTTCAACAAAGCTAAGAAGAATTAAATAAACGACTTTGAATATTATTAAAACCTTGAACCTGCTTTCTTACACAGATTCACTAACAAACTCTAAACTCTAATAATCGTATATCACTAATCGCATATACTTGTCTCTCTAAAACACATATATCTCTAATGCCAACCTAGGGATCCTTTTATAGGCACAAGGAAAACCCTAGTCGGTTTACAATACTTGAACGACAAGTAAATTCTAATTATAACTCTAATCTAATACGAATATTCTAGAATTACACATTAGTCCTTAAACTATTTGCATGGCAGTCCTTTAACGAGCAGCAGTACTTTAATCGAATAGCAGTACTTTGACTTGAGTAGCAGTACTTTGACTTTTATAGCCCAACAATTTACATTTATAACCCTAAACTATGAAAACTTGTCATATTTAACCCTAAACTTGTATAGCTTGTTAAAATGGATATTATTTCCATAATAAGCCTAATTAATGACTTAAGTTAATTCATATCATTTGAATATTGCTAAATACGGAAACTTGCTAATTCTGGAAACCTGCTAAAAATAGAAAGTTACTAAATATGGAAAGTTACTAAAACTGGAAAACCGACTAAGATAAGTAATCTGAATCAAATAAGCTTTTAATAAGTTAGTCATGAATTCGTGTAGATTCGCTGAAGATGGAGTTGCTTCTGACCTTTGTGTTTTCTGTCGTGTTTTCGGTTGCGGTATGATGTACAGATATTCTGACCTTTCTTATAAGGTTTCTCATGATCTCTTTCATGTTCTGATCCGTTAGTTTCTGAACTGATGCCATTGCTATGATTCCCTTTGCTTGAACCTTCTCTGTTGATCCCATCTGATATGACCTCTGTTATGAACCTATGTTATGAAAACCTTTTTAATTATACCATGGAAACGATTTGAGAAAAACCGATTTAAAAAGATGTTTTTAAATGATGCGAAACTACTTTTATATGAAAGGTTTCTAACTTTTATGAAAACTATATTTGGAAGACTATTTTTATGAAAAACCGTTTTGAAAGATTATTTTTATTTTAAAGGATCGTTTTATGAAAATCATGAATAAAGGATTGTTTAAAATGGACTTTTGATAGAAAATTTTGAAATAAACTTTTGATCTGAACCATGATTTAATTATTAATATGAACCTTGATCTGATAAACTCTGATTTGGACCTTTGTTATTACTTCTGAGATAATTGATATGAACCACCTGTTATGAACTATCTGTTAAGGACCATCTGTTATGACACTCGGATTGATACGATGTATGACTCTTAGTTTGATACCCGAGCCATTTCTGTTTTCCTAGCCAGGAAGGTAACCTGGCCATGTCTTTGATGCACCATTGGCATGACTCATGTGTGGGTGAGTGATTTCTCACACCGTCCCCATTCTGATTATGATATGCGCATTACTTTGACTACGGATTATATATGTTTCTGGGGGGCGTATGGATTGCAATCCTAGTTTCTTGTCTGTTTAGTGGATTTAACTATATATGTTATGATTTCTGTTCTGGTGATTGGTACTGTGTGCTATACATGCCCTTCACATATATCTGGGAGCTAGCTACTCCATTTGAAGAATGAGGACACCCCTCATATTATCTGATTATCTGAGAGGTCTCCCCTCTATATGATTTGAAGATTTATGGTTACGATATGATATGATCTGTTTCTGGGCTCGTGGTGGATTACTATCCCTTTCTCTTTTTCCTTTACGTTTATTCATTGACTTATTCCGTGATCCATATTACATCTGTTTGACCATTGTTTCTGTTATTCTGCATTATTCTCTATTACTGTTTGTTATCGTTATATCTGTTCACTGAGCTCTCGTAGCTCAGCCGTATTTCTTTTCCTGCGGCAGGTTTTTAGTAAAGAGCTGGGAATGGGTGGAGAGTACCTTTGGACTTAGAAGACTGATAGCTATTCTGGATTTAGAAGTGATTAGAAGTTATTATTATTTCGGAATTAGTATTTAGTGGAAGTTCATTTGTAACCTTATAGTATCTGTATTTCATTTGTAACCTTTGAGTATTCTTGTATTGCTATAGATGTATGCTTTGTTTGATCTGATATGAAACCATCATTGTGATATCTTTACCCTTGTCGGGTTGGGGTGTTACAGGTGAGGTAATTAATGAGAGAGGGAGCAGGGTAAAATTAGGGACGAAGGGTGAATAGTGTTGGGGTAAGGTTTTGGCGGGTATTTTAGTTGATGGTTGACTGGGTATTATTTGTTTGACCTTCGGGTTAAAATAGAGGAAAACGGGTGTGGGTTTATTTATTTTAGGAGTGGGCTGAGGGTAGGATAGTGGTGGGCTGGGATGGATGTTTTGGGTTTAATAATTTTGAGGATTGGACTTAGGCATATAAATATAGATCTGGTTCATGATTTATTCAAGGGATCATTTGTGCAATTTTTGAAAACTTAAGGACCACTTCTGCCATCTTTCACAAGTATTATCCAAGGGCTTAATTTGACAATTCCATGGTTCTTGAGGGGCTTGACTTGTAATTTCTTCAAAGAATTCTTCAAAGGACCACTTTTGACAATTTATGAAAGTTGAGGGACCAATCGTGTCAAATTCTTCAAACTTTAACCAAGGGTTTTTCTTGTCATGTCTTTGAACTTTAAGGACTTCAATGGACTTTATGAGCTTAATTTTGACCATTAGCTTCCCCGGCTCCGGCTTTTGACACTCTTTCCAAATCTCGAGCTCGGTTTTGCCAGTTTTTCTTGATTTTGTCATTTTTTCTCGATATCCGTACCTGCACATAAACAAACACAAAAACATAAATATCTTTGGCATTTTGGTTAGTTTTTGGTCGTTTCGGTCTTAATTTGGTCAAGAAAAGGTATGTGAATAAGTACATACCAATACTCACAAAATAAGATAATAAGAAAACAAAGAGTACAATGAACTGATATTGTCACCACATATTGATACAAGGTAGTAGATAGTAATGAGTTAATAGATCCCACAACTCGGGATAAACATACATTATTTGCGACATGTGATGATACCAAATAAATTCTTACGACATAATCTAATAATCATTGTTAGCATCCTCGGTCTTAGGTATCTTGAACCTAGGATCACCTTACCAATATTCTCAGAGAGTATAACTGGCCCTTTCCCAAGCATCACTGGGAATGAAAATGGGTCGCTCGGGTTCTGGGATAGTCTCTGGGATGGTCTCTGGGTGGATGGTCTCTGGGTGAACTGCTCGACACTGGTGACGCCTCGGTCGAGGTGGCAGTGGTCGGCGAACAATCCATAAAGAGTGGGTGAGTACGTCGATCTCCCTTTGAGTTGAAACATAGAAGGGAAGACCTTCTGGCAGTGGTGTTGGTGGTGTGGGCGGACTAAGTGGTGGTAACATGGTAGGTGGTGTTGCTGGAGCCCAAACCCCATCCCTATTTGGCACCACCCAAAATCCCATCCCGATGTCTCCTTCGTTATCAACAACGGGCGCATTTGGAAAGTCAAATACAAGGTCGTGGAATGGTGGTTCCTGCTCAAGAATCTCGAGCATGTGGACAGGAGGAGCCGGGTGTAACAATTCAAATTTTTGGATTACTATTCATTTTTACTATTCAATCCTAAAATTTTATTCTACATTCTTGTAAGTTAACCTATTTTCATGATAACATGAGAGTTTGACACTCGTCGGGTCATTTTTGCAAGTTTCGCAAAACCGTGTTTGAGATTTACGTTTAGGTTTAAACGTCATCTAGGCATCCTGATATATCCATACAAAATTGCAAACAAGAGAAATATGTGTTTTTCACATCATACGACATTTCCACAAGATTTGGATTTTTACATTTTCCGGTTTTGCGTTTTAAGCCTACGGTTTTAGGTTTTTACGACAATTAAGCACCCCGAGAAAACTTATCACTCATTTAATATGCTAATATAGAGTATACGGATAATTTTTAAAAATTTATAAGTTTTATATTTTTAGGATACCCGGTTTTAAGTTTCGTGACTTAACGACTTACAGTTAGTGATTACCGGGCAAAACTCACTCCGTAAATGCAAGATATTATCAAAACTCATATCTAGTCACCCTATCCACCATATGGCCGACTATAGAGGGGATTCACAAGCTTAGTTGGCTTGTGATGAAGCCTTTAGCACTTAGGATCAATACATATGTCCAAACTTCCTCACTAAGCTTCCTAAATATCTATAAGTCTTACACTTGCACCTCCTTTGACTAAGTCAAGTATTATGCACCTCCTGTGACTAAACCAAGGCTATATAAACCTCCTCTTGGCCTCTTCTTTGTCGTTCACAACCTCCCACACACAAACACTCTCCATTTGATTTCCAACTTCAAGTATCACTTCAAGTTTGAAGCTCCAAGTTCACCACATCAAGTCCTTTGCATTCTTTGGTGATTCTCTTGAGTTTAAATCCACTCAAGTCACGAAGGACATACCAAATTATTACACAAGCCCTAGCACAACCTTGATCATACAAGAGTAGTGAAGAAATCCAAGAGAAAAGAGCTCTAAGTCCTTGTCCTAGTTCTTGTTCTAGTTTTTCATCCTTGATTTCCTTTCTTATTGAAAGCCAAAAGTTGTAAGAAAACCTAGCTCACTCATGATCAAATCTATTTACATGTTTTCTCATGTTAATATATGCTATATATGTCTAGTTATATTGATATCATGATGTACAAATCCTTAGAAATCAAGCTTACATTTATATGTTAGCCAATGTAAGTAAACAAGTAAAATTAGTGAATTTATGCTATGAAACTCGACCAAAATAACTACCCATGACCTTGGAAAATTACTTACTGGTAAAGAGGATTTTAAAAGGAAAACGTAGCAATTTGAATCACCCGAAACAAATAAATGAGTCAAAAGTTATAATAAAAAGAAGTTTGTGAAACTTAGAACCTAAAAACTGCCAACAAGCTCACTGCCCAGATCTGGAAAATTTTAGAGGCACTTCTGTTCCGATTAGTCAAAAAGTTAAAACACAAAAGTTTTCCGGAATGACGTTTTACATCCAACACATAGAAACTTGGCTTGAAAACGCCAAAAAGGGAGTTTTCTGCCTCAAAATGTAAAACAGTTTTTCGGCGTCAAAAGTTTAGTTTTTCACTTGTCAAGTAATTAAGAACCATGTGATTTTCAAAACTAATTACTCACTAAACATAATGAACTTCATAAAATAACAATCTTCATTCAAAATAAACTTATCCTAAGTTTATTTTACCTTCAGAATAGTAACTTTTGTAAAACGAAGAGAATTTATAAAACCATTTAAGTTACTTATACTAAATCAAGTACCATATAACTTTCATTAGACATTTAGATTTACCCAAACTCACTTGCGGATTATGACCAAACTTATTTTTCAAACCATGTCACTACTTAACTTATATGTCACATAATCAAATGAGCAAAACATATGACTTTCCATATCGAACACTACAAAACTAGGGAGCTTCATGTGAGGGGTTTTATTTGGGCAAACGAATCGACGAGTTGCTGGATTGACGAATTAAAGTGTCCTAGCTCCTCGAACGTTTACTACATGACCTCTGAATTATGATGGCCCAAACGGTAGTACGAGATATATAAACTATAAATGTTGCATAAACCCGTTTCTATAAAACGACATACACAACCTACCAAGTTCTACATCATGATTAATATAAGGACATATATAGGCTCGTTTATGTTTTCTTAGACATTATTCCAAACCTAAGTTGCAACAAATATTCTAGGTTGCACGTAGAGCTTTTCACGGCATATCCAGCGATTTCGTTATATCCTTAAACATCATCCAACTCACGGTGAGTCATAGCCCCATTTTTGTACTTGTTTATTAAACTCTTTAGGGGAGATACATGCTTAACTTTTTTTGACAATCACGATTATTTGCAAACTGTACATTTATCTGAACTGAATGTTGTATTTCACTAAGTAACACTATTGTCACACTTAAGTCCCTATATCACAAACCACTAATCACTAGTTGAGTGAGCGCGAATACTGTGAATAGGTCTAATGGAATTAATGAACCCCGTTAGTGTTGACCCAGTTAAGTCAAACAGATGCACTATATTCGAGAACACTAGGTATAACGGCAAATCATGAATCATTTGTTGAACTAATGGACTTGGTATGATCACGATCTAATGGACTTGGTATGATCACGATCTAATGGACTTGGTATGATCACGATCTAATGGACTTGGTATAATCTCGATCTAATGGACTTGGTATGATCTCGAACTAACGGACTAGGTACAATTGTGAACTAAGCAGAAACTAGAAACTAGAAACTAGAAAACTTAAGACTTCGGTGCTAGTAATCTAGAGCAACGAAAGCACTATCCCTATGTGGTGATTGTATTTATGAGCAATAATAACTGTTTTGTTTTCAACTATGAGTGTGAGACGACGTAACTCACACTACGAATGTTATGATCAACAATTTAAATAAACTCTATGAACTCACCAACCTTTGTGTTGACACTTTTAGCATGTTTATCTCAGGTCCATAATGATTGAGGCTGGCACGGAGGAGCACGAATACTCAAGAAGGCTATAAATTTTATTATCATTCGAAAACCCATTTAATATAAATGTAAACCATGAAACTACTAGGACCTCATTTTGTAAACTCTGATATTTTTATAATTCGAATGATAAATCTTTTAAAACGACTCCATTAGAGTTAGTTTTCTATTGTTATAATTGTTATGCCATGAAGTAACACCTAGTTTGAATTCCGCTGCTAATCACGAAATTGGGGTGTTATAGATTGGTATAAGAGCCATGGATATAGAGAAATGGGTCTAATTAAGACTTACACTATAACTGCTTTTCCACAAAAACATTTTATAGCCTTTCGCTCTCCGTGCCTTCCATCCTCCAAATGATTATGTGACTTTTAGGCATGTTATGCTACATGAAAATACTAGTATATTAATATATACACACTCGATATACTTTCAATCATTTTATCTAAACGATGGACTAAACATATCTGCGTATGCCTATTCTAGGGCATTTCGGCACAACCACATTCTCCCAATCATGTTCCTACTCCAACATTTTATGTCCAAGACATTGTAACTAATTGCAATGGTCTTTCCTATTTCCCAGACATTGTAAATTATACAATGGTGTCAGTTATTTTCCAAAGACATTGTGAGTTGCACAATGGTCTAATCTACTTCCCAAATATTGTGAATTGCACAATGGTCTAATCTGCTTCCCAGACATTGTGAATTGCGCAATGGTCTCTGGAACTATGTCATCACCTCATCAATATCATTTCATATGATATCAAAACCCGTCACAGTCTATCGATTTCCCTAATGGAAATACAAGATATGAGATTTCTAAAGGACAAACTAATCCATCATCTACAAAAGCTAAAGTTCAGCAACTTTCTCTACATTCATCAAAGTTCTCTTCTGATACCTTCATTGTTAAACGTTCGTGATTCTGGCCCAGTGTGGACTGTTTTAGAATTACCTAAAACTTCCTTTCCACATGTATCTACCCATACTATCTTCTATGCAATGGAATGTGAAAACATAGGTTACAAGTCTTGTATGGGCAGGACTTGCAACTGAATGGTTTGACATCGCCTTTGCTTTGTGGACATTTTCTCAAAAGTTATGGACATATCACAAGTATAACTAATTTAGGTATTTGAAAAATTTATCGAACCTCGGCTAAATATAGTCTAGTCACCTATATTTAACCTAGGGACAGTGGAACATAGTGTGACTACCTATGTTCGACTTAAATTATTTCAAATACTGGGAATAGTTGTACTAGGGTTATGTTCGATTAAATTCCTACTTGAACTCGATAATCACCAGAATTCATTAAAAAGATCTAGAGACACGATAGTATCTTACCACTCAGCAAGATCTTAACATCTTATTTGTACTACCTAATTTCGTTCTTGAAATTTTCATACATGAAATAATCCGAACTACTATCTTGGAATAGTCATCGATTCTTCTCTTTATTTCTTTAGAAGTAATAGCCTGTTTAGGACCTAAGGATATCATTCCATCATAAACCTTTAAAATGCC
Source organism: Artemisia tridentata subsp. tridentata (assembly GCA_021014915.2). Lineage (NCBI taxonomy): Eukaryota > Viridiplantae > Streptophyta > Magnoliopsida > Asterales > Asteraceae > Artemisia > Artemisia tridentata. The sequence continues at coordinate 246,243,688 of CP139503.1, forward strand.
TTAAGATTTGTAAAGCAAACTTAAAATCTCTACCCTATAATTATGGTAAGAATACACTATACTCTTCTATTCATCACCATACTACATCATTATCTGAACCCATTATAAGATTTCATGGATGATAGTGAAATACAAAAACAAGATAAAGTTAGTATGTAAAATTTCATAGTATCACGTTTCTTTCAAACTCTAGTTGACTTAGATATTGTACGATATATCATTTATCCCGAAACTAACCAAAACTTTTCCTAGACTCCTCACCACCTGATAACATACACTGAATTCCGGGATGGAATTCACTTTAAGGAGTAGGTAATGTAAAAATTTGCATTTTCAAATTACTATTCATTTTTACTATTTACTCATAATATTTTATTCTACATTCTTGTAAGTTAACATATTTTCATGATAACACGAGAGTTTGACACTCGTCGGGTCTTTTTTGCAAGTTTCGCAAAACCGTGTCTGGTTTACGTTTAGGTTTAAATGTCATTTAGGCATCTCGATATATCCATACAAAATTACAAACAAGAGAAATATGTGTTTTTCACATCATACGACATTTCTACAAGATTTGGATTTTTACATTTTCCGGTTTTGCGTTTTACGCGTTTTAAGCCTACGGTTTTAGGTTTTTACGATAATTAAGCACCCAGACAAAACTTATCACTCATTTAATATGCTAATATAGAGTATATGGACAAGTTTTAATAAATTTATAAGTTTTATATTTTTAGGATACCCGGTTTTAGGTTTCGTGACTTAACGACTTACAGTTAGCGATTACCGGGACAAAACTCACTCCGTAAATGCAAGATATTATCAAAACTCATATCTAGTCACCCTATCCACCATATGGCCGACTATAGAGGGGATTCACAAGCTTTTTTTGCTTGTGATGAAGCCTTGAGCACTTAGGATCAATACATGTGTCCAAACTTTCTCACTAAGCTTCCTAAACATCTGTAAGTCTTACATTTTCACCTCCTTTGACTAAGTCAAGTATTAAGCACCTCCTTTTACTAAACCAAGGCTATATAAACCTCCTCTTGGCCTTTTCTTGGTTGTTCAAAACCTCACACTCACAAACACTCTCCATTTGATTTCAAACTCCAAGTATTACTTCAAGTTTCAAGCTCCAAGTTTACCACATCAAGTCCTTTGCATTCTTTGGTGATTCTCTTAAGTTTAAATCCACTCAAGTCACCAAGGACTTACCAAAGTCTTGCACAAGACCTAGCACAACCTTGATCATACAAGAGTAGTGAAGAAATCCAAGAGAGAAGAGCTCTAAGTCCTTGTCATAGTTCTTGTTCTAGTGTTTCATCCTTGATTTCCTTTCTTATTGAAAGCCAAAAGTTGTAAGAAAACCTAGATCACTCATGATCAACTCTATTTACATGGCAATAAGTTGAACTGTTGGATCGACCTACTTGATAGATCTTTGATCTGATAGAATGCTTATGTAATCACAAACACTCTAAGAGAATCTCTAACAATGAAACTTATGTTTATTCGGACTAAACACAAGAGTTGAAGAAGAATATAACTCATAAAACTTTGATCCTCTATGGATATTTTATTCACTAATAAAGTTGTTATCAAAAGCGTACAATGTTCATAGCCATCTTGTTTCTTTTATTTTACTACAAGAAACCCTAATTCGGCATTCACTAGAAAACGTGTAAACGATATGCAATATCTATTCCTAATATATCTCATGCATATCCATACCATCTAATAATACGGGTTGACTATTTCTACTTACCCGCAGAAACAATACTAACAGCAGAAACGAACAATAACTACCAGCAGGAACCAATACCAGCAGGAACTACATACCTGCCAGCTGGAACCATACTACTACCAGCAGAAATGAAAATTAATACTATTTTAATAATTCCTAACAATCCTCCCCTAAACTTGAATTTGACATGGTTAACTTCAAGTTTCTTGATAGATCTTTGACTTCCATAACATGAGGATTGAACTTGATCTTCAGCAGCAACAATAAGCAACCAGCTGCAACTGAATAGAACTAGCAGAAACAAGAAATCACCATTAAGAACAAGTTTCCAGCAGCAACTTCTAAGTAACAGCAGCAACAGGAAACCACAGCATCATAATCTTGTCACCATCTGATATACAGTTCACTTGATCTTTACTGCAACCATGACTATTTGTACATCAAAACTTTTAAGTTTCATACTATTCTCATCACTTCTAGGTGTGTGAACTCCTGTGAGAGGTGAATCATTGAAAATTAATGGATTTGATGTCTCTTTATCAATAGCCATTAACTACTGGAGTAGCCAATGTTTTGGTGTGTAAGACCATGGTACATTGATAACCATATGATTTTTAGTAAACCATCAACTATCAACGGATTTGCTTTGTCTTTACCTGTAGCCGTTTGCTCAGGTCTAGTCAATTCTTAGGTTGCATAGAACACCTTGGTGAATTGAGTACCAAATATGGTTTTCCACTGCCTTTACCACAAGCCATACACTTGTGGGCTAGCCAATTCTTTGGAACCCCAAAGGGTAACATCCATGGCGAATTGAGAACCATTTCAACTCTCAGTAATGAAACATGGGTGAGTTAAATACCCTATAGTTTTGAGCAAACTATTACAGCTGTCAACGGATTTGATAATCACACCAGAGCCGTACTCTCATGGTGAGTCAACTCTTTCTTGTCTGTAAGACATGGTGAGTGGATTACCATTTGTTGTGTGGTAAGAAACCAACACTGTACCTGCATACAAGTTAGTAGACAACTCTAAAATTATTATTATTATTTTATTTTTTTATTTTTTTATTTTTTTTATTTTTTATTTTTTATTTTTTTATTATTTTTTATTTTTTTTAACTCATAAAATAAAAAAAACTAAACATAAAGAAAATAAAGAAAGAAAATGAAAAAGATGAAAAATGTACAACAATAAGCTTCCCCTTAGACTTATACCTCCCCTCAATCTCAGCACTTAAGGATTGAGCATCCCAATATGAACCACCAAATAGTTAAATCTTGGGCCATCAAAAGCTTTAGTTAACAAATCAGCCACATTATCATCAGTGTGTATTATAAGCACTTGGATAAGATGTTTCTCATTAGCATCTCGGATAAAATGGTGCCTAATTTCTATGTGCTTTGTTCTTTGGTGAAAAACTGGGTTTTTAACAATGCAAATGGTGCTTTGTTTATCAATAAAGATTTTAGTATCCATAAAGTTAAACCCATAGTCTAACAACTGATTTTGAATCCAAAGTACCTGACCACAGCAACTAGCAGCAGCAACATACTCTGCCTCAGTCGAAGATGTAGCCACAATAGTCTGCTTTTTGCATTGCCAAGATATCAACCTCCTGCCCAGAAACTGACACCCCCCAGTAGTAGACTTCCTATCAAAGTTAGCACCAGCATAATCACTGTCACTGTAAGCTTCCAACACAAAAGGAGAATCTCTTGGGTACCAAAGACCCAACTTAGGTTGTCCTTTTAGATATTTGAATATTTTCTTGACTGCATTCAAGTGTGAAGTTAATGGTGAAACTTGATGTCTGGAACAAGCACTGACTGCAAACATGATATCAGGCCTAGAAGCTGTCAAATACATTAGTGAACCTATCATAGATCTGTAGAGGTGAACATTAACAGCATCATCAGGTTCATTGTTGGATTTAGGCTTTGGAGCTTCATATGGTGTTGTTGCAGTCCTCACACTTTCCAAATCAAACTTCTTAAGTATGTCTTGCACATACTTTTCTTGACTGATAAAGATCCCATCAGGATTTTGTTTGACTTGTAAGCCCAAGAAAAAGGTAAGCTCTCCCATAGCACTCATCTCAAATTCTCCCTTCATTAGCACCTCAAACTCCCTACACCAAGCTTCCTTTGTGGAACTAAAAATGATGTCATCCACATAAACCTGAACAAGGATGATATCTTTTGAATTTTTCTTGATGAAGAGTATCTTGTTAATCGCTCCTCTTCTGTAACCATGCTTTAGCAGAAAAGTAGACAATCGAGCATACCATGCCCTGGGTGCTTGATGAAGTCCATAGAGTGCTTTCACCACCTTGTAAACCAAATCAGGATTCTGTGGGTCCACAAAACCCTTGGGCTGAGTTACATATACCTCCTCTTCAATCTCACCATAGAGAAATGCACTCTTCACATCCATCTGATAGACAATGAATCCCATGTATGAGGCAAAAGCTAAAAATAATCTAATAGCTTTCATTCTTGCCACAGGAGCAAACACCTCATCATAGTCAAGACCTTCTTCCTGTCTATGACCTTGAACTACCAATCTAGCTTTATTGCGAACCACAATACCTCGAGCATCCCTTTTGTTCTTGAGAATCCATTTTGTTCCAATTGCATACTTTCCTTCAGGCAAAGGTACTAATTTCCAGACTTTCTGATTCATAAACCTGGTGCATTTCCTCTTGCATAGCCTCAACCCAATCAGAATCTTCAAGACCTTGTGCTACACTGCTTGGTTCGATTTGAGACAGAAAACAAGCATGGAGGCAATGGAGATAGTCTGTGTGATTATTCCTTAGCTGATCTTGAATATAACTGACAAAAGCAGTTTCCCCAAACATTGGTTGTTTCAACTTGCTTCTTGTCTGAACCATTGAATTTGGATCTCTGATAACGCTCAAAACGAGCATGTTTTTAGTCACGTTATCGTTAGATTTGTGCATCATATTTGGTTATATTTGTGTATATTTGTTACTAAATCATGAAAAAGTTTATATGCAAGTAAATATAGCCAAGTACAGGGAAAGATGATAAAAAGATGAAGAAATGAAGAAATTATGCACATTTGAAGAATCACGAGAAAGAAACGAGAAAAGAACCACACAAGAATTCAAGGATTTGATAAAGTCAAGATTTCTATGTTTATATATCAAGAAAAGATCAAGTTCTATGGAAAGAAATAGTGGTGCAACAAAGGATCAAGCACGTAACGAGAAAAGGAAGAAAAAATAAAAGTATGCATGGCAGAATGGCCCATCCGATCAGATGGTGCCCGCATCCGATTCGGATGGGAGAAAAGTGATTTACCGAGAGATCCAACCGATCGGTTGGACCTCAATACCGATCGGTTGGAGGAGACTGAAGTTACAAAAACGCATTTAATGACGAATTTAAGCCCCATAATCATGGTGGCTTATCATTTCTTGGTTATTTACTGATTAAGGACGTTTTTGCTTGAGGCCAAAGGGTTCCTTCACTTATTTAACAAACCCTTGGCTAGTTTACAAGTGTGACAACCCAAAAAAACCCAGTAAGGCTTACACCAAGTCTTGCTAAACTTATTATCATTGCCCGAAAGCTTGTAGTTGCTGTGAGAACGTCCAGGGAATCTTGAGTTCAAGTCTCAAGAGTTGTGTCCAAGTGTGGAGTTGTTTACGTGTGATCATAGGCGATTGGAGGAGAGTGGTTGCTATAGTTCCACAATTCTAGTTCTTGTAATTTCACAACTAGGTATTTCTTGTTTGAGTTATTATGAACTACTTTTATTTTAAGATGAATGAAAGTATGGTTGATTACTTGTGTTTGATTATGATTATTATGGAGTGATTTTGGTTATGCTTGTGTGTATGATGTGATAATTGTTGGAGTATTCTTATTTCATAGTGATGCATGAAATCATATCTTGTTTTATGAGTTTGTTGAAATACAATCTAATCTTGCTTAATTGGTTGGTAAAAACAGTTTTAAAGATTAACAAAGGCCGAAAGGATTTTCTTTATGTTTTTATTCCAAAAAGTTAGTGCACGAATTAGTATGGACTATGGTGTGTGACAAGCACCATATTAACTCATTAAAATGGATTTGGAAACGATTTCATCACGAGAATAGGCCGAAAGGATTCGTAGGAATTCCTAAGATAAGAAATGCTTTTCAAACAACAAAGAGTTTAATAGAATTATCGCACTAGTTAACAAAGGCCGAAAGGAATTAACTAGGAGATTGAATTCTTAGAGATGATTTCTCATGATAAAAACCATTGATTGTGAATCACTCATTTTAAGTTGTGCATCATTACAAGTTACACCAAACTTGTTAGATTACTCTATACAATTGTCATGGAATTACACACAAGTATATTTGTTTTTTATTAATTGATTTTTACTTACCTTAGAATTTACACCAAATCGGATTGACAATCCTTTTTGTCAAAACTTATTTTGCAAACCCAAACCCCAATTCCCTTGAGACGGTCTCAACTTACCCACCTTTACTAATACGGACGAGTATACTTGCTCGTATGTGTTGATTAGAGAATTAGATAAATTGATTTTATAAATTTTTAAAACTTGCACTACACACGGCACATCAAATTTTTGGCGCCGCTGCCGGGGAATTGTCTAAATTACTTGGTAGTTTGGTTTGCTAGTTTATAAGTTTTGTAGCAAAAAAGTAAAAAAAAAAAGGTTGGTTCGGAGCCAACCGAATCGGATGGATTTCCATCCGATCGGTTGGTGGCCTCGGTAAAATTTTTAGTTTTTAGGATCGAGTGTTATTTTTCAGTTTTTATGTTTATTTAATGTTATGATTAATGTATTAAGTGTAAGAATAATTAAGTTAATTAATAGTGGTAGTTAAAATAGTTTTAATGTTTTAATTTAGTAGTTAAGATAGTTAATTTTAGTTTAATAATTGGTAGTTTAAGAGGTTTTGTTTTTTTTTTTTTTTTTTTTTTTTTTTTTTTTTTTCCTTAATTGTGATAGTTAATGAGTTTAATGGTTAATCAAGTTAATAAAGTAATTAATAATTTAAAGATCATTAAGTTGTTAATTATGTGTTTTTATTTTTTAATGAATTAGTTTATTTTTAATTATTAGATTTTATATAAAAAAAAGAGGAGTCTTAATTTAGTTTTTAAATAAATATAAAAATAAAATAATTTTTTTAAGAAAAATTCGATCTAACCGATCGGATGCTGCCCGCATCCGATTCGGTTGGGCAAATCCGAGTTTTAACGATTCAACTATCCGATCGGATGGGTTCTAATACCGAACGGATGGATGCCTCGGTAAAATTTTGTGAAATTTTTAATTTTTAGTTGTTTTGAAGTTTTAATAGTTAGAAGTTGTTTGTTTGTTTGCTTTGATTTTATTTATAAGTTATCTCGATTATAACTAACCCTCACGCTAATAGTTTGGATTTTTTTTTTATGGTTATGTTATAGTTAGTGTTTAAGTAGAATGGAGAGTTTAAGCGAGTTTCGGAATACTTGAGAAATTTGGAAGAGATGCTGAAAGATTCAGGTGATTCATTGGAAAGTTTGGGAAATATTTTGGAAGAAGCTAAGGTTGATTTGGAAAAACAAGAAGAAGTTGGAGAAAGTCATGCTAGTTCACCTAAGGAGAAAAGAGTTGTTGTGTTTACACAAGCACCACCTAAGGAGTTTGATGCACCGTTCATGAGGTACTCTACACCTTGTGGAGTGGAAGGTATTAAAGCTTGGGATGCTCAGCTTAACATGGAATATGGAGACAACTATATTATGGAAGATATGCTTGGTAAGCTTGGTTTTGTTAGGCTTGACTATGAGGATTATGGAAGAAAGATATTGAGAGATGTGAATGTTAATATTCATGGTCATGTGTTCAAAGTTGATTTTGTTGTTTTGGAATATGGAAATGCGGATGAACCAGAAGTTGTGTTTGGTAGAGATTTTATGGTTAAGACTAAATGTAGGATTGATTTTGCATTGGGAGAAATGAGGATAGATGTTGATGATATGGTAGAAGAAAAGGTAGGAAAGGGAGAAATTGTTAAAATGGGCAAAGCGAATAGAAAGAAAACACCACTTAACAAACTTACCCAACCCTCCACCCCTAAGAATGAGAGTTATTCATCTAGTTCACCACCAAAAACACCATAAATAGTTAAACCATTAACCCAAAAGCAAAAAGAAGCAATTCTGGAAAATTTGGAGACAAAGTTTAAGGAGCTTATGGAGGAAAAGCCGGTAATAGAAGTGTTGAATAATTACATGACTTATCGTAAGAAGTTGGATGCAGTTATGATGGCAAGGGCTAGGTTAGAGGATAAGAATTTTGATGAGATTGCAAGAGAAAGGATAGTTGAGAATGGGTTGCCTAAAAAGGAGAGCGATCCGGGAAATTTTGTGTTACCTATTAAAGTTAATGGAACCGATGCGATGTATGCGTTGGCTGACACAGGAGCAAGTGTGAATGTAATGCCGTATCCATTGTATAAGAGATTAGGACTTGGTAATCCTCAACCAAATCAATATAATCTTACTATGGCTGATAATTCACGAGCAAAAGCGATGGGAGAAGTAAAAAATGTTAGAGTCCAAATAGGATATCAAGCTTTCTTGGCCGATTTTCTTGTGCTTAATATTCCGGTGGACAAGGAGTTACCATTGTTGTTAGGAAGAACATTTTTGAGAACTTGTGGAGCTATTATAGATATGGGTAGAGGTACTATGACTATAAGTGATGGAATCTTGAAGCATACCTATTATCCAAAGCCTAGAGGAAATATTGTTAAAGAAGTTCATGGTGATAGAAGAAGAAGAAGAAAACCACTTGGGTTGCTTTGAAGTAGGTAGAGATGAAGAAGGGAGGCCTAAATATGGGCCGGTTGTCCCAAGTTACTTTGATATTGAAGATGATATGGAAAGAGCTCTAGCGATGGAGGCTTTCTATAACCCGTTTGAGAATGTTTTTGTGTTTAACAAATTGACAGATTTTCTTGGATCTTTACCGGTCCAATTAAAGAATTTGAAATGGGACCCGAAGGAGCTAGTGTTTACAAGAAGGAAAAAGAAGACGGAGAATGGCATGTGAAGTTTGATATAGTTTGTCCGGATGGAAGGAACTTTACAAGGAAGTTTAAAACGCAAATGACTAACCGAAAGTTGTCCGGGAAGTTCCAAAATGAAGATATCTTGAGGCACGAATATTTTGAAGGTTGAAAGATAAGAGTTTGAAGAATAAAAGCACAAAGCTTGTGCTAGTGTTTTGTTTGTTTTCTTTTTAATTTTATGCATTTTAGTAGTTTAATGGTTTGCGTTTGCGTTTAAGTTTGAGTTTAGACCTTTTAATTGTCTTGGTTTATTAAGTTTTAAGTTTATGAAGTTATGTTTTGAGTTTAAGAGTTAAGTTATGTTTTAGTTGTAGAGATAGAATTGAAAAACAAGTTGGGAGATTAAGTGTGTTGAAGTATTTTTATGCTTAAAAGAAATATTTTTGAAGAGTAAAAACATTTTCATTTGTTCTTACAAGTGTGAGAAAAGTGTTGACAAAAGAAAAGTGAAGTTTTTGCAAAAATTCAATCCGAATCGGTTGGATCAAATACTGATCGGATGGATTGAAATATATATACTCAAGATTTCAAAAATCACAAAAACACACACACACTCAATCCACCAAACTTGGGATTCAAAAATTCGACCATTAGAAGTCTATTAAGTGTTGCAGGAGTGTTGAAGAAACATCTATGGCACCTAAACAAGTAAGTAACATCATCAATTTTTACTAATTAGGTTTTAATTCGAATTTCTTTATTTAGGTCAAAATTTGGGTATTTTTGATATAGTTCGAATTAAGATGTAATTTTTGTGGAATAGATGGGTAAATGATTGAGGAATTCATTGCAAAAAGGAATTAGATAGATTGATTAAGTTTTGAGGGAGAATTGATTGATTGAATTTTCGGATTAAAATGGGTCAAAACTTTAAATTGATTTGGATTGCAATTGATGGTTTCCAGGTGTTAATTAGTTGTTGATTAGTGATTCTAGGAAGATGCATTGTTGATTAGCACATCAATGAAAGAGGTTTGATTTGGTAGTGTTCATATGTTCTAGGAAGGTTGAGAAATCATGCGAATATGTTATGAACGTGTTTGGAGACGAGTGGGATATGTAGAAACCATTATGATCGATCAAATGCGGGACAGGATAGAGCTGGATTGTTGGAATTGATTAGAAATCGAGGAATGAATTTTTTTTTGAGTTAGAACGCCTCAACCGATTCGGTTGCGGGTAGATACCGATCGGTTGGGCTGGGACAATTACTCCATCCGATCGGATGGTGAGTAATACCGATCGGATGGAGCTATCGGTAAATAAAAATGAAATTTTTTCCAAACGAGTTTTGTGACTTCTAAATCATGTCATCTTGGTTTTTATGCTCTTATACTGTCATATGTTTGTGTTTTCTACAGAGTTATCTTGCAGGTGGCTCGAGTTCATCACGTGGTAGAGTGAATCCGATTGTAACGAAGTATGTGCAAAGGAATGCCAAGAGTAAGGTTCAATATACTCTCAATTCTGAAAGTAATGAAAACTTGAAGTTCAACAAGGTTAAGAGCAAGGAGGAAAAGCACGCTTTTCGGGAGCGTCTTTCGAAGCTACAAGGAAGAGAAATTGCTAAACCAAGGTTAGTCGATTGGAGTTTATTTGCGGAGTATAATTGTGAGACTGAGTTAAGAAACATGATGAGGATGTCGTATGTTTATGAGGGAGACGGTGATAGTTTTGAAGATCTTTCGTGGGAAAGAGCATTTAGTATTTATGAAAATGTTAACCGAGAATGGTGTTTGGAGTTTTTCTCCACATTTTATTTTGAAAGCAAGATTGTGGATGTTGTCAATGATAGATGTATCTGGTTTAGGCTCTGTGGTAGGGAACATGTTTATACTTTGTCGGAGTTTGCTGTAGTTCTTTCTCTATACGATCAAGATGAAATTGAGCATCGTTTGTTTCCAGTTCATTTTGCAAGGTTGGTAAGAAAGCATAATGATTATGAGGGTCTAGCGGATTATTGGAATAGAGTGGGAGATCCAGGTTGTAGTAGAAGGAACTTATCCAAGTTAAGGAGTCCTATTATGAAGATTTTACAAAAGTTGATCGCTTGGGGGTTTTGCATAGAACAGGTAGCAGGGATAAGTGCAATCAACCGGATCTATGGCTAATGAAATTGTTGGAGGAGGATAGAAGGGAATGCGGCTTGGATAATAGCCGAGTATTTTCAAGAAGAGCACCAGGGAATAAAAGATAATAGTGTGATTTGTGGAGGTCACTATGTGACTATGTTGGCAAGAAATTTGGGTTATTTTGAGTATGAGGAATTGGAAAAATGTTCGGAAATGAAGGAGAGTGAGACGTGGGATGATAAAAGTTTCGGATAAAGCGTTGGATAGGAAAACAAAGACGTTGGGAGCTGTGACAGAACCAACGATGGGCACACCTCATGAAGCACCTCAAAAAAACCGTATCAACCACCACCACCAATTAGGAATGTTCATGCCCCGGGTAGTTTTGACTCGGGATGGGGAGATTGGAACCGTGAATTGAATGAGATAGAGTGTAGGGAAGTTGGAGAGATTCTATGATGATGAGGCAAAATTACAACTATGATTATTCCATGCCGATGATTCAACATGTAGCTCGTGATGCTAACTATGAGGTACCTCCCTACAATCCACCAAATGTTCTACCCTACCCAATTCAGTATAACCCATATCCTGGCCAGTATCCTTACCCGTATCCTGGGTATGCACCATTTCCCGATCCAGTGCCAGTTTATGGTAGAGTCCCTACAGTTGGAAGTTCGAGTTACGATGTAGGAGGTTCCTCGTCAGGTGTTGGAAAGAAAAGGCCCAAGTTTACAGTTTTTGATGATGAAGAGAACTATGAGGATGATGACGAGAGTGAAGATGAGCAGGTTTATGGCGATGAACACATGGATGCCGATGATTGATGATCATCGAAGATTTGGTTGAGCAATGGTTATGTTTCAAAAACAATGTTGGTTGAATAATTTCTATTTCCACTACTTTAACTTAACTTTACTAGGATTTTATTATTTATGGTTTGTTTTGAACTATTTTTGTTTATTTTAGTATTTTTGCTTTGTTTGTTTCGCATATAGTTTTTGCAGTTTTTTTTGCAGGGGAAGAATTCACGAAAGCTTAGTGTTGATCAATATTCGGAGTTAGGAGAACTCATGTGCTTACGTAAGATCAAATAAATCTATGCGAATTTTTTTTCCGGGTAGCATTTTATTCTATTTTATTTTATTCTCTAAATTTTTCCCATTTCCTTTACTTTTAAGTTCATTTTATTACATTGAGGACAATGCAAAACTTAAGTGTGGGGGAGGGAAGAAAATAGAAAAAATTGGTATGATTTTTAAATTTTTAGTTTTAGTAGAATTTTGGGATTCGAGTGACTAGAGTTGGTTCGCCCTTGATGTTCTAGTTATTTATATATTTTGATTCAATGGTAAGAATGAGGCTATTTGAAATTTTTTTCGAATTTAATCAAGGAAGGAGAGTTATTGATAACTATTGCTAGCACATGTTATAACCCACCTTAAATTGTGAGGATTTAAGCCTTTTTGTATAAAGCATTTCTTATGCTCTATATTTTGTTATGAGTGTGTCGGTGATCATGTTGATTCTAGAACTTGTACGTGTTATGCATTACGGTTAAAATTACTTTCGAGTAATAAAATATATTCAAATGATAAGAGGAAAATTAGGATTTACACCAAATGGCCTTCCGTTTACAAAAATATTTTTGCTGACCGCATTGGTTAGTTATCCTTAGTATTTGGAATCCATTTGTTAGCGTTAATCTTTTACGCTAGATACCCTTAGTTACACCTTCTGAGCCTTATCTTTTCTTTTGATTAAATCCAGAAAAATATAAAGATTTTACACCTTACACCTTAGCCTTACCCGAATCAAGTTCAATTGAAGTTCGAAACTAGTTATTTTTTGATGATTACATGTTGACCACACTTTGTATGTGTATATGTTGTTTCATTGAAGAAGGAGGTCGCTACTCTTATTTGTACTTTTTGTAGCGTGTGCTCATCCAAAGTGTGGGGGTGACGAGATAGAAGTTGGAAAAAAAAAGTGATAACCAATGTGTTATATTATTATGAAGATGAAAGAAGATGAAGTGTGTTTGAGATATCGATTAGCCAATGTGCTAAGATGAGATATATATATATATATATATATATATATGGTGATATATATATATATATATATATATATATATATATATATATATATATATATATATATATATATATATATATATATATATATATATATATATATATATATATATATATTTGGTGATTGATTGATAAGAAGGAGTTAGTATGAGATGCGGAAGAATGACAATCGAAGAAGTTTGGTGGAGTGATCATTTGAGGTATAAAGAGTTGGGAACGAAATTTGGACTTGATTCATATTTATTCGTTTTTATTTTGTAGAAACCAATCACAAATAATTCCCATGTCTTATCCTTACCTTTACCAATTACTTGATTCATTGTTAGCTTTCGAGCATCCGGATTTAGTGATGGCTTTGTCTAGATATGAAGTGCATGGATGTTCTAGTGACCATCCGGGTTTTTGAATAGTTGAAAAACGTTGCTAGCGAGCTAGTGCGTGTTTTGGTGACCATCCGTTATGCAAATAACGTTGTTAGCGAACCAAAGGTACAATCTAGTGACCATCCGTTGCTTGGCTAGTCAAGAATTCGTTGTTAGCGAGCTATTACTTTCTTGTATGAAATATTTGCACAATAGCTAGGTAACCGTAACCTTTAACCTCAAACCCGAATAAAAGACCTCTTTGATGTTTTATTTTGTTGTTTTGATACTCGTACAAGCTTATGGTAAGAAACGTGAATCATGTCTGAGCAATTGAGTGATATGTGGTGCGTGCGTGCGTATGCTCTAATTTATACCCACGGTATGTCGTTGTGGTTTTAGCAGTATTCAAGTTTTAAATTTATATTTAGCCGACTTATCAATAACACACACACTTTAACGAGCAGTGTACCCGGTCAGTATGAATATAATGGTAAGTAGAGTGTCGATCACTAAGAGTGGAATGTATTATCTAGTTATTCTAATCAGTATTTTAATATCTTAAGTTAGCTATACAACCTAATCTAACGCAAGGGGGTTTCAGCCTGAGAGACTGGCACGGTTTCGTTGCAATTAAATAATAAACTAAACTAATAGGCACGAATCAGCGAATAGCACACACGTACACAGATAAATACTCGAGACAATAAGAAGACCTGTCCTGATAGTTAAGTAGCTTGTCACTTGTTTTATTGCTAGTTTTATATGAAGTGTATAGTTCGATGCAACGCACCGAGATTAAGTCCTTTCTCGTTGGTTCTAATCTTATCGGCGAGTAAACCCTTAATGATTACTTATGACTATCCTATTTATCTTTCTTCCTACTTTTCTACAGACGATAGAATGCATAGGCGATCTAATAAATAGGCGAGGGCAGAGGCATGGCGACCCGATCAACGCTCAGCTAGACACAGAGGTTATCAATGCACTAATAAAAGTCACCAAAGACATCAACATATAAACTTTAATTAATGGGAAAGCAGTTTTAAGGGAGTGCAACCTTTCCGTTGTCACATTACACAAGCCACCAATCCTGATGAATTAAAGTTTACTAATACAATAAAACAAAACTACTTAATGAATTTAATACATGCAGGACCTTCTTACAGCTCTTGTATCTTCGTTCAAGGTGTGTCTTATGCTGCTACTTCGACTGAATTCGTCCTAGGGTTTCTGTCTTCTCGTACTTTGCTAAATTTCGAACTTTCCAACCTTTCGAATACGTCTGGTCTTGGGGTATTTATAGTTTCTGTCTGAGGGTAAGATGCGGCGCATCTAATAAGTAGATGCGGCGCATTGACTTAACTTCGCGTGGGGTCCAAGATTAATATATTCAGGAATATTCGTACACCGCCAGAAGATGCGGCTTAACTCCATCCTTAGATGCGGCGCATGTCCTTGCTGTCTTGGATAATATCTTGTGAAATCTTGATAGTGATGCGCCGTATGTAATAAGCAAGATGCGGCGTATCTGGAGCAGAATGTCTTGATCTTGTACATTTCAGTAGACTCATATCTTCATGCTTGTTTTGCTCCATAATTAGTCCAAAATCGCCAAGTTTCACATAATACTTGTTTTTACCTGAGAATTACAAAAGTAAACATTAACGTATCAATTCTCACAGATAATATAATAAAACAAGTCAAATAAATAGGATAAATGATGGTAATAAAATGTACTTGTTTGAGTTCATCAAATATCCCCCCACTTGAACTTTACTTGTCCCCAAGTAAACCTTAGAATTAATCTTATGAAAATGTATCCTAAAAGATATTAGGATTTATTTTTATATTTAAGCATGTATTCATTTTGTCATAATCACACAACCAAACACTTAACGAATTAAAAGTAAAATAAAATATTTCGATAAAAGCAAATCTAATCGTTTAACTGTCCTAGTCGTGACGAATATTCTATCATAAGCTTGGCAAGTATACACATCCCCCCACTAAAGCTAAGGAATAACAAGTCTAAAGCGGTAAAAAGGGTTTTTGTTTAAGGTTAATCATTCTTCTTAATCTCTATCGATCTCAAATTCCAGAAAAGGCGACAAAATCACAAATACATGATCGAATCCACGAACTCGATACTTGCAATTGCTCAAATCCTTAACTCGAATAGGCTAAAGATAGGACCAAGTAATCTTCACCAATAATATTATATCAAAAAGGGCGACAAAATCATAAATACATAGCCGAATCCACGACTACGATACTTAAGATTGCTCAAATCCCTAATCTCAATAAATCAAAGGTTTGGATAAAGAATAATATAGGGTATGGATAATATTTGGGATACAAATTGGTGTAAAATGAAAAATAAACAAAACAGATAAATTAAAATCCTAAGTGTGGTTAATCACTATCCCAACCATCCCATGAATAAGACTCATATCATAGAATAACTCACGCTTTAACACTTGAAACACACGCTTTAGGTAGACACGAATTATACTCAACAAGATCTTAATCAAAGAATACCTTAGTTGGCGTTCCCATAACGCCAACTCCCATTCAATCCATAATATAATATACAACAAATAGTGGTGATATGACCACTTAATACAAAACTTTACATAAGTTGGTTAAAACAAACTTCCAACTTTTCTTTTCTTTTTTTTTTTTTTTTTTTTTTTTTTTTTTTTTTTTTTTTTTTTTTTACCTTAAAACATAAACATAGATGTGTAAAATTTCACAACTTCTATCACTTCTTCTGGATAATTTTTCCATACTTTTCATACTTTCAGAAATAACAGTAATAGTGAAAGTAGTAAACACACGAAAAATAAACTCAAAGATATACAATATTACTTTCACTCCAATTGCATTGTGCAATTTCCCGACCTAACCAAAGATAATGAATTACGCACGCGAACACAGGTAATGTAAGGAAACACACTTTGCCTAAGTAATTAACCAACCACGGATTTTAATCTACAGGGTAGGCTAAGGTGTAAGGGTGTAACGAAAACATTATAACAAAGGTGTAAGAAAGAAAGGAATGGCTCTGAGTGTTTTTCTAAGGGTATCTTACTCTAAAAGTGAGAGTAACAAAAGGGTTTATACGGGGGTTAACTAACCAGTGTAGTTAGCTAATACACATAACATATAAAGGCTATTTGGGTGTAATCCTAGAATTTACCAATTTAGACAAGTCATTCCAATTATATAAAATAATACTTATTATGGTGGTCTCGAATAGTATACAAGCCAAGTTCTAAAGTTTACAAGTCACCGGCACACTCATAGATTTGTGAATTTTGAAAAATCACAATTTTTGAAAATAATCGTTATGTGTGCAGCTATGAATTTAGACTTTAAACAAAAACATGCTAAAAATTTTAATTTTGATATATTAAGCACATTTTAAGCATATTTTTTGAAAAGTTTAGGACAAGTAAGTGTTCTAATTCTCCAATCCCCCCACTTAAGTTAAACAACGTCCTCGTTGTTTGTATCAAAGGTTAAAAACTGGAAAATAAAAGAATTAGAACAGAAAAACTCCCCTGAGATTTGCTCGGTATGATCCTCCATTAGTATAAGAGCAAAAATCATCTTTCTTGTGGATTAGAACGTTTAAGCTTCATATTTGATGTATCCACAGGAAATGCAGGAATCTATAATACCACCAAGACTTTAACACACCTAGTTAAGAAGGTTCAAACTTACATAATACATTAGTAGTTAGTAAAAATAAAATTTAAAAATTAAAATGAAAATCATCAGGTCAGTCGATCGCCGTATCTTATGGAAGAAGATACGCCGTATCGAGCCTGGAATAATTACGAATCAGAATAAAAGATGCGTCGCATCCTTAACCAGGGATGCGCCGCATTAAAATAAACTGATAAAAAGTTTTAAAGTTAAAAATAAAAATGCAGAAAATAAAGTAAGATATGACCAGTGCAGGAGATGCGTCGCATCTTAGGATGGAGATGCGCCGTATCCTCTGCGGCCTGACTGACTCGACACAGAACAGAATAGTAAAAATTTTCGGGTTGTCTCCCGGTTAGCACTTGTCTTTATTCCAGAGTCTTCAAGTTAGACTCACGTTCAGCTCTTTAATATCGATCATTGAAGGAGTCGGAAACATCGCGCTCCCTCATCGCCATTCAGTAATATTGAACACTCCTTGCTCGTCCTTAATTTCCACGCGTTCTTCTTTAATATCTGTATAAATAAAGTTCTGTCCCTTTCGGGCAGAGATGACAAAATGATAGACGGGAAATTCTTATTATATAAAGGCATAAATAAGCAAGGTGGGGTGGTAGTTCAATAAACACATCATTATTCAAATTTGTTTTCTCAACTATTCCCCTACGTTTGTTAATTACTACGCAATCATACCACTCATCATCAGAATCATTAACAATATCGCGTCTAAGTTCGGTTGGTACATTAAGGTCAATAAATTCCTCAAAGTTCTCATGATTAGGATTAGTTGAGTTGTTTTGAATCAATGTTTCTCCCATGAGCCTAGCTTCAAGATCGAGGTCCATACGCTCTTTTAATCCTAGCACATAGACGCCTCTAATTATGCTTTTAACAGGATCTTGACACTTATAGACTAGTTTATTATTCTCTACCCTTAATGAGATTTTTCTTTTAAACACATCAATCTTAGCATGGGCAGTAGACAAGAAAGGTCTTCCAAGGATTAAAGGAATCTTAACATCCTCGGGCATATCTAATATAACAAAGTCTACAGGGAAAATAAACTTCTCAATCTTAACTAGCACATTATTAGCAATCCCTTCAGGTCGTTTTACCGTTTTATCAGCCAATTCAATAAGTAACTTAGTTGGTGCTAATTTTCCTAGTCCTAGGGTAGTGAATGTCTTAAGGGGCATTACACTAACGCTAGCTCCTAAGTCAGCTAACACATTATTGAAAGATATATCATTAATTGAACAAGGTAAAGTAAAACTTCCTAGGTCTTTTTCTTTATGAGGCAAGGCATTTAAGTCGGTTGCAGAGCTCTCTTCTTTCATTGTAGCCTTGATCTCCTCTTCAATCTTTGTCTTCTCTTTTAGTAGTCTCCTTAAACTGATTGAAGAATTAAAGAAAAATTCGGGTCTTGCACCATCATTACCATTCATCAGTCTTCTAGGAAAAGGAATGTTAGGAGTGACTTCTTCAGTGGCGCTTATGGCCTTGACATGATCTCTTGGGTTGGTTTCAGTTGAGCTAGGTAAACTTCCATATCCCCTTTCTTGAAGAACTTTGCTCATTTGACCAATTTGTTGTTCCAATGCTTTGATCGAAGCTCCTTGATTTCTTGTAATAGTGCCCGTTGAAGCTCGGATTTCTTTGATCATAGCAGTATTCTCTTCATGTCTTTTAGCAGCATCGGCCATAATTTGCTTTAGAGTGTCATCTAAAGTCTGCGTCCTTTCTTGGTAAGTGGGATTAAAGTTGTTCTTTTGATAGAATCCCGGGGTGGCTTCCCTAAATCTTCCTGAAGGTCGGAATGGTTGTCCAAATTGGGTGTAATATGCTTCTTCAAACGTCTCACTTTCATTCTTATTCGGGCAATCTTTAGTGTAGTGAGGTCCTTCGCATTTTTCACATCCAACTTGGGCAGCATACACTTTTTCATCACGCTTCTTCATCTCTCTACTAATTTTATCCAATTGAGCTTGAATAGCAGCAAACCCGTCAAAATTAGTGCTGCTCTTAGATCTAGTAGAGGTCCCATTGTGCCATTTTTGAGAATGATCAGCAGCTTCTTGGATAGCTTTCCTAGCATTGGCTGCACTCATTTGAGGCACAGCTCCCTTAGCGTCCAAGATTTGTCTAGTAGGCACGTCCAATCCTTGATAAAACAATATTATCTCCTGCATAGGGGTTAGATAGTGTTGAGGACATTTTACCAGTAAATCTTTAAATCGTTCCCAAGCTTGATAAAGAGTTTCATCAGGCTCTTGCTTGAAACTGTTGATAGCCTCCATCTTTTTAGCAGTCTTAGCAGGTGGACAATATCTCTTCAGGAATTTGCTCTTCAAATCTTCCTATGTAGTGATTGAACTAGCAGGTTCATTCCTTAGCCACTTGTTAGCAGCTCCTTTTAGCGTGATTGGAAAGATTCTTAGCATGAGTTGATCGTCAGTGACTCCTTCTGAAGTAAACAAATCCGCAATCTCGAGGACCTTTTCAACATGCTCATTAGCATCCTCATGTTCCGATCCACTGAAAGCATTTTCTCTTAGCTCCTTGAGAAACTGACCCTTCAATTCAAACTTTGATTTATCATCAAACTTTGGTCTAGCAACTCCTGAAGTGTAATCAGCACGGGTTTTGTTCATGTATTCCTCCATAGTTGTGTTTTCGCCCATTACTTCTGTTTCTACTTCCTCTTTCTCTTCAGAAAAATAATCAAGCTCGAATGAACTTGAGATATCAAAGCTTTTTGTGTTGAAAAGCCTTTTAAGCGAATGAAAGGCTCGTTCAGGATCTTCGAAAGGTTGAATCAAGTTCTTCGTAGAACTCCTGGTCATGCACTTCCTGAAACTATCACAAAAGCATCAGTAGGGTATGTTCAAGAAAGTAATATATCAGAAAATCAACAACGAAAACGGAATACGAAAAATTAAAGTTACTGATATCTGCAGACGATGCGCCGTATCCAAAAAGTTGGATACGCCGTATCTTATAATCGTTTAAAATTTAATCAGACTTTATTCAGAAAATAGATACGCCGCTTATAAAGTAGAATGCGCCGTATCAGTTTTAATTATCAAAAATCGATATTTATTTAAAATTAAATGTGCCGTATTAACAAAAGTTAATGCGCCGTATTTTCGTTACGTTTCAAAATACAAGATTTTTGATTCAGAAGATACGCCGTATCGACAGAGATCGATGCGTCGTATCTGTTTAATAATTCGAAAAAATATTTTTAATTAAAATAATAGATACGCCGTATCTGTAAAAACAGATGCGTCGTATCGCGTTATCGCTTAGAAAAAAAAATTTCTTATTAAAAACAGAT
This sequence comes from Artemisia tridentata subsp. tridentata, assembly GCA_021014915.2. Lineage (NCBI taxonomy): Eukaryota > Viridiplantae > Streptophyta > Magnoliopsida > Asterales > Asteraceae > Artemisia > Artemisia tridentata. Next base: position 246,264,134 of record CP139503.1, read on the forward strand.
ACGCCGTATCTTGGGGAAAGATGCGTCGTATCGAATTAATTAAACGCGTTGTATAGTTTTTAAAAATTTAAACGCAATACGCCGTATCTAAGAAAATAGATGCGCCGTATCGTTTATATTAGCTCAGTACAACGATAGCAGAATACAGAAAATACGAAAAATAAAAACAAATAAAAACAAACGAAAATAAAAAAAAATTAAAACACACAAAAACAGAAAATATGCAAAATAATACAATGAATGCAAATTAACTAATACACAACACGGTTAGCGGTTAGATTAAAAATTAAAAAGAAAAACCTAATTAAAATACAAATCAAATTAACAGATAATAACAATTCACTCCCCGGCAGCGGCGCCAAAAACTTGGTGCGTGCGTGCGTATGCTCTAATTTATACCCACGGTATGTCGTTGTGGTTTTAGCAGTATTCAAGTTTTAAATTTATATTTAGCCGACTTATCAATAACACACACACTTTAACGAGCAGTGTACCCGGTCAGTATGAATATAATGGTAAGTAGAGTGTCGATCACTAAGAGTGGAATGTATTATCTAGTTATTCTAATCAGTATTTTAATATCTTAAGTTAGCTATACAACCTAATCTAACGCAAGGGGGTTTCAGCCTGAGAGACTGGCACGGTTTCGTTGCAATTAAATAATAAACTAAACTAATAGGCACGAATCAGCGAATAGCACACACGTACACAGATAAATACTCGAGACAATAAGAAGACCTGTCCTGATAGTTAAGTAGCTTGTCACTTGTTTTATTGCTAGTTTTATATGAAGTGTATAGTTCGATGCAACGCACCGAGATTAAGTCCTTTCTCGTTGGTTCTAATCTTATCGGCGAGTAAACCCTTAATGATTACTTATGACTATCCTATTTATCTTTCTTCCTACTTTTCTACAGACGATAGAATGCATAGGCGATCTAATAAATAGGCGCGGGCAGAGGCATGGCGACCCGATCAACGCTCAGCTGGACACAGAGGTTATCAATGCACTAATAAAAGTCACCAAAGACATCAACATATAAACTTTAATTAATGGGAAAGCAGTTTTAAGGGAGTGCAACCTTTCCGTTGTCACATTACAAAAGCCACCAATCCTGATGAATTAAAGTTTACTAATACAATAAAACAAAACTACTTAATGAATTGAATACATGCAGGACCTTCTTACAGCTCTTGTATCTTCGTTCAAGGTGTGTCTTGTGCTGCTACTTCGACTGAATTCGTCCTAGGGTTTCTGTCTTCTCGTACTTTGCTAAATGTCGAACTTTCCAACCTTTCGGATACGTCTGGTCTTGGGGTATTTATGGTTTCTGTCTGAGGGTAAGATGCGGCGCATCTAATAAGTAGATGCGGCGCATTGACTTAACTTCGCGTGGGGTCCAAGATTAATATATTCAGGAATATTCGTACAACGCCAAAAGATGCGGCGTAACTCCATCCTTAGATGCGGCGCAAGTCCTTGCTGTCTTGGATAATATCTTGTGAAATCTTGATAGTGATGCGCCGTATGTAATAAGCAAGATGCGGCGTATCTGGAGCAGAATGTCTTGATCTTGTACATTTCAGTAGACTCATATCTTCATGCTTGTTTTGCTCCATAATTAGTCCAAAATCGCCAAGTTTCACATAATACTTGTTTTTACCCGAGAATTACAAAAGTAAACATTAACGTATCAATTCTCACAGATAATATAATAAAACAAGTCAAATAAATAGGATAAATGACGGTAATAAAATGTACTTATTTGAGTTCATCAATATGTCATTAAATTTACCCTTGAGTGTTGAGTGAATTTAAAAATCCTATGAGAGGAGCTTAGTTATGTTATCAAGCTCAAATTAACTTGTTTATGTTTCAAGAATTTTTCACACCTAAAAGTTAAAAATGACAATTGTTCCATTGGGATAGTTGTTGGATTTTTAAAATCATAATGAAGTGGCCATTGAGTTCAGTTTTCTTAAAGCTAGACTTGCTCGAGGGCGAGCAAAACTCAAGTGTGGGGGATTTGATAACGCTCAAAATGAACATGTTTTTAGTCACGTTATCGTTAGATTTGTGCATCATATTTGGTTATATTTGTGTATATTTGTTACTAAATCATGAAAAAGTGTATATGCAAGTAAATATAGCCAAGTACAGGGAAAGATGATAAAAAGATGAAGAAATGAAGAAATTATGCACATTTGAAGAATCACGAGAAAGAAACGAGAAAAGAACCACACAAGAATTCAAGGATTTGATAAAGTCAAGATTTCTATGTTTATATATCAAGAAAAGATCAAATTCTATGGAAAGAAATAGTGGTGCAACAAAGAATCAAGCACGTAACGAGAAAAGGAAGAAAAAATAAAAGTATGCATGGCAGAATGGCCCATCCGATCGGATTGTGCCCACATCTGATTCGGATGGGAGAAAAGTGATTTACCGAGAGATCCAAACGATCGGTTGGACCTCAATACCGATCGGTTGGAGGAGAGTGAAGTTACAAAAACAAATTTAATGACGAATTTAAGCCCCATAATCATGGTGGCTTATCATTTGTTGGTTATTTACTGATTAAGGACGTTTTTGCTTGAGGCCAAAGGGTTCCTTCACTTATTTAAAGAACCCTTGACTAGTTTACGAGTGTGACAACCCAAAAAAACCTAGTAAGGCTTACACCAAGTCTTGCTAAACTTATTATCATTGCCCGAAAGCTTGTAGTTACTGTGAGAACGTCCAGGGAATCTTGAGTTCAAGTCTCAAGAGTTGTGTCCAAGTGTGGGGTTGTGTACGTGTGATCATAGGCGATTGGAGGAGAGTGGTTGCTATAGTTCCACAATTCTAGTTCTTGTAATTTAACAACTAGGTATTTCTTGTTTGAGTTATTATGAACTACTTTTACTTTAAGATGAATGAAAGTATGGTTGATTACTTGTGTTTGATTATGATTATTATGGAGTGATTTTGGTTATGCTTGTGTGTATGATGTGATAATTGTTGGAGTATTCTTATTTCATAGTGATGCATGAAATCATATCTTGTTTTATGAGTTTGTTGAAATACAATCTAATCTTGCTTAATTGGTTGGTAAAAACAGTTTTAAAGATTAACAAAGGCCGAAAGGATTTTCTTTATGTTTTTATTCCAGAAAGTTAGTGCACGAATTAGTATGGACTATGGTGTGTGACAAGCACCATATTAACTCATTAAAATGGATTTGGAAACGATTTCATCACGAGAATAGGCCGAAAGGATTCGTAGGAATTCCTAAGATAAGAAATGCTTTTCAAACAACAAAGAGTTTAATAGAATTATCGCACTAGTTAACAAAGGCCGAAAGGAATTAACTAGGAGATTGAATTCTTAGAGATGATTTCTCATGATAAAAACCATTGATTGTGAATCACTCATTTTAAGTTGTGCATCATTACAAGTTACACCAAACTTGTTAGATTACTCTATACAATTGTCATGGAATTACACACAAGTATATTTGTTTTTTATTAATTGATTTTTACTTACCTTAGAATTTACACCAAATCGGATTGACAATCCTTTTTGTCAAAACTTATTTTGCAAACCCAAACCCCAATTCCCTTGAGACGGTCTCAACTTACCCACCTTTACTAATACGGACGAGTATACTTGCTCGTATGTGTTGATTAGAGAATTAGATAAATTGATTTTATAAATTTTTAAAACTTGCACTACACACGGCACATCAAATTTTTGGCGCCGCTGCCGGGGAATTGTCTAAATTACTTGGTAGTTTGGTTTGCTAGTTTATAAGTTTTGTAGCAAAAAAGTAAAAAAAAAAAGGTTGGTTCGGAGCCAACCGAATCGGATGGATTTCCATCCGATCGGTTGGTGGCCTCGGTAAAATTTTTAGTTTTTAGGATCGAGTGTTATTTTTCAGTTTTTATGTTTATTTAATGTTATGATTAATGTATTAAGTGTAAGAATAATTAAGTTAATTAATAGTGGTAGTTAAAATAGTTTTAATGTTTTAATTTAGTAGTTAAGATAGTTAATTTTAGTTTAATAATTGGTAGTTTAAGAGGTTGGGTTTTTTTTCCCCTTAATTGTGATAGTTAATGAGTTTAATGGTTAATCAAGTTAATAAAGTAATTAATAATTTAAAGATCATTAAGTTGTTAATTATGTGTTTTTATTTTTTAATGAATTAGTTTATTTTTAATTATTAGATTTTATATAAAAAAAAGAGGAGTCTTAATTTAGTTTTTAAATAAATATAAAAATAAAATAATTTTTTTTAAGAAAAATTCGATCTAACCGATCGGATGCTGCCCGCATCCGATTCGGTTGGGCAAATTCGAGTTTTAACGATTCAACTATCCGATCGGATGGGTTCTAATACCGAACGGATGGATGCCTCGGTAAAATTTTGTGAAATTTTTAATTTTTAGTTGTTTTGAAGTTTTAATAGTTAGAAGTTGTTTGTTTGTTTGCTTTGATTTTATTTATAAGTTATCTCGATTATAACTAACCCTCACGCTAATAGTTTAGATTTTTTTTTATGGTTATGTTATAGTTAGTGTTTAAGTAGAATGGAAAGTTTAAGCGGAGTTTCGGAATACTTGAGAAATTTGGAAGAGATGCTGAAAGATTCAGGTGATTCATTGGAAAGTTTGGGAAATATTTTGGAAGAAGCTAAGGTTGATTTGGAAAAACAAGAAGAAGTTGGAGAAAGTCATGCTAGTTCACCTAAGGAGAAAAGAGTTGTTGTGTTTACACAAGCACCACCTAAGGAGTTTGATGCACCGTTCATGAGGTACTCTACACCTTGTGGAGTGGAAGGTATTAAAGCTTGGGATGCTCAGCTTAACATGGAATATGGAGACAACTATATTATGGAAGATATGCTTGGTAAGCTTGGTTTTGTTAGGCTTGACTATGAGGATTATGGAAGAAAGATATTGAGAGATGTGAAGTTAATATTCATGGTCATGTGTTCAAAGTTGATTTTGTTGTTTTGGAATATGGAAATGCGGATGAACCAGAAGTTGTGTTTGGTAGAGATTTTATGGTTAAGACTAAATGTAGGATTGATTTTGCATTGGGAGAAATGAGGATAGATGTTGATGATATGTTGATGATAAACTTGTTAGATTACTCTGTACAATTGTCATGGAATTACACACAAGTATATTTGTTTTTGATTAGTTGATTTTTACTTACCTTAGAATTTACACCAAATCGGATTGACAATCCTTTTTGTCAAAACTTATTTTGCAAACCCAAACCCCAATTCCCTTGGGACGATCTCAACTTACCCACCTTTACTACTACGGACGAGTATACTTGCTCGTATGTGTTGATTAGAGAATTGGATAAATTGATTTTATAAATTTTTAAAACTTGCACTACACACGACACATCAATCTCCAAGAATCAGACTGAGGATGAACCGTATTTATCCTCTTAGTAGCAGTGGGATTGACATCAATGGTTGACGCTTGATTGGTGATAGAGGGATTGAAGTCATCATCATATGAAGAGGAAGTGAAGATGCCTGTTCTTGATTGATGATGAGGATCTTCCAACTTAGATCCTGAAGAGAGTGAATTTCCAATATCAGATGGACTTGGGTATCTTGTGTGAGGTTCATTGAAACCCAATGTATTGACCGAAGCTGAGAACAAAGGACCAGCAGGAGTGGTAACAACAGTAGGAACATAAGAGCCATCAGCAGAATTGGTAGTAGCAGCAGGAACCGGAACACCACCAGCAGAATCCATATTCCTGCGGGCTTCATCTGCAGCTTTTCTTAAGAGCTCCTCTGTTTCTTGTGTGAATTCGAAACCAAACTTTTCAGCTGCTTCCTTGGCATCATGTTCTTGTCTTTGAAGCCTAGCAAGATCTTCTGCAAAACTTGAATCACTTTCAGCCATATCAGAAGATTCTTTGAGCTCAGTACCTGAAAAGTGGTTAGAGGGAAAAGAAGGAACAACAATGGGTTGTTCATCACACTCAGAGTCAGAATCATCATCTGAGGTACCTGCATTGTTAGTTTGATAATCATGTGTACCTGCAGATTGATTAGCTTTGAATCTAGAATAACCTAAAGTATCAGTCAGATAATCAAGGTCAAAATACCACTCATGACCTGCACCCTGTAAATTAGGTTTATCCTCAAGATATCTTAAATTGAGTGTCTCTTCTATCCTCTTAGCAGATAAATTATAAACCCTATAGGCCTTACTATGAGTAGAATAACCAACAATAAACCCCTCATCTGCCTTCCCTTTAAATTTACCTAGGTGATCACTGGTGTTCAAAATAGTTACATGACATCCAAAAGGTTTAAGATAACTAATGTTAGGAACCTTCCCAGACAAAAGCTCATAAGGTGTTTTGTTGTGAGGACTAGTAATCGATACCCTATTCAGAACATAGCAAGTAGTGCAAACTGCTTCAGTCCAAAACATGGTAGGTAACTTAGAGTCAGCCAGCATTGATCTAGCTGCTTCTATAAGGGTTATGTTTTTCCTTTCATCAACCCCATTTTGTTGTGGGGTTCTGGCATTACTATAGTCCCTTTTAATCCCCTTATGCCCACAGAAGTCAATTAGGTTAGAATTTTTAAATTCTGTCCCATTGTCACACCTGATAGTCTTAATCTTTTTATTTAGCTGGTTTTCAATTAAGGCAATAAAGTCCCTAATCACATGATAGGTTTCATCTTTAGTACCTAAGAAGAAAGTCCAAGAAAACCTGCTAAAGTCATCTGTAATCACCAGACAATAGTACTTATGGTCAATACTTCTAATGGAAGTATGACCATAAAGATCCATATGAAGTAACTGAAGAGGCTCAGTGATGGTGCTCACAGCCGTGATGGCCTTGTATGAAGCTTTGTGTTGCTTTCCTTTGTTGCAGGCAACACAATTATGTTCATTTGTGAAGGTCTTGAGAGGGAGCCCTTGTACCAATCCATTCTTTGCCAACTTGTTGATGGTCTTAAAATTCACATGTGTCATCCTCCTATGCCATTTGTTAGATTCATCCACAGATGCTTTTGCCACCAAGCAAGCCAAATCACCCTCAGGCTGGACATCATTTAAATTGAAGCTATAAAGGTTGTGTGTTCTTGGAACTTTAAGTACAACCTGACTCTCATCAGGTAACTTGAAGTCTTTGGACAGCACAAGACAGTCAGCCTCAGTGAAGAGAACACTGTTCTTCTTGTCACAAATTTGTGAGACAGAGAACAAGTTGAAATTCTGAAGTTCTTTCACATAATAGACATTCTCAAAATCCAGCTTGGATGTCCTTATAGTTCCTTTCCCTGTTATCTTGCCATCTCCTCCTCCAAATGTCACATTCCCTCCATTAATGGGTACAAAATCATGCAGTCTCTCTATGTTTCCTGTCATACTTCTAGAACATCCACTGTCAACAATACCTACATCCTTACTTCTATGAGGATTTTCCTACAGCAAAAGAACATACAACAATATTAGTTACATGGGAGACCCAAGCCATCACTAACTTGAGCCTGCCTTGTGGATCAATAATAAGTAAACCATGGAAATTGATGAGATCCACCATTGTTCTTGGACCCCATTCTCATATATTGGTCATTGTATCTCCAAGAACAACCTGCTGAGGGCTTAACAGCAGTTTCCCATCTTCCCCCCCCCCTTTTGCATAGAGTCAAAATAAACAGGCCTAAAATCATTTTGAAAGTAAGTGCTTGTAGGTCTGTAGAAAGGTCAAGTAGCATTTCTTTTCCAACCAGCAGAATTGGGATTACCAGCTGGAACTGGTTTTCCTGCAGGAAATGGCTTACCAGCAGGAACTGGTCTACCAGCAGGAACTGGCTTACCAGCAGCAACTGGTTTACCAGCAGGAACTGGTCTACCAGCAGGAAAAGTAGCTCGACAAGAGCTCATTTTTGCTGCTTGTGGAACAAATGGGGGTATTTTATCTACATTGTTCCATAATGGCGTAGATTGCTGTTGACCAGCACACATACCCATCCTATTCTCATAAAAGTCACAATCTTTGATAAGATGAGCATAACTACCACACACAAAACACGATTTCTTTCTAAAAGATTTATTCTTAACCTGAATTTTCTTATTGCACGCAGAGTTATCACAACCAAAACATGAAACACAATTGTTCTTAACAAAATTAAAACTAGAAACATCATTGCTTTTAACAGAATCAAAAGAAATGTCTTCAAAAGCAGCTGTCTTTGAATTAGATTCATCATCAGCTATTCTTGAGGAGAAATCTTCAGACTTGGTTGTGGTAGACTTGTCACTTGAATCACATGAGGCAAAGTCATTGGTCTTGATTTCTGAGGACTTGTCACTGTTAGAACAAGAGACAAAATCATTAGATTCACAATCAAGATCAGGCAAGTCATTTGACTTTTTGCCATATGTCATTTGTGATTCATCAAAGTCTGTGTGGGGAGAGGTAGGCTTAAAGACTCCTGTTATAGGTGGAGGAACAACATTCATTCCTCCTTCTTTAACAAACTTAACAGGAATTTGATAATTTACAGGTTCAGGGTCAAAATGGCTTGGCTCATTAGGGTCATACACTTCATCTGGCCCTATATAGTCTCCAAACCCCAATCCAAGTTTAGCTTTCACAGACATAGAGCTATCAATTAACTTGTTTAGGTTTTTAGATGTTTCTTTCCATTTATTGAACCTAGCCACGGTATCTTCTAGCTTAGTCTGCAAATCCTGTTTTTCTGTAGACACCTTATCATGTTCTCTTTCAGAATGTTTTAACAAATTAGTAGTATTTACCAAATCTCTTTCTAACACCCTTATCTTTTCTTCATATGCTAATTGATTATTTTGGTACCAATCCTTTTGTTTTTCTAAAGTTTTGAGTGAATTACTATAAGCTTGAACCTTAACATAATAATCTTTATATTGAGACTCTATATCATCAAATTCTTTCTTAAGTTCAGCATACATATTATGACAACCAAAAGGACAATTTTGTACCTGTGATGAGTGATGAGGCGAAAAGTGTACCGCTTTTAAGGGGTCATTTAAGCCCGAAATCGTATTTATTTGATCAAATATTGCCCTAAATCGTTCCTTTTGTCATTTTAGGTACTTTTGAGGAGAAATCTGGAAAAGGAGGCATTTTGGACGTCTTTGGAGCATTAAAGTGAAGAATATGACAAAGTCTCAAAATCGGCTGAAATTTACCTTTGACGGCGTCAGAATCATCTCTTGACGGCGTCATGCCTTGGCAAGAAAAGTGGGATGTGAAATTTACTCATGACGGGCCAGTGAGTTAGCATGAGAATTCTGACGGCGTCACGCTTTAACTAAATCAAGGGCGTCACGGCTTAAATCATAAGGGGACGGCGTCACGTTCATGATCCGACGGCGTCAAGCCTTGATAGGCCAGAATGGATTTTTGAAGAGCTAAAGAGGGACGGCGTCAAGAAGGTCACTCGGGAACCCTAAAAGCGGCGAGGTGACGGCGTCACACTCCATAAGGTGACGCCGTCAGATCCAAAAATCTATATATAGTTTTCTAATCTTTTGTCATTAGGGAGAGCTTAGTGTGTGGAATTTTGGGATAAAACCCTAAGACGATTTTAGCTACTTTTTCAGGGCTTCTTGCCTTGAGATCTTCCATGTTTCATTGAAAGATAAGTTATCAATTAATCATTCAATATGTCTATGTGTTGTTTGATTCTATCTTATGCTTGTCTTTTGTTTAACATGTTAGGCTAATTTTATCTTGTGTTTGCTTAGATCTAATGAAACTTAGCTATTGATTATTGGTTGTTAGTGTGTTGTTAGTTGTATTGGATGATTGTTTATCTATGTTAGGCTTAAGAAAACTGGCTAACTTCCTATTCGGTAATTTGCTTGAACGTCTTAAGAAACATGAACCAAACGCGTACTAAAGGTTTTTATGGTTGTATTTAATGCACAAGTGAATTCTAGTGATCCCATGTTAGGAGCTTCCTAGCCGGCTCGACATAGGAGTGAAGTAGGAGCTTGTAGAGTTGGGGAAGTAAGTACGCCACCCCACGAATGGTATTAAGGAATACACCCGTCATCCACGCAACTAATACACACTAATTAACCGGTAAAAGATAGTTAGGGAGTAAGGAAATCTAAGTAAACACATTTCTCTACACATAAGTTTCTCACCACTTTTCATTTTTGTTATTTTATTTTATTTGCATTCGTAGTCATTTGGGTTAGTTGACTAGCAACTAATTCCGCCCACTCCTTCAAAACCCGAGATTTTACTTGCTTTCATAAAATTATAAAAACATAAAAAGAATCTTCCTCAACCCTTAGACCTAATTAGAGTAGCCTTTCATACCTAACGAACACTATTCCCTGTGGAGAACGATCAATCCCCCGTACTTACCACTACACTATACTACATCGGTCAGGTACACTGCCTGGTGGGGTTGTAAGCCTCTTGAGATCCCTCGAGAGGTAAAACCTGTTGTAAGGTTACAAAACCACGCAATCAAGTTTTTGGCGCCGCTGCCGGGGAATAGTTATTGTTTAGGTTGAATTTTTATTTCTATTAGGTCTACTCACTAGGTTCCTTTCTAGTGAGATTTTTATTTTATTTTTCTAGGTTTTCTTTAGTCTATCTATTTTCTTCGTGTCTTTGTTCGTAACCATTACCGTCCGACATCATGGAAGATGGTAATATCCTTAACCCACACAACCCACCACCACAACAACCACAACCACCTCCTAGAGCCCGTACTTTAGGAGAGTATTCCCGTCCTAGCCACCATGGCTATCGAAACACCATTGAGCTCACTCAAGGAGCCAATATCACACCCTTGCGATCCGACACCATCCGGTTGGTGCAAAGTGGATGCGCATTCCATGGACTTCGTTCTGAAGATCCTAATCAACATCTCAAGGACTTTCTTAAAATCGTTGATTCTATAGATCTTGATGTTGCCACTCGAGAGACGACTCGATTGCGTCTCTTCCAATTCTCTCTGCGGGACCAAGCTAGTCAGTGGCTAGAACGTCAACCCGCAGGATCCATTACCTCTTGGGATGATCTCACCACTCGTTTCCTTGCTCAGTTTTTCCCACCGGGAAGAACTACCAAGCTAAGGAATGATATCTTGATGTTCCAACAACGTCAAGGCGAAACTCTCTACGAGGCATGGACTCGATTCAAGGACTTACTCCAAAAAGTCCCTCACCATGGCATAGAACTTTGGCTCCAAGTCCAAATCTTCTATGACCATATCAATCTCTCCACGAGACAAACCATTGACCAATCGGCCGGTGGCAAGCTACGTGATCTAAGTGCGGAACAATCATGGGCTCTCCTAGAGGATCTTGCTCTTTATGACAACGAAAGTTGGAGTGATCCCCGTGATTTGAATAAAACGGTCAAGGCAATATCTTTGCCTTCTAACAATTCAAGCACTTCCGACCGTAGGATCATAGAACTTGAAGACCAAGTCAAGTTCCTCATGAAATCCTACGAGGCTCCTAAACCTTCAATCCAAGTGAACAAAATCACTTCTTCATGTGAATTATATAGTGGTCCCCACGACACTCGTGATTGCATGGAACTCCCCGAACAAGCTTTTGTGGACTACGCATCCTCGCGTACCGACGGAGCGGGAGACAAGTGGTACACTTTCAAACCCGAGCCAAACCCCTACGGTGATTCATACAACCCCTCATGGAAAAATCACCCGAACCTTAGGTGGAAACAAAACCAAAACTCTCAACAAACCAATTCTTCCAACCCACCTAATCGTTTCCAATCAAGCGGTTCCAACTCGAACCATACTTTCAACAACAATCCTTCCAGCAATGGTAGTACCAATAACTTTGAAGGATTGATGTCTCAATTTATGGCATCTCAAGAAGCTCGTTTAGCCAAGTTTGAAGCCGATTTCAAACAAAAACAAAGCGAGATGACCGATAAGATTGACACCTTGTTGAAAGCCCTCAATAACCGAGAAATGGGAGCACTCCCTAGCAACACGGTCAAGAACCCGAAACTAAATGTCAACGCTATTTCATCAGTTTCGTCCCCTAGTTCTTGTCCACAATATTATTCGGTCAATTCCATGAGCACGTGTTTCAAACAAACCCAAGTCGTTCCAAATGACCAAGAAGTTATGACATCCAAATTGGTCAACAACATAGTTGAAACACCTCCCACTCAAAACCTTGACGAAGAATTCAAGGAGCTCCACCTTGAAAGTCCGGTTGTTGATGAGTTGGATGAAAAGAAGCTCAAGTTAGGCGAAAGAGGGACCGCCTTTGTTCAAAACAAGCTACCTAAGAAATTAGATGATCCGGGCTTATTTGTTCTACCTTGCAAGATCGGTAATTCGGAGGCTTATGACACATTAGCCGATCTTGGATCAAGCCTTAACCTACTTCCGTTACCTCTCTACACCTCTCTAAAACTTGGAAAACTTGAAGAAACCGAGGTAATAATAGGCTTAGCGGATGGAAGTGTTGCTTACCCGGTTGGAGTAGTTAAGGACGTGTTAGTGCACATTGGAAAACTAACCATTTTAGCCGATTTCCACGTCCTTGATATGGTTAGCGACCCTACATGCCCCTTGTTGATAGGTAGAGGATTTTTGGCGACCGCTAGTGCTATGATTGATTGTAAGGAATCCAAGATAGCGGTAGGAGAAGGAGATACTTGGTCTGTCTATGATGTTAAGAAACATGCCTATGATACTAGTGAGGAACCAACACCACATTGGCTAGAATCAAATAGGAGACCATCTAGATATGGACCTTGGATTGATAGAGACTTCATAGGACCCCAACGCCCATTTTACCTAGAAGAGGACTTTGTTAACCGAACGCATTCGGTGGAGCAACTCTTGGCTAGGGACACCGAATTGGATCCATTTGAAGACCCTCTAGTTTTTAGAAAGATGATTGATTTCCTAGGAGTTTTGCCAATTAACCTAGGAATGAATAAGTGGATTTGTGAGGAAGATGATCATAAGTGGAATTGGGATAAACCACCCAAAGATGGAGATGGGTCATGGCATATCAAGGTGACATTGTATGACCCGGATGGAGAGAAGTTTGAAAAGACATATCGTACTAAGCGAACCAATAGGAAACTTCAATCCAAGCTTAACCCTAAAGACGTCCTTGATGACGAGCTCACTTACATAGGGTAGCGTGACTTTGAGTCTAGCTACAAGACTCGTTAATAAAGAAAAGCGCTTCTTGGGAGGCAACCCAAGCTTTATTTGTTTTATTTGCTTTGTGTGTTTATTTATTTGCTTGTTTGATTTTATTTTCCGTATGTGTTGTTTAATTTTATTAGTATTGATTCATGTTCAAAACTAATTTGTGAAAATGCTTTATGTTGTTTTTAACTTCGTCTTAACTACATATAAAGGTATTTTGCAAAAGATAAGTGTAAGGGAAATCTAAATCGGTTTATTAGAACACAAATGAACATGAATCGTAATAATAATAAATTAGCATACATATTAGTATTTGTTTGAGTCAAATGCTTGTATCGAGTCATAGTGATGTTTTGCAGGATTTCCAGGAAGTAAGGTAAAGGTTTTTCCAGAAATTTTTCGGAAACTAAAAATGAAAATTTTTGTCAGGTCATTTCTGACGGCGTCAGGGGTTATAACCTGACGGCGTCAGATTTAATTTCCAGAAATTTTTGAAAGTTTTGTTTTCATAAAAAGTTTTTATTTAAAATCTCCAACTTATAATCTCCAGGAATCTGCAAAATTATCATTCCACAAGCATTATATCCTTATATATAGATTTTATCCCGCCGATGTTATGCAGGTTCTCGTGTTTGTTTTCTCAGGTTTAACAGGTTATTTTGGACAAGGAAATGTTTTGAATCAAGCTTGTGGCGATGCATTAGTCATGGAGCTTCAACATTACTTTGGAGGAAGATCTAACCGTGTAATTTCATTATCCACCGAGCGAATCAGGGGAGTATTTGATTTCATTCTTTTACTTTATGCTTTTACATCTTGTTATTTGAACATTGGGGACAATGTTCATCTTAAGTGTAAGGGGAGGGTAAAAGTACGATTTTAGAGAATACAATTGCGCTTGATTTTTGTTTGTTTAATAATAGATGTGTAATAAAACTGAGAGAAATACTTGATTAGGGTAATTTTAGTGCCAAATTTAAAATTTTTTACAACATATAGGAGTGAAACTTTAGTTCTAATGAGCGTCTCACGGATAGGAGTTATATGACTAGCACAAAAACCGTACCACTAAAAAATTTTCCACCCCAAATATGTGAGGTTCGCCCCTAGAATTGGTAGGAAAAGCATTTATGCTATGATGTGTGTACCAGTAGCACTTAGATTCTAGAACTTGCGTTAGGACCATTCCGAGGCCACAAGTGAGACTACATTCGTGTAGTTAGATTTACTACATGATAAGAGGCATTAGGATAAACCCATTGTTTTACACCTGTGTTTTTGTTATAATTACATTGGCTACATTGGTCAAGTAATTCTCCCACACCCTTTGCGTTGTACTCATTTTTAGTACACGATACCCCTAGTACACCCCTCAGAGCCTATCTTTTTGTTTCGACCTTTAAGCATTTTACTTAAAGGAAGAATTTGTTACACCCCACTAAAATGTACACCCAAATCGCCTTAGCCTACCTTGTATGCACTCATCTTTAGTGCATTATTGTTACAACATTTGTTTAAACCCAAGTTAATTATCTAATTGATTACATGGTTGCTAAGTCGAGTCATATCCTTGTACATATTGTTTTGGGACGATTGGGACTCATGGGTAAAGTACTAGTATAATGGAGTAATGGGGAAGAACATCATTTATTACCCCCATATGTGCTAAATGTTTTAAAAGTACTCCAAGTGTTTCAATTATCTTAATTCGAGTCATTAGAATAGTATTTGTAAAGTTATGTAAAAATTCAAGTGTAAGGGGAATGCAATGCCCCTATGATGTATTATTTTGGATGGTAGGGCAAGAGTGTATGCAAAAAAAAAAAAAAAAAAAAAAAAAAAAAAAAAAAAAAAAAAAAAAAAAAAAATCAAGAAAAATACAAAAAAATGAGAAAATGAAAAATAGAAAAAACATACGGACTACCATCCCGTTTCATTTTATGTTTGTTTTATATTTTTGTTATTTTGTTATTTCGTTTCTAGCATAAGATCGAGTCTAGTCTTGGCTTAGCAACATTGTATAGTACATGTAATTGATCAAGATCTTTAACTCGCCACCAGTAAAATATCCCGTATCCAACAAAACCGTGTTTTCCTTTTCCCTACACCTAACGTTATAACCCATTTAAAAGCCCTCTTTGATAGTTTATCTTAGGTGCTTACGCCTAGTGGAGGAGGTTTTCGATCCTTTCCCAAGCCTATGGTAATCTATTTGCTATGACAGGTAGTGAGAGATATTTTCCGTTTTCATTTATGAGATTTATTTTGATGACACTTGAGAGATGTGAGTATCTAAACACTATTTGTGAGGTGCTAGTATATAATCTCCGTGCTTATTATGATTGAAGTGGAACGATTATTTGTTGTAATTACTTTTATGTTAGCATTAAATGACCCCTAACTTGTATTTTGATTAGAATAAAAGCGCATTTGCTTGAGGACAAGCAAATCTCAAGTGTAAGGGTATTTGATGAGGCGAAAAGTGTACCGCTTTTAAGGGGTCATTTAAGCCCGAAATCGTACTTATTTGATCAAATATTGCCCTAAATCGTTCCTTTTGTCATTTTAGGTACTTTTGAGGAGAAATCTGGAAAAGGAGGCATTTTGGACGTCTTTGGAGCATTAAAGTGAAGAATACGACAAAGTCTCAAAATCGGCTGAAATTTACCTTTGACGGCGTCAGAATCATCTCTTGACGGCGTCATGCCTTGGCAAGAAAAGTGGGATGTGAAATTTACTCATGACGGGCCAGTGAGTTAGCATGAGAATTCTGACGGCGTCACGCTTTAACTAAATCAAGGGCGTCACGGCTTAAATCATAAGGGGACGGCGTCACGTTCATGATCCGACGGCGTCAAGCCTTGATAGGCCAGAATGGATTTTTGAAGAGCTAAAGAGGGACGGCGTCAAGAAGGTCACCCGGGAACCCTAAAAGCGACGAGGTGACGGCGTCACACTCCATAAGGTGACGCCGTCAGATCCAAAAATCTATATATAGTTTTCTAATCTTTTGTCATTAGGGAGAGCTTAGTGTGTGGAATTTTGGGATAAAACCCTAAGACGATTTTAGCTACTTTTTCAGGGCTTCTTGCCTTGAGATCTTCCATGTTTCATTGAAAGATAAGTTATCAATTAATCATTCAATATGTCTATGTGTTGTTTGATTCTATCTTATGCTTGTCTTTTGTTTAACATGTTAGGCTAATTTTATCTTGTGTTTGCTTAGATCTAATGAAACTTAGCTATTGATTATTGGTTGTTAGTGTGTTGTTAGTTGTATTGGATGATTGTTTATCTATGTTAGGCTTAAGAAAACTGGCTAACTTCCTATTCGGTAATTTGCTTGAACGTCTTAAGAAACATGAACCAAACGCGTACTAAAGGTTTTTATGGTTGTATTTAATGCACAAGTGAATTCTAGTGATCCCATGTTAGGAGCTTCCTAGCCGGCTCGACATAGGAGTGAAGTAGGAGCTTGTAGAGTTGGGGAAGTAAGTACGCCACCCCACGAATGGTATTAAGGAATACACCCGTCATCCACGCAACTAATACACACTAATTAACCGGTAAAAGATAGTTAGGGAGTAAGGAAATCTAAGTAAACACATTTCTCTACACATAAGTTTCTCACCACTTTTCATTTTTGTTATTTTATTTTATTTGCATTCGTAGTCATTTGGGTTAGTTGACTAGCAACTAATTCCGCCCACTCCTTCAAAACCCGAGATTTTACTTGCTTTCATAAAATTATAAAAACATAAAAAGAATCTTCCTCAACCCTTAGACCTAATTAGAGTAGCCTTTCATACCTAACGAACACTATTCCCTGTGGAGAACGATCAATCCCCCGTACTTACCACTACACTATACTACATCGGTCAGGTACACTGCCTGGTGGGGTTGTAAGCCTCTTGAGATCCCTCGAGAGGTAAAACCTGTTGTAAGGTTACAAAACCACGCAATCAATGAGTAACCCATCAAAGCAAATTCCTCATCCACATCTGTCTCCCTTCCAGAAAGCATTCCATACACCTGAGCAGCTCCTCTTTCCTCAGCATCAACCTCATGCTTTGACCAGTCCACCATGGAATCAACAGATAGCAAGGCTTTGGGCTCCTCTGAGTCCAATTCTTTGATCTTGAAAGCAGAATATCTTGTGTTATCATCTGCCTTCTTTTCTTTGCATTCTCTTGCAAAGTGACCCAGTTGTGAGTAGTTATAACATTTAACCTTCCCTTTATCAAACCTTGCTCCATCCTTCCTGTTGAACTGAATCTTCCTCCCAGCCTTCTTTTCAAACCTGTTCACCTTTAATGAAAGCATAGCCATCTGCCACTTGATGTCCAATTCTTCCAAATCCAGCTTATCAATCTGGTCAAAGTCTTCATATGCAAGTTGTTGTTGTGGAACAGTTTCAGCAACAAATGAATGAAGCACATCTTCCATCACATTCCCAGACTATGAGTGTGTTCTTGGTGTAGCAGGGGTATAGGATGAAGATGATGAGGTTGGACTATCAGCATAAGACAACTTGTTATTAGTACTGGTAGTACTAACTAAAGCTGAGTGAGTTGGAGCAGAGGAATAGCTCGAACCTCCCTTGATATCAATCTCCAGTGTCCTAAGCTTGTTGTATAAATCATCAAAGCTTAAGTAATCAAGACCACCCTTTGTCTTGAGTGTGATTGATACCTGAGACCAGGAAGGAGGCAATGCCCTCAAGAATTTGGTGTTGCAGTCTTCATTGTCTGGCCTTGCTTGCAACTGATTGAGTTGGCTCAGTATTTTATGGACCCTGTCATACCCTTTATGCAGTCCTTCTGCCTCAGTGATCTTGAACTCTTGGAACTCCTGCTTCAGCATGGACTTCCTCATTTTCTTAGACTCATCATTCCCACCAAATCTGGCTTTTACAGCTAACTAGATGTCCCTTGCATCATCTAGGTGATGAAAATCACCCATGTGGTCTTCTGGGAGAGACTGAAGCAGCAAAGTTCTTGCTTTAGTCTCCCTCTGAACTGCAATATGTTCATCAGCAGTAACAGGAGGAAGAATAATGATGTTCCCTCTTTCATCTCTTCCAGTTTTCTTCCTGCTGTTACCATTCAGAATGATGTTCCAGAGATTATGGTCACTGTTTGAGATCCAGTACTCCATCTTCATGGCCCAGATCTCATATTCATCCTTCTTGAGGTAAGGGAATTTAGCATTGCTGTTAGAGACTGTGGTTGTAAGGATTTGTTGGACGTTTTGTGTTTGGGGTTTTTCATTATTTATAACAGACTCATCAGTTCCGGATGCAGCCATTGAATAAGGGTTTAAGAGATTTGTTTGACAAGTTTTCTTCTTCGACAGAGACTCTAACCAGGCTCTGATACCACTTGTTGGATCGACCTCCTTGATAGATCTTTGAGCCGGTAGAATGCTTATGTAATCACAAACACTCTAAGAGAATCTCTAACAATGAAACTTATGTTTATGCGGAAACTAAACACAAGAGTTGAAGAAGAATATAACTCATAAAACTTTAATAAAGTTGTTATCAAAAGCGTACAATGTTCATAGCCATCTTGTTTCTTTTATACTACAAGAAACCCTAATTCGACATTCACTAGAAAACGTGTGAACTATATGCAATATCTATTCCTAATATATCTCATGCATATCCATACCATCTAATAATACGGGTTGACTATTTCTACTTACCCGCAGAAACAATACTAACAACAGAAACGAACAATAACTACCAGCAGGAACCAATACCAGCAGGAACTACATACCTGCCAGCAGGAATCATACTACTACCAGCAGAAATGAAACTTAATACTATTTTAATAATTCCTAACATGAACTCTACTTGTAAAAGACCATGATTTATTCTTCCAATTGTATACTTTTGAAAGGATTATGTGAAGGGTCACACCGCTGCATACTAAACAGAACAGGCAAGTGGAAATGAGAAACGAGATACAAAATGAAATAAGAGTAGTGACGAAATGAAAATATCGTAGTATTTTCATTGAAGGCTAAAAAGGTAATTATCCTAAGTTAATTATCCTAAAAGTAGTAAGGAAATGAAACTTTTGGTCGCCGTTTTTGGTCTCGTCACTATTCTAGATCAAAAAAACCTAGCATGTAATTTAGTGACTACATAGTGACCACTTATAAGTTATGTCACTAACTTTTTACCAATGACAAAAAATAATTACCATAAACTATATCACCACTATTTTTTTTTGGGTAAAGGGTTTTTTCGGTAAATGTATTACCCCCAAAAATGTTTAAGTACAACGGATATGGGTAAAATCGCATATCTCAACCCGTTACATAGGCGGTAAAGCTAACATAACAAGCAAACCTACATCTATAAATGAAGTAACGACTGCAACTAGATTACACTTGACTTAAACGAATCCAAAAATAATCTACGACTTATTCCGACCGCTAATCTTGATATCCCAAGCGTCAAAGAAAGCCAATTGATCTTCGGATAAATCATGAGCATTGTACTCAACATCATCATCATATGGATCATCATCGTTCGTTTCCTTCCAGCGTTCGTACATACTCTTGGTCCCATATCCACTCCTATTTGACTTATTAGAAGCCATGAAAGTCCCAGTTTCATCATATACATTTTCCACATCACAATCGTTATCCTCTTCAGCACACCAACTTGAAGACGCCAGTTGTGTAATTGTTACCACTGGTTTCGCACTAATAGGGGAGTGTTCTCGTTAATGTTTTGCAACTCATTCACTTTTTGTCCCAAGTTCATTGATGTAGCCACATTAGTTGTAGTACACGCCTAAAGAATAGGCTCATTCTCATCTTTCTTTCATTTGTTGTAACCACTGTGAAAAATCCCACACTATAATAAACTATCTCTCAGAATACTTATCCTTCTCCACTTGTAAATTTTTATTTATTTATTTTTATTTTCTGATTATAACTATCATCTTATGTGACGTAGATCACATCCTCGATAAACGTGCTCGCAACCCAACCTTAACTGATTTAGTGTTTAACTATATAAACATCTTTGACCTAAAACTTTATGAGGTCTCATTTACCACTTTGCGTTAATTCATTAACGTACGTTTAAAACTAAGCATTTTCGATCTGATAAGAGTTTTATGAAACCCTAAGGTACCATAACAACATATAAATAACAAAACCATAAAAACCATCAAATACCATTTATTTAAGGTAATCTACAAGTCACTAAAGCCCATAAACCCTAATTCCGTTTTAACTCCCGATAAAACCCTAATTTCATTTAAACTTTGATTTTATGAACTAAATTTACAAACCCTAATTTATTTGCATGAGATTTTTATAAAATATAAATGTATAAGTCATTTAAGCCAAGGTACAAGTCTTTTATGCTTAAAAACCAAATATTTATAAAAACCTTATTAAAACCTTAAATATAATTATTTTAAAGCACAAATTACAAGTTTTCATACATAAACCTCAAAAGATTAATTTTCTAAACTCACTAAATATTAGTACAAGTCTCTAAACCTATTGTACAACCCTCTAATGCGCAAAACTTTAAAAACACATTTAATTATTTTAAAACATTAATAAAATTATATAAAAATTATATAAATTAAGGAATTATTAAAATTGTGTTTTTCTTATTTTCTAAAACCTAGTACAACACTCCTAAGCTTAAGGTACAACTCACCAAAGCACCAAATTATTTTCTCTTAATTTTCTCTAGCTCGATATATATAAAATTATTTAGAAAACCCTAAAAATCATTTCTAAGTAACACATAAACCCTAGGAACCCTAACTAAACCTTAACCCTAGAATACCACATGCCAAAGCTTGATGTACAATTCCCTAAATCCTAATTCGAACCAAACATTCTCTTTTTTCTTTTGTCTAGTTCGAACAAAACTAAAAACCAACCAAACCCTTGCCTTTCTTCAACTCTAAGTATACATGTGCAAACCCTAAGACCCTCCACGTCATTTAGTTTCTAGAAACAAGCATACTTGTATGGAAAAGAATTAAACACATCACCACCTCATCACCTTCACTCCATACGCCACCCTTCTTTCCTCTCCTCCTTACACATGGATCCATTAGGGATTTGACACACCTTTTTGTCCCCTCCTCATCCTAACATGATGATCTAATACATTCCAAAACCCTAGCTATCTTCTTCTATTAGTAAACAAACCAAACGCCCTAAATTTTCCAAAAATCCATTCGACACTATCACTACATCCTAATACCTCAACCCTACTGATCCCACATAAGTCTTAGAACACTCTAGGAAGTCAAGAAGAAAGAAAGAAGTCTTTGTGATCCTTTGCCAAACTCATTTCGCCACAAACCATACCGTATTCGGACCATAACACTAGGTAAGTTCTAAACACTTTTCATTCCTTTTTCTGTACTCTAAATGCTCTTAATATCACTAATGAACAATCCTTAATCATAGTAAACCTAAAAGTTTTCCTTTTCTTTCTTTTCTTTTTGGTTTTGTCGAATTAAACAAACACACCCCTTATTCATTTTTATTTTAAATACATCTTAAGAGAAAGTTAAAACATGTTAGAAATATGTTAAACTTACTTAATATACATAAGTTATATCTTAGAAAACAAACTAGAAACCCTAAGGATTAAAACCTAATCTTTTATTCTCTTTTTCATTTCATTCGAACAAACAAACACCCTCTTAAATTATTTTTACAAACCAAAAAAACCTAAAAATACTTGGAAGTTATTTAAATATTTTGTTTATAATAAAAATGATCTAAGATTCCTAGTTTATAAGTTCTAAAATCGAAAACCATATTTGTTTCTCTCTTTTTTGTCCTGTCGAGACCCAACATCAGACCACAGACTTTAGATCTAGTTTCCTACCACTAAACAAACTATAAAAATTCTAAATTTTTGTTAGGATCAAGATCGCGTAGCTATCTAAATATATGAAAAAGAACGAAGTAAATTGGTTAAGTTTTCGCCCAGATATTGGCTTCTTTTTCTGCGTGTTTTTCTACCCACAGAAACGAACAAACGCACCCTAAATAAATTTATTTCGAGCTCGTGAGCTCGAGTCACGAGCTGGAACTTTGTAAATATTGAGTTTATAAACTGATAATTAAGTATACAAAAGATTCGTAAAAAGTTTTGCCATTTTTCGTAAGATATAACGCGTTTTTATAAAATAAGGACGTCGTGTGTAACGCGACGGGAGTCTCAGGGGTATTTTCTGCCAAAAATCTAACTAAAATTATAAAAAGTACTTAGTATGCAGTCGACTTGAACCTCAGGGTAGAAAATGTCATTTTTGAAACTACAAGGGTAAAAATTGTCATTTAACCAAAGTTGAGGGATAAAAATTGTAATTTTACAAAAGTTGAGGGGTAAAACTTTTCATTTTACGAAAGTTTAAGGGTAAAAGTTGTCAATATATGAAACTTTAGGGGATGAAGTGAAATATATTCAATAATAATAATAATAATAATAATAATAATAATAATAATAATAATAATAATTATTATTATTATTATTAATAATAATAATAATATAATTATTATTATTATTATTATTATTATTATTATTATTATTATTATTATTATTATTATTAGTTTTCTTCGATAACGAACATTGGAAACTTATATATATTCAGAAACGATTACTGAAACTTGACATACCAACCCAGGTTGTGAGCCGGAGACGTTTATCAACTTTGTTTAACTTTGTTTTCCATCCAGACTGTCCAGGTGAGTTCATAGTCCCACTTTTCTTTATATGTTTTCCAAACTCGTGGGGAGATACATGCTATCAAACCGAACACAAGTATTTTCCTGATTGTTATTGCATTAGGCTAACTGTCCCATATTATTATTTGTATTTATATTTAAAGACCCTCATATCATGCACTATTAGTCACCCGCAGGGTGAGCGCGAATATAGTGAATAGATCTATTGGCCTGACGACCCATTTGTTCTAATCGGATGGATATCTTCGTGGTAGCCGGTTAGACAGATGCATTATATTTGATATCTAATCCTGGGGGCAAACCACTTACATTTTTATTATGTTAGTGAGACTGGAAACTGTCAACGCATTGCATGTCATGAGGTTTAGTGCAATATTCCGTATTATGATATAACTGATTCCTCTTATTTTAGCTTGTGTTCAAAACTTATTATAACTTTAAACTCTATGGATTCACTCAACCTTTGTGTTGACTTTTTAGCATGTTTATCTCAGGTAATTAAAAGAATGGACTTGGCACGAAGTGGCTGTGGACTTTCTTTTTATAATAAGGGTGTCCACTTTGTTATCATTCAACGAATAATGTATCAATTATAACGTATTTCGAAACCTCTAGCTGGGACCTCTATATGTAAGCTCTGATTAAATAAATTAATGATAACAATTTTATTTAAAACGTCACTTTTCGAGCCATTTTCTATTAACATGACTGTGAATCTTGAAGTAGCACCCCAAACTGATATTCCGTTGCGTGTATCGAAAACGGGGGTGTTACAGATTGGTATCAGAGCTCATGGTTATAGAGAACCAAATGTTTTCAAACATTGGACTATAACCACTTTTCACAAAAACTTAACCAGAGTCCTCCGTGCCACAACGCAATAGAAACGTTATTTGTATATGTTTATTGTTAATCATTTAAGTTACATAGAAAAATATTTATAATTACCGGGTGGTTACAGGATTATAGTTTCCCCTACTCATTTTATTACTCTTATGTCAGACTCGGATACCGAAAACATCATGACTGTACCAGGAATTTCAGGAACGCTTCACAGAAATGGAAGCTGCACAAATAAAACTTGAGACTGAAGCTAAGCATTTACGTCAAGGACGTAACTGATCTTAAATTCACATGTATCAAAGTTATGTCTACTAAACCGAATAGTATTTGGTTAGTATTTCCTGTATTTTCAATAAGCCTAAAACTTTCAGAGTTTGTAATCAATATTTAAATCTATAACAATCTCCTTTTGTTATATGTTTATGTTGAGAACAAATTCTTTCCACTATGTCTTACAATAATGTTGTGCATATATGTAATGACTACCCATGACCTTATACAAAAATCTCACTCCCCATAATAGACAAATGATTTCCCGCAACCCAAACCACACTCTAGACAACAGTTCCCTTCCCTAGCTCCAAACATAGACAACCAACCAACTTGGAGCATAGCAAGTAGGACCATTATTGACAACAAAGGACCAAACACTTATACTAGAGACAGAAAACTCTTGACCTACTACATGCAGTATTAATAAAAGACCTTGTATTAATTGTTTTGTGTAAAAACAATCAATCAAGTTTTTAATATCATATAATTTTCAGAGATTAAGCTCAGACCTACCATGACTTTACCTAAGATTATTATGATTCCATAGACCTACCATAACTAGGCTTTAACCATAGAATCCTCTAAGATAAATTTCGGAAGAAAACTTGATGAATAAAGAGAAAGTTGCTGAATTTCAAATGAATTAGTTTGTTACTTAGTAGTTTAATACCAAGAGTTAATCATTTATTTACGATATTAACCAGACACATCGTAAATTTATGAATCTCCCTGACTAAACCTACCATCACCCTAACCCAAGAAAATTAAGCAAAATAACCAAAAGCGAAAACTTGATGATAGAAAGACCATCACCTTAACTTAAGAATTTCCCAACCTAGGAATTAAGCAATATGTCACGCCTAAGAAAAATGACCTTAAGAGAAAGCTCGATGATAGGAAAACCACAATACCAATTGGAAAACCAAGACTAGTGAAAAAGAAAACTAGAATTCATTAAGAAATCCCAACCATGTCCTAGGATGACTCTTAAAGTTTAAACAGAAGACAAATCCCTGTAATAAATGAATAAATTGAGGTTTAGAACTCCTTAAGTTTTATTTCCTTTTGAATCTCTACCTTAAGTTACGATGGATGTAACCTAAGTGTAATCACTATCTTTCTACCGTATGAAACCTTCATCTTGTAATATTTCCGTAATAATCCCAATCTGCGTTAGCTTCAGTATCTATTCCATTCCTCCTTACCCTATTCATAGTTAGTACCTAGCGAAACCCTAGTATACCATTAGGAAATTTGGTGAATATTATTTCTGACGGAACCATAGACTATCACTACCTTGTAGGAACCCTAGACAAACCCTAAGAATTATTTTGAGGATATCTCATTAGTACCCTAGGAAATCCCTAACCCATCACTGTAGTGTGGACTAAAATTTTCTTGTTCATTTGAAAAATAAATTATGAAGTTATTTTCCAAAAATAACGCGTTGAACACCATCTAAAACTTTTTGAAAAGCATAAATACCACAGTAACTGAGCCAAACATCACATCATTTGGTCCTCGATTATACATAGCCTGATCAGCTATGTATAATTTAGGAAGAATTATGTAATAAATTGGACAGTTATCTTTTCAGATCTTCTAATAACAATTTTTATTCAAAAGCAAAATATTGAAACAAAACAAATTGTTTATAAACTATCACTTTTGATTTAATACAATAGAAGTCTACATCTACTACCCGTTACCTCTAAGATAGGAATTCGACAAAATTATGGATAGAAAAACCCTAGGAATTCACAAGGATTTACGACAAACCCAAATTTTATTAGAAACCTCGGAAGTTAATACATAGTGACATAGTTATCAACGGAAGTGCTAATATTACAAGGATCACATAAGTTTTATTTCACTAAGGATTACCTAGGAACACACCAAGACTTTGTAGAAGACATAGATATTACAACTTAGAACCTATGAAAGTTCATACATAGTGAGATAACTAGCATTGGAAGTACTAGTATTACAATGACTCCTAAGTAGGGTAGAGAATCACTAAAGGGTTGTCCCACCATAGCAACAAAGACTCCCATCAACACCACAATAGTGAGAGTAATCACTGGATGAATCATTTTGATTACCCTGCGCAATAAGAACCAACAAAAACATTAGGCACAAGACCTAACCTAGATTTTAAACACGAAGCCAAATAAGTACATGAGGATTATATAGAAATAGCATAAGACCGATTACCTCCATAACTTGTCAACACCAATAGCTAGGAATCCGAATGGCATAAGAGTCGCCACAACGTAAGCCATGAACTCGTAGTCTTCCTTAGGAACATACTTCAAAAAGATAATTCCGAGAACGATATGAACGATTGCTAGGAAAGTAATGAGGTTTGGCATTTTGAGGTTTTTTGGAGAGAATTTAGTGGTGAAAGAATGAGGATTAAAAATGGGGTATTTATAGGTGAAATCTAGCCGTTATATGACCGTTAATATCTACTGTTAACGAACGTTAGAATCTGACCGTTGGAAGCACTATTCACAGCCTTTAGATTTATTAGGTGGCAAAAAATTCGAATTTAGTTCATCTGGTAGGAATAAAACTGACCGAACTACGTTTCCTTAGGTATCAAATAGAAATTCCTAGACAACTCTTTTTAGGCCAAAAATATAACCAAGGATTAGCAGTAAGGCCAGATTATTGGATTTATAGAACATAAGAATAAGATAATATTATTTATAATATTATTTTTAAACTTGAGGCATTTTAAGCATATCAAACCCCTATTGTAAATCAAATCGTTGTACGATTTCCCATTCTCATATTCCCTATCCGAATAGGTTAGAAATCTAAACCTAACTATCTCTATACTTCACTTTTCCCAAACTCTCAACCAACGTAGACTGAATCTCGGGACAAGATTCCCTCAACGGGGGGGAGACTGTAACCACTGTGAAAAATCCCACACTATAATAAACTATCTCTCAGAATACTTATCCTTTTCCACGTGTAATTTTTTTATTTATTTATTTTTATTTTCTGATTATAACTATCATCTTATGTGACGTAGATCACATCCTAGATAAACGTACTCGCAACCCAACCTTAACTGATTTAGTGTTTAACTGTAAAAACATCTTTGAACTAAAACTTTATGAGGTCCCATTTACCATTTTGCATTAATTCGTTAACGTACGTTTAAAACTAAGAATTTTCTATCTAATAAGAGTTTTATGAAACCCTAAGCTACCATAACAACATATAAATAACAAAACCTTAAAAACCCTAAAATACCATTTACTTAAAGTAATGTACAAGTCACTAAAGACCAGAAACCCTAATTCCGTTTTAACTCCCGATAAAACCCTAATTTCATTTAAACTTTGATTTTATGAACTAAATTTACAAACCCTAATTTATTTGCATGAGATTTCAATAAAATATAAATGTACAAGTTATTTAAGCCAAGGTACAAGTCTTTTATGCATAAAAACTAAATATTTATAAAAACCTTATTAAAACATTAAATATAATTATTTTAAAGCACAAATTACAAGTTTTCATACATAAACCTTAAATGATTAATTTTCTAAACTCACTAAATATTAGTACAAGTCTCTAAACCTATTGTAAAACCCTCTAATTTGCAAAACTTTAAAAACAAATTTAATTACTTTAAAACATTAATAAAATTATATAAAAATTATATAAATTAAGGAATTATTAAAATTATGTTTTTCTTATTTTCTAAACCCTATTACAACACTCCTAAGCTGAAGGTACAACTCACAAAAGCACAAAATTATTTTCTCTTAATTTTCTCTAGCTCGATATATATAAAATTATTTAGAAAACCCTAAAAATCATTTCTAAGTAACACATAAACCCTAGGAACCCTAACTAAACCTTAACCCTAGAATACCGCATGCCAAAGCTTGATATACAATTCCCTAAAGCCTAATTCGAACCAAACATTCTCATTTTTCTTTTGTCTAGTTCGAACAAAACTAAAAACCAACCAAACCCTTGCCTTTCTTCAACTCTAAGTATACATGTGAAAACCCTAAGACCCTCCACATCATTTAGTTTCTAGAAACAAGCATACTTGTATGGAAAAGGATTAAACACATCACCACCTCATCACCTTCACTCCATACGCCACCCTTCTTTCCTCTCCTCCTTACACATGGATCCATTACGGATTTGACACACCTCTTTGTCCCCTCCTCATCCTAACATGATGATCTAATACATTCCAAAACACTAGCTATCTTCTTTTATAAGTAAACAAACCAAACGCACTAAATTTTTCAAAAATCCATTCGACACTATCACTACAGCCTAATACCTCAACCCTACTGATCCCACATAAGTCTTAGAACACTCTAGGAACTCAAGAAGAAAGAAAGAAGTCTTTGTGATCATTTGCCAAACTCATTTCGCCACAAACCATACCATATTCGGACCATAACACTAGGTAAGTTCTAAACACTTTTCATTCCTTTTTCTGTACTCTAAATGCTCTTAATATCACTAATGAACAATCCTTAATAATAGTAAACCTAAAAGTTTTCCTTTTCTTTCTTTTCTTTTTGGTTTTGTCGAATTAAACAAACACACCCCTTATTCATTTTTATTTTAAATACATCTTAAGAGAAAGTTAAAACATGTTAGAAATATGTTAAACTTACTTAATATACATAAGTTATACCTTAGAAAACAAACTAGAAACCCTAAGGATTAAAACCTAATCTTTTATTCTCTTTTTTATTTCATTCGAACAAACAAACACCCTCTTAAATTATTTTTACAAACCAAAAACACCTAAAAATACTTAGAAGTTATTTAAATATGTTGTTTATACTAAAAATGATTTAAGATTCCTAGTTTATAAGTTCTAAAATCGAAAACCATATTGTTTCTCTCTTTTTGTTCCTGTCGAGACCCAACAGCAGACCACAGACTTTGGACCTAGTTTTCGACCACTAAACAAACTCTAAAAATTCTAAATTTTTGTCAAGATCAAGATTACGTAGCTATCTAAATATATGAAAAAGAACGAAGTAAATTGGTTAAGTTTTCGCCAAGATATTGGCTTCTTTTTCTGCGTGTTTTTCTGCCCACAGAAACGAACAAACGCACCCTAAATAAATTTATTTCGAGCTCGTGAGCTCGAGTCACGAGCTGTAACTTTGTAAATATTGAGTCTATAAACTGATAATTAAGTATACAAAAGAGTCGTAAAAAGTTTTGCCATTTTTCGTAAGATATAACGCGTTTTTATAAAATAAGGACGTCGTGTGTAACGCGACGGGAGTCTCAGGGGTATTTTCTGCCAAAACTCTAACTAAAATTATAAAAAGGACTTAGTATGCAGTCGAGTTGAACCTCAGGGTAGAAAATGTCATTTTTGAAACTACAAGGGTAAAAATTGTCATTTAACCAAACTTGAGGGATAAAAATTGTAATTTTACAAAAGTTGAGGGGTAAAACTTGTCATTTTACGAAAGTTCAAGGGTAAAAGTTGTCAATATATGAAACTTTAGGGGATGAAGTGAAATATATTCAATTATTATTATTATTATTATTATTATTATTATTATTATTATTATTATTATTATTATTATTATTATTATTATTATTATTATTATTATTATTATTATTATTATTATTATTATTATTATTATTATTATTATTATTAGTATTATTATTATTATTATACGTTTTCTTCGATAACGAACATTGAAAACTTATATATATTCAGAAACGATTACTGAAACTTGACATACCAACCCAGGTTGTGAGCCGGAGACGTTTATCAACTTTGTTTAACTTTGTTTTCCATCCAGACTGTCCAGGTGAGTTCATAGTCCCACTTTTCTTTATATATTTTCCAAACTCGTGGGGAGATACATGCTATCAAACCGAACACAAGTATTTTCCTGATTGTTATTGCACTAGGCTAACTGTCCCATATTATTATTTGTATTTATATTCAAAGACCCTCATATCATGCGCCATTAGTCACCCGCAGGGTGAGCGCGAATATAGTGAATAGATCTATTGGCCTGACGACTTATTTGTTCTAATCGGATGGATATCTTCGTGGTAGCCGGTTAGACAGATGCATTATATTTGATATCTAATCCTGGGGGCAAACCACTTACATTTTTATTATGTTAGTGAGACTGGAAACTGTCAACGCATTGCGTGTCATGAGGTTTAGTGCAATATTCAGTATTATGATATAACTGATTTCTCTTATTTTAGCTTGTGTTCAAAACTTATTATAACTTTAAACGCTATTTATTCACTCAACCTTTGTGTTGACTTTTTAGCATGTTTATCTCAGGTAATTAAAAGAATGGACTTGGCACGGAGTGGCTGTGTACTATCTTTTTATAATAAGGGTGTCCACTTTGTTATCATTCAACGAATAATGTATCAACTATAACGTATTTCGAAACCTCTAGCTGGGACCTCTATATGTAAATTCTGATTAAATAAATGAATGATAACAATTTTATTTAAAACTTCTCATTTCGAGTCGTTTTCTATTATCATGACTGTGAACCTTGAAGTAGCACCCCAAACTGATATTCCGCTGCGTGTATCGAAAACGGGGGTGTTACATTTGTCCAAACTGTTAAGCACATCCAAAGTGTTAGATGTATCTACCACATTTACATCCTTGTTTTGTTGTCTAGATGTTGACGCGTCATTTGAGTTAGCCTTTGATGTAGGTGCCTCGTTTTTCTTTCCTTGTTTAGCTACAGGCTGATAGGCCATCTTCTTGGTTACATGTGCATGGTCAAATTTGTTAGAATTAGGACCTCTTCGTTTAACTTTCGTAAACCCATCATTTTGGTCATGATTCACTGCAACATTATGCTTTGGACCAAAAATATTCTTTAAACATTCAACATCCATGTGACCAAAAATCTTAAATGAACCACATCTAGGGGGTTCACTCGTACTCCACTCTAATGGAATATCGAGTGTGCCCTGGTTTGTCTAGCAACCGGACAACAACAACTAACCGATGTTTCAATACATTATCGGCATTTAGTTCAACAAGTGCCCTAGCATAGCTGTTCCTACCCCATGTCATAACTATTTTCATCTAAATAGTGACGAAAAAGAAAGGTCGTCACTGAATTCTGGTCACTAAAGCCCTTTTTTGTAAAGGATTTTCCCGTCAAAGTTATTACTCCAAAAAACATTTAAGTACAGCGAATGTGGATGAATCCCAAATCTCAGCGCAAAACTAGGCAAAAAGAAACGCACTAACTATGCTGCAAACCAAAACTATCATAAGAATGACATGCCATTGTTATGAGACCTACTACAAGTGCTATCTGAGTTGACCATGAAGACTAAAGCCTTTTTTTCTTGTAGTGTGTGTGTGTGTTTATATATATATATAACTGGAGGTGTACGACGTCATCAATGATATGGAAGTCGACCTCATCATCTTTTAATTCCATGTCATCACAATGAAGCCACATAAGCATTCTTTTGGGTTGTGAATTCCGGAATTTATTTGTTCAAAAATACATGAGCATGGATTCGAACATGGGTTTGTGAATAAGTGCTAATCACATCTTAACCACTGCACCAACACAATGTTTTGTATTTGGTCTACAAACTAAAATCTATAAACACAAGGAAGGATAGACAGTATTTGGGAAGCTTAATCCGAATAGCATACCTATTGCAGTTTGATTCATATGAGGATAAGTTTAGAATGTATTCTATGATATCTTTTATCTTCAAAAATAGTTTACAGATATCTATAATTCACATAATTGCAGCCCTAATTTTTCACTATATATACATCATTAACTACGCACCTACAAACATATACATATTTTTAATATACAGAAATCGATCTACATAGCAACCCTAATCAAATATGCAGCGGCAAAGACATTTTGAAAGGCATTCAAAAGCTAAGCAAAACAAAAGTTTTGAAAGTTGTTTGCAAGGTATTGTGTTATTGAATAATTTGGTTACATATAATTTGTATTTAATTCATGATACAATGAATGTTGCGCGTCTTATTTTGTGCTTGCATAAATTACATATGTATGCTTTGTATCTTGATGCATATTTGTTGCTGTAGATATCCAAGAAGGGAAAAGTACACCACAACATATAACAAATGTAAAACAGCCTGCATCAGGTATTGTATTGATAATTTGTTTTGTATATATAGTTTGTTAAATAAATTAGTTAATATAATAGGGTTTGTTGAAATTCTGTTAATACCTTTGTTCAATGAGTTGAGACATATGTCCGTTTTAAATTGCAGTATTGAAAGCTTCAAAAAAAGAAAACTACTACAATAGAAGCAACCATGCATCAACAAGGTATTGTGCTTTTAAATTGTTTTTATCATACCTTTAATATTGACATTCTTTAGTTAATTATATTGATGATGTGTGTTAAACAAATAAACTGATATTATTTGTTTCATAGTTTATATCATTGTGTTAAATTGCTTATCAATGTTTAAATAATTGTTTCAGGTTCAAAAGCTGTGAAGAAGAAAACTACTACCATGGATGCCATCAGGTTTGAAAGTGACACACCATCAAGGCAGTCACAAGGTATTATGTTTTAAATGTATTATGACAATATTTGTGCTATAGATTTTATGGTTTTTAATTTAATATGGATTCTTAATACAATGATATTGTCTGATTGATAGCTTATATGATGATGCGTGGTTTTGTAACCTTACAACAGGTTTTACCTCTCGAGGGATCTCAAGAGGCTTACAACCCCACCAGGCAGTGTACCTGACCGATGTAGTATAGTGTAGTGGTAAGTACGGGGGATTGATCGTTCTCCACAGGGAATAGTGTTCGTTAGGTATGAAAGGCTACTCTAATTAGGTCTAAGGGTCGAGGAAGATTCTTTTTATGTTTTTATAGTTTTTATGAAAGCAAGTAAAATCTCGGTTTTGAAGGAGTGGGCGGAATTAGTTGCTAGTCAACTAACCCAAATTACTACGAATGCAAATAAAATAAAATAACAAAAATGAAAATGTGGTGAGAAACTTATGTGTAGAGAAATGTGTTTACTTAGATTTCCTTACTCCCTAACTATCTTTTACCGGTTAATTAGTGTGTATTAGTTGCGTGGATGACGGGTGTATTCCTTAATACCATTCGTGGGGTGGCGTACTTACTTCCCCAACTCTACAAGCTCCTACTTCACTCCTATGTCGAGCCGGCTAGGAAGCTCCTAACATGGGATCACTAGAATTCGCTTGTGCATTAAATACAACCATAAAAACCTTTAGTACGCATTTGGTTCATGTTTCTTAAGACGTTCAAGCAAGTTACCGAATAGGAAGTTAGCCAGTTTTCTTAAGCCTAACATAGATAAACAATCATCCAATACAACTAATAACACACTAACAACCAATAATCAATAGCTAGGTTTCATTAGATCTAAGCAAACACAAGATAAATTTAGCCTAACATGTTAAACAAAAGACAAGAATAAGATAGAATCAAACAACACATAGACATATTGAATGATTAATTGATAACTTATCTTTCAATGAAACATGGAAGATCTCAAGGCAAAAAGCCCTGAAAAAGTAGCTAAAATCGTCTTAGGGTTTTCTCCCAAAATTCCACACACTAAGCTCTCCCTAATGACAAAAAATTAGAAAACTATATATAGATTTTTGGATCTGACGGCGTCACCTTATGGAGTGTGACGCCGTCACCTCGCCGCTTTTAGGGTTCCCGGATGACCTTCTTGACGCCGTCCCTCTTTAGCTCTTCAAAAATCCATTCTGGCTTATCAAGGCTTGACGCCGTCTAACCATGAACGTGACGCCGTCCCATTATGATTTAAGCCGTGACGCCCTTGATCAAGTTAAAGCGTGACGCCGTCAGAATTCACATGCTATTTTCACTGGCCCGTCATGAGTAAATTTCACGTCCAACTTTTCTTGCCAAGGCATGACGCCGTCCAGAGTAAAGTCTGACGCCGTCAAGAGTAACTTTTAGCCGATTTTTGAGACTTTGCCATTTTCTTCACTTTAATGCTCCAAAAACGTCCAAAATGCCTCATTTTCCAGATTTCTCCTCAAAAGTACCTAAAATGACAAAAGGAACGATTTAGGGCAATATTTGATCAAATAAATACGATTTAGGGCTTAAATGACCCCTTAAAAGCGGTACACTTTTCGCTTCATCAAATACCCTTACACTTGAGATTTGCTTGTCCTCAAGCAAATGCGCTTTTATTCTAATCAAAATACAAGTTAGGGGTCATTTAATGCTAATATAAAAGTAATTGCAACAAATAGTCGCTCCACTTTAATCATAATAAGCACGGAGATTATAAACTAGCACCTCACAAGTAGTGTTTAGATACTCACATCTCTCAAGTGTCATCAAAATAAATCTCGTAAATGAAAACGGAAAATATCTCTCACTACCTGTCATAGCAAATAGATTACCATAGGCTTGGGAAAGGATCGAAAACCTCCTCCACTAGGCGTAAGCACCTAAGATAAACTATCAAAGAGGGCTTTTAAATGGGTTATAACGTAAGGTGTAGGGAAAAGGAAAACACGGTTTTGTTGGATAAAGGATATTTTACTGGTGGCGAGTTAAAAATCTTGATCAATTACATGTACTATACAATGATGCTAAGCCAAGACTAGACTCGATCTTAAGCTAGAAACGAAATAACAAAATAACAAAAATATAAAACAAACATAAAATAAAACGGGATGGTAGTCCGTATGTTTTTTTTTTTCTATTTTTTTCATTTTCTCATTTTTTTTTTGTGTTTTTCTTGATTTTTTTTTTTTTTTTTTTTTTTTTTTTTTTTTTTTTTTTTTTTTTTGCATACACTTTTACCCTACCATCCAAAATAATACATCATAGGGGCATTGCATTCCCCTTACACTTGAACTTTTACATAACTTTACAAATACTAATCTAATGACTCGAATTAAGATAATTGAAAAACTTGGAGTACTTTTAAAACATTTAGCACATATGGGGGGTAATAAATGATGTTCTTCCCCATTACTCCGTTACACTAGTACTTTACCCATGAGTCCCAATCGTCCCAAAACAATATGTACAAGGATATGACTCGACTTAGCAACCATGTAATCAACTAGATAATTAACTTGGGTTTAAACAAATGTTGTAACAATAATGCACTAAAAATGAGTGCATACATGGTAGGCTAAGGCGATTTGGGTGTACATTTTAGTGGGGTGTAACAAATTCTTCCTTTAAGTAAAATGCTTAAAGGTCGAAACGAAAAGATAGGCTCTGAGGGGTGTACTAGGGGTATCGTGTACTAAAAATGAGTACAACGCAAAGGGTGTGGGAGAATTACTTGACCAATGTAGCCAAAGTAATTATAACGAAAACACAGGTGTAAAACAATGGGTTAATCCTAATGCCTCTTATCATGTAGTAAATCTAACTACACGAATGTAGTCTCACTTGTGGCCTTGGAATGGTCCTAACGCAAGTTCTAGAATCTAAGTGCTACCGGTACACACATCATAGCATAAATGCTTTTCCTACCAATTCTAGGGGTGAACCTCACATATTTGGGGTGGAAAATTTTTTAGTGGTACGGTTTTTTTGCTAGTTATATAACTCCTATCCGTGAGACGCTCATTAAGATCAAAGTTTCACTCCTATATGTTGTAAAAAATTTTAAATTTGGTACTAAAATTACCTTAACAAGTATTTCTCTCAGTTTTATTACACATCTACCATCAAACAAACAAAAATCAAGCGCAATTGTATTCTCTAAAATCGTACTTTTACCCTCCCCTTACACTTAAGATGAACATTGTCCCCAATGTTCAAATAATAAGATGTAAAAGCAAAAAGTAAAAGAATGAAATCAAATACTCCCCTGATTCGCTCGGTGGATAATGAAATTACACGGTTAGATCTTCCTCCAAAGAGAATGTTGAAGCTCCATGACTAATGCATCGCCATAAGCTTGATTCCAAAAACATCTCCTTGTCCAAAATAACCTGTTAAACCTGAGAAAACAAACACGAAAACCTGCATAACATCGGCGGGAAAAATCTATATATAAGGATATAATGCTTGTGGAATGATAATTTTGCAGATTCCTGGAGATTATAAGTTGGAGATTTTAATAAAAACTTTTTATGAAAACAAAACTTTCAAAAATTTCTGGAAATTAAATCTGACGCCGTCAGGTTATAAACCCTGACGCCGTCAGAAATGACCTGACAAAAATTCTCATTTTAAGTTTCCGGAAAATTTCTGGAAAAACCTTTACCTTACTTCCTGGAAATCCTGCAAAGCATCATTATGACTCGATACAAGCATTTGACTCAAACAATTACGAATATGTATGTTAATTTATTATTATTACGATTCATGTTCATTTGTGTTCTAATAAACCGATTTAGATTTCCCTTACACTTATCTTTTGCAAAATACCTTTATATGTAGTTAAGACGAAGTTAAAAACAACATAAAGCATTTTCACAAATTAGTTTTTAACATGAATCAATAATAATAAAAATTAAACACACATACGGAAAATAAAATCAAACAAACAAATAAATAAACACACAAAGCAAATAAAACAAATAAAGCTTGGGTTGCCTCCCAAGAAGCGCTTGTTTTTTTTCGAGTCATGAGCCTGACTCTACCCTTATTTAATGGATAAAGGAGAGGTTTTCCCTACACTTAGGATTAAGTGCGGGTGATAGTAGCGATACACACCAGCTCGGTAGGAGTATGCCACGTGAGGAAAGAGTGGTGGATGAATTATATGCTCAAAGGGGTGTGCTCCTTTCATCATAACCTTACCTAATTCACTTTGGTCAATGGGTGAATTAAAGTTTTCTCCTAAAAAGGGATCATCTTCTATCAACTTTGAGAGATTCCTAGTTGGGAATCCATCTTGACCTAATAAACCCGGTTTAAACCCATAATGTTTCTTGTGATCAATCATGAATGGGTGATGTAAGTATGTAAGGTCATGGTTCACTCCTATATTAGCTTCCACTCCACATGGCTTAGAGTCTACTACCTTCAACATAAAACTACCCGGACTATATGGTTTGATGGGTGGGTCGGGACCTAATTCAATTCCTAAGTTCACATCTAAAGATGGAAGATTAGGTAACGGTTTTGGTTGAGGCTCCGGTTCATCAAAAATAGGAAATCCCCTAGAACTAAGAGTAAGGTTGTGATCACTATAAGAATTCAAACCTATATCCTCTAGTTGTGTTTGGTTCAAAGGTTCTACCTCCATCGGGATTCCTAAAGTCTCTTCTACTTCTTCCGGGTAAG
The DNA here is from genome assembly GCA_021014915.2 of Artemisia tridentata subsp. tridentata. Lineage (NCBI taxonomy): Eukaryota > Viridiplantae > Streptophyta > Magnoliopsida > Asterales > Asteraceae > Artemisia > Artemisia tridentata. The sequence goes on from CP139503.1 coordinate 246,301,509, forward strand.
TCACGGGTGGTGTGGGTGCCTCAAATGATGGTGGGTTTTGTGGGGTACTTGGTGGGCTTATGTTACTAACCTCATCATTCCTTGTGTCAAGATCACCTATATCCTCATCATGTGTTTTAGTAGGATCTAACCCTAACATTTTCCCAAGTATCTCAAGTGCTTCTCTAGGCATCTCAACTTCTATGTCCGAATCATAAGGATCATCCTCAATATTCTGACTGCTATATTCAAACTGCCCAAAAGATTCATCATGTGTTTCTTGAGATTCGACGTCATCAATCACAAAACCTAGGTCTTTTTGATCAATGTGATCATGTTCGGCTAAATCCTCCATCACATCAAGGTCACCTATGTGTTTGTTTTGTACTATGGCATTACATGACAACCACTTAGGTATCTCAACACTAATGTATTCATCCCCAAACAAACTTGTTTCATGATCCAGGAAATTTATATTCAATTGACTTGTACTAACGTTTGTTGGGTTGTCTACCCTATAATAATATTGGGCACAATCTTCTATGGCATCCCATGCTTCTTCAGCACTTAATTCCCTAAAGTCCCCATTGGCAAAATCCTCAATGCGCATTTGGTCATATTGGCCAACACGATAGTAAAAGGTTCGGGTTAGGGATGCTAAAGCGAAACTATGATGAGGGAATTTTTGGAGTAAATTTCTAAAACGAGTCCATGCATCATATATGGGTTCATCTCGATATTGTTTGAAATTTGAGATGTCAATAGGGTAGAATGGCCTTTGTGGTTGGTGGTATGGTGGATTCGCGTACTCCATAATGGTGAACGGAAGAGTCAATGGAAATTACGAACAAACACACAAAGAAAAAGATAGACTAAAGAAAACCTAAAAATAAAAATAAAATCTTACTAGAAAGGAATCTAGCAAGTAGACCTATAAAATAAAAATTCAAACTAAACAATAACTATTCCCCGGCAGCGGCGCCAAAAACTTGATGCGTGGTTTTGTAACCTTACAACAGGTTTTACCTCTCGAGGGATCTCAAGAGGCTTACAACCCCACCAGGCAGTGTACCTGACCGATGTAGTATAGTGTAGTGGTAAGTACGGGGGATTGATCGTTCTCCACAGGGAATAGTGTTCGTTAGGTATGAAAGGCTACTCTAATTAGGTCTAAGGGTCGAGGAAGATTCTTTTTATGTTTTTATAGTTTTTATGAAAGCAAGTAAAATCTCGGTTTTGAAGGAGTGGGCGGAATTAGTTGCTAGTCAACTAACCCAAATTACTACGAATGCAAATAAAATAAAATAACAAAAATGAAAATGTGGTGAGAAACTTATGTGTAGAGAAATGTGTTTACTTAGATTTCCTTACTCCCTAACTATCTTTTACCGGTTAATTAGTGTGTATTAGTTGCGTGGATGACGGGTGTATTCCTTAATACCATTCGTGGGGTGGCGTACTTACTTCCCCAACTCTACAAGCTCCTACTTCACTCCTATGTCGAGCCGGCTAGGAAGCTCCTAACATGGGATCACTAGAATTCACTTGTGCATTAAATACAACCATAAAAACCTTTAGTACGCATTTGGTTCATGTTTCTTAAGACGTTCAAGCAAGTTACCGAATAGGAAGTTAGCCAGTTTTCTTAAGCCTAACATAGATAAACAATCATCCAATACAACTAATAACACACTAACAACCAATAATCAATAGCTAGGTTTCATTAGATCTAAGCAAACACAAGATAAATTTAGCCTAACATGTTAAACAAAAGACAAGAATAAGATAGAATCAAACAACACATAGACATATTGAATGATTAATTGATAACTTATCTTTCAATGAAACATGGAAGATCTCAAGGCAAAAAGCCCTGAAAAAGTAGCTAAAATCGTCTTAGGGTTTTCTCCCAAAATTCCACACACTAAGCTCTCCCTAATGACAAAAAATTAGAAAACTATATATAGATTTTTGGATCTGACGGCGTCACCTTATGGAGTGTGACGCCGTCACCTCGCCGCTTTTAGGGTTCCCGGATGACCTTCTTGACGCCGTCCCTCTTTAGCTCTTCAAAAATCCATTCTGGCTTATCAAGGCTTGACGCCGTCTAACCATGAACGTGACGCCGTCCCATTATGATTTAAGCCGTGACGCCCTTGATCAAGTTAAAGCGTGACGCCGTCAGAATTCACATGCTATTTTCACTGGCCCGTCATGAGTAAATTTCACGTCCAACTTTTCTTGCCAAGGCATGACGCCGTCCAGAGTAAAGTCTGACGCCGTCAAGAGTAACTTTTAGCCGATTTTTGAGACTTTGCCGTTTTCTTCACTTTAATGCTCCAAAAACGTCTAAAATGCCTCATTTTCCAGATTTCTCCTCAAAAGTACCTAAAATGACAAAAGGAACGATTTAGGGCAATATTTGATCAAATAAATACGATTTAGGGCTTAAATGACCCCTTAAAAGCGGTACACTTTTCGCTTCATCATATGACTATTAACATATTCTTAATACAAAGATATTGTCTGATTGATACCTTTGTTGATGCAAATAATGTTCTAAAAACGTTATTTATATCTTTCGATTACTTCACGTTTTGAGGATGACAAAATGTGAACTCACGTTACGTTAAAATTAACGTTAACAAGCTTTTAATCGGAAGATCCCGTTTCTACCCAAATCACTCTTGAACAAAGTTACAACTTGGACTAGTGATCAAAGAAGTGAATTCAGGTTTTGAAAATTCACATTTTAAATGGGACAAAACATTTTTTCAAAAATACACATGACAAATTATTTTTGAAATATTAAGAAATGTTTTAATGGAAAAATAAGTTTGAGAATCACAACAGCTATTTTTCCCCCCAAAATCAGCTCCAACCTTCCCCAAATAAGTTTTCACCAGAAAAGACAAAATTTGGAGCGTCCTAGTCTACCACGGCTCCATGGTACCGTTAAATTTAACGGAGCCGTGGGTCATTTAGTGGAGCCGTCCGTACCATTTTGAATTGTAACGTTCAGATTTTCTTTGCTTATAAATACCCACCTCTTTCACAGTTTTAGGCACCCTTCATACACAGAAAAATCCCTTAACTAAATCCTCTCACACCTTTCACTTCTAAGGGTCAATTAGATTAGTTTTTCTTTGTTTCAAGAGTGGTCCAATCATCCTTCAAGTGATCCTCTTCATACCTCTTCACTAGCAAGAGAAGAACACAAGTATCCAAGTTGATACAAGGTGTTGTCATCCCTCTTCATTGGCAAGAGAAGAACTCAAGTAATCAAGAAGATACTAGAGTTATAGTTGATAGGTTTTTGTAACACTTGTTACAACCTTGTTGTGTCTTAGCATACATCAAATTTATTTTCTTTTTGTGAGTGAGAGTGAAGATCAAGTGTGATCTATAGAGATAGTGAACATCTCTTGAAGCCATTGGGCTTGTGTGATTGATCAAGAAGATCAAGGGTCATTAGGTTAGTGTTAGTTGAGTAGAGTGAAGTGAGTGTTGATCATTGTGATCGTGTTGTGATCTTGGTGATCTCTTGAAGCCATTGGGCTTGTGTGTTTGGTCACGTGGACCTTGGTAGATTGGTGCTAGCTAAGATTAGCACTCGACATCTAGCTTAGTGTCGGAAATAGGATAAGCGACGTGTATGGTTTTCTCCGCCTGAAGGGAGGTTGTTGATATAGTGTTTGAAACTCTCGAGTGTGGTACTCGGGGAGTGGAGTAGGGCGAAGAAGAGCTTCGTAGCCGAACCACTATAAATCCTTTGTCTATGTTTGATCTTTCCAACTCTACTCTTTACTTTTATTTGTTATTATTACGTAGCTTAGTTTGTAGTTCATATTAGTGTTGTTTGATTACACATAGAGTTCGAATCAAAGTTTCCAATAGCACACTTTTAAAACAAGATTTTTAAAAGAAGTTTTTTAAACCGGTAAACTATTCAACCCCCCTTCTAGTTTCCCACAAATGGTATCAGGAGCCACGTTAGTCAAGTTCTTAAAGTATATTGTATTTTAAAGCTTGAACCAATCAATGGATTCCGACAAATATCTAGAAGGGCAATCTATGCAAAGACCACCACTTTTCGAAACCGATTGTTTTATTTATTGGAAAACAAGATTCGAAACGTATGTGAAATCAAAAGACATTGATCTTTGGCATGTTATTACCGAGGGTGACTTTCAACCTATTCAAAAGAATCCAGAAACTAAAAAGGATGAAATAGTTTCTTATGATAAACAAAGTTATGAACTTAAAAGAAAATTAGCCAAAAATAATGAGGCTAAAATGATGATTTATAATGCTTTGCCTAAAAAGGAATTTGAAAGAATTTTTATGTGTAATACGGCAAAAGACATTTGGAAAACTTTGTTAGTCACTCACCAAGGTAATAACCAAGTCAAAGAGAACAAGATAGATCTTCTTGTTCAACAATATGAACAATTCTCCATTTCGGAGGATGAGTCAATAGATAATGCTTTTGCTAGATTTAATACTATTATCACTAGTCTTAAAGCTCTTGATGAAGGTTATTCTAGTAAGAACTATGTTAAGAAGCTTCTTAGAGCTCTACATCCTAAATGGAGAGCAAAGGTCACCGCCATAGAAGAGTCAAAGGACTTGGCGGCATTGTCACTCGATGAACTTATAGGAAACTTGAAAGTTCACGAGATGATCATTAAGAAGGATTCCGACATTGTCAAAGGCAAAAGCGAGAGAGTTAGATCTCTAGCATTAAAAGCCAAGAAGGAGTCTAGTGATGAGGAATGTTCGAGTTCCGGTAGTGAAGATGAAGAGTACGCTCTAGCCGTTAGGAACTTTAGAAAGTTCTTTAGGAGGAAAGGTAGATTTCCTAGACAATCTCGAGATGAGAAGAAGTCATCCCAAAGAAATCATGATGAAAGAAAAGGGACAAGTGATAGGAGATGCTTTAGATGCGGAGATCCTAATCACTTCATAGGAGAATGTCCTAAGCCACGAAAATCCAACAACCAAAGAGCCTTTGTAGGAGGTTCTTGGAGTGATAGCGGTGAAGAAGAAGAGAAGAAGCCTAACAATGAAATGTGCTTAATGGCTCAAGCTTCTAACGAGGTACACTCCGACTCTTCTTATTATAGTGATAATAATTCGTCAGTAGATGACAATGAATTACATGACGAATATAACAAACTATGTGTAGTTAGTACTAAGATCTTAGGTAGAAACACAAAGCTAAAATTAAAATTAAAAGAACTAGAACTACAAGTCTTAGAACTAAATGATCAAGTCAAGAGACTTGAGAAAAACAAGGAAGTAGATTTAGGATGCGGGTCATGTATTAGTCTTCAAGTAGAAAATGAAAAACTTAAAGAAAATGCTTTAAGAATCATTAGGTTTGATGAAGGAACTAAAAAGCTTAATGATATACTTGAAAATATTAGATATAGTGAACATGACCGTTCGGGTTTAGGATTTGACCCAAATCTGGCTTCTACAAGTAGTACTAAACAAGTAAAATTTGTAATGCCTGAAAAGTCCATGTCTGAAGGTGACGGCACCACTAAAGATACAGACGGCACCACTAAATTTAGTGGTACCGTGGTACCATGTGGTGCTGAGGACAAAACAGGGTCAATTCTAAAAAGTAACTTAAGTCCTAAACCAAGTCAAGTAGTTGTAAATAAAACTAGAGTGTCTACTCCAAATAGAGAGGAAACCAAAGGCTTTAACAAACCATTGTCATCTCCCGAACATGGATTTGTAAAGCGTGACACTAGGTCAACTACTCCTCCACCTAGAAAGGTAAACTCTCCCAAACCTCGGTCTAGAACTCCTCTACCGAGAGGTAACTTTAGAAGACAAAATCATCCAAGTAACTTTCCCGTAACTTGGAATGATCGTCCACCACAAAGTTACTTACCATGGGAAATGTGTCCCCCATTCTCACATCCTAAACTAACACAACAAATGCGTAGGATGTTTAACTCTAACAACTTTGGACCCATGAGATATTGGGGACCAGGTGTTTGAACATCTGTTTTGCTAGGAAAACATGAGTGTAAATAAACCTTGGAATATAACAAAAGGAGTATGATGCGTTATCAAGCATACCCGGTGACGCAATAGTCAAGTCGTGTCTTTCATGCTTAACATTCAACAAAGGTACCCTAGTCTTCTAGTTTTAAGAGCAAACACCTCAGGCACAGGTACGCTTTCTTAAAACACCCTTTGTTAGTAGTAATGTTTGGCATGAAATAGTGTAGTTAGAATCTAACATGGTAGGCACTATAACACAGAAACTCTATTCACATCTCATCATGCCAAATTCAACTTGTCCAGAAATGTTCGATGATCGCTTGAAGATCATGCGTGACAAGTTTGAATTAAGCATTGATAAGTGAATCAAGTTCCCTTCCTTGCACATACGTAATCTTGCCTAAATGAAGTATCCCTGTAAACTTATGTATACTATATGTATAAGATACATAGTTTAAGTAATAGTCTTTATTGACAATAACGCCCATATCTGCAAATGCGAAACTCACAAGAGACGAAGAAGGTGAGTGCGCGGATATAACTAGGTTAAGGGCATAATAGGTAAAGTAGTTTACCTAACGGCAAGTAGGTCCATTATCATGAATAGTGTTGGCTTTATGCCCACTTGTAAGAAGTATCCCAAAACTTCTTACATCAAAGTGTTTAATGTATCATACCATACATTAAAGATACTATACACTTGAGATTTCGATATCTTGAGGAGATTGATGTAGAAAATGTTTCTATACCAACTCTGATAATGTGAGAGTTAATGTGGGTTGAAACATAATGAGTAATGTTTGTACCTTCATAGGTTGATTTACAAACATCTTGGTTCCCCAAGAAACAAACTACTCTTGTTGTCACCACGACCGAAACCGAGTACGCAAGCGCCGGAAAGGCATGACAACAAACACTATAGATGAGACAACTCCCTGTGAAGAGTAGCAGTCAAGATGCCATTAGACTTGTCCGGGAACCCTATAGTTTGCTCATGAACGAAGCTCATCGAAGTACGTCATCTCCCCACGGAAAGACATCTCCTCCGTCATGATAACGTCAAATGAGAAATCTTTTCTTTGAAAAGTATTTCTTCTCACCTTAACCTTTTCATTCTCGTCAAATGACCTCTTAATACTCCATTGGAATTATTAATGTCATTTCTCACGTCTCATCATATGACTTTTCAAGTCATTCCTCATATCCCGCTCATGACTATTTCAATATTTCTATGGAAATATTAAAGTCATCTCACACTTCCATCCTATTCTCGACTCATGACTCTTGAATATTTCATTAGAAATTTCAAGTCATTCCCTAAGCCTTATCCCATGACTTCGTAATATTTCACTGGAAATATTAACGTCATTTCTCGCGTCTCGTCATATGACTTTTCAAGTCATTCTTCTCATCCCGCTCATGACTATTTGAATATTCCTTCGGAAATATTAAAGTCATCCGTCACGTCATACCTCATAACCTTTCATCCCTTCTATGACCTCTCGAAAGTTTCGCGGGAAACATTGAAGTCATTCTCTACAAATCGCTCATGACTTTTTAAGTCATATCTTTCACTCGTCATATGACTATTTATTTCACGGGAAATACTAGAAGTAAATCCTCATCCAATGACATCTTAGTCAATTTCCTCGGAAACACTAAGGTCATTTCCGGTCATCCCATTTAATCATCTTTCGTCAAAAAGGTTTATTAGGTATAAACTTTTTCCTCGTGTCAAAAAGTCTTACTAAATAAGTAAGATTAATCAGCCAAAAGTCAAAACAGAAGAAAAACTGGACCATCAGATATACGGCTCCACTAAAGAGCCACGGCTCCACTAATGTTTAGTGGAACCGTGGAGCCGTGCATCTGAAAAACGCGCCCAGTCACTCTTTTCTTCTGCACAGATTTTCCAAACACACAAAACCTCTTCCACTTGCTGTCAAAATCGAACCATAACACCATAATTCAACTAAACTCTTGCAAATCAAGATTGAGGCATTGAAATTAACAAAATCCTAACCACAACATCATCAATTGTAAGTAATTCACTCTTATTTTCTTTTAATTTGAGTCTAGGGTTTGTTCTTGAGTATAAATCCGAATTGGGGATTTTCAAAATTAGTTAAACCCTTGTGAAATTAAGACTAGGATTAGACAATGTAGTATTCACATGATTCCCTAAACCTAGGATTTCCAAAAACCCATTTATGTTGCAAAACCTAATCCGAAATTAATCACTAAATTCGGATTATGATTGTTTATTTGTAATGGAATCATGTTTAGGATGATTAAAATTGGATTAGGAACGTTCTGCATTAAAGCTTTTCAATCTTAAAGCTTGATTAGCACCATGTTGAGGCATTTGCCAAACACCCCAATTCGATCATTTTTTTTTTGAAAAACTTCACAAGTCTAGGATCATGAAACCTTTTTCATACATTGTTGATGCAAATTAAAAACGTTTTTGCATGCATACATGAACTCTCAAATATGGCTCGAAGTACATAATTGATATGTATTGTTCGACATATTTGATTGAGCAAAAGTGAAGTTAGGAGCGTTTGGGTAATCTCTTTAGGATAATTTTAGAGTCAAGATTGCCGCACCTCCACATTGTTTGCATTTAGGCATACACACTAGAAGTGTAATCATCAAAATGCAATGAACTAACATATACAAAAATATTTTTTTTTTGTAGACAAACAATGCCTCGAAATGATTATCAAGATACCAAACCCTACATTCTTAGCACTCTTGAAAATCTAAATATTCCCGATGAGCAAAGAGCTTATCTCGCTAAAGTCCAAAATCGATACATACACGAAGGGCGTGTAGTCGATGCACTCTATGTCACAACAGACAACATAAATGCCAGTTTCCCTTCTATCGAGTTCGATTGTTTATACAAAATAAACGATCAAGTTTGTCCCCGTTTTATTCTCAAGTTCTATAGTCGTGTCCGTACCTACACCGATCTTGACGGAAACGTCTTCCTTGATTTTTGGATTCGACACCAAAATATCATATTGTCTGTCACCGAGATTGGTCACATTCTCGGTATTCCCACGTATGGTCAGTGTGCATTCACTAAAGACCATTCTCTAGAGTCTCTTTACTATAATTTTGAGAACGAAGGTGCATATTGTACCGAAGTTCCCGACATTGAAGTAATTAAACAAGTAATTCAAATCCCTCGAGTCACCAACACGTATAAAAAACGTGATGGTTCCATCGTCTACCTCGACCCAAACAAAATATACCTCAAAGAGCTCCGTCCCGATATTAGAAATTGGGAACTTCTTCTGCGTGAGAACGCGTTAAGCCTCGCAGGCAACCGTGATCACGTTCCGGCAAGTCTTGCCCACATGCTCTACTATCTTAGTATCGAGGAACCTTACAACCTCGCATACTACATGGTCAAACGGATGGCCAGTATTCATCGTCGTTCTGATGAGCTCATGCCATACGGCATGTTGCTTACTCGTTTATTCAGGTGGGTTATGCAAACCTACCCATCTCTAAATGATGTCGACTATGTCCTAGTCAATCCGGTTATGAAACCTCTTGGTGGACCACAGCGTCGCACAAAGCAACGTAAGGACAAAGGGTCCAAACGTGGTCGTAAATCCACTTCCGATATTCCCCATTCATCCTCCTTTTTCAGTCACGAATCATCATCTGAACCCATGGATGAGGACGATGATGAGGTGAACGAAGAAGGAACGTCTAGTTCTCAAATCCCTTCTCCTGACACCTACTTTCGTAACCTTGATACCTCATCATTTTGACGTACAACCGATGCCAAAAACGTGATGGTCAACCTATCCTACATGATGAGAAGGCAAACTACAATGTACAATAGACAAGTGGAGATGCATGAGCAAACTGTCGGGGGTTTCAAGTCTATTGGGAAGGCGCTAAAAGGGATCGGGAGCAAGCTGAAGAAGTTGGGGAAGAAATGAAATTAGTTAGGATTAGCTTAAGTAGTACTATTAACCTAAGTATTATTAAGCTATTATAAATAAAGGCATGACATTAACTTGGTTGATGTGTTTCCTTTTAACACTTGAACATGACTAATTTTCTTGTTAATTAATCCTCATGTTGTTTTATCTTGCATGTTAGTTTATTTTATTACATGCACTAGATGTTAAAAATGCTTGAATTCATGCATGCTTAATAGTTGCATAAATACATAGATGATCACATGATCAAGTTAGTTGCTAGTTGAAACTAGCTTTAGGAATTCTGTGTGCTTAGTAATTTGAGGCTTTGAGATTTGCAGCCAATGGATTCCCCAGAAATTTCCCCATTTAGGCTGCCTAAAACCTGCAGACCTGGAAAGAAGGTCAAAAGAGCCCACGGCTCCATTAAATAGGCCACGGCTCCACTAAATTTAGTGGTGCCGTAGCACCTTTAATGGTGCCGTGCCTCTGGAAGACGAAAACTGCTATTCTCTTCCACTTTTTGACTATCTTTTCCAGAAAATCTGCAACCAAAACCTGATTCCCATGCACCCAAATCCCCAAATCCAACATTTCAAACTTGCATGCTTATGTTTTGGCTATTTAAGCTAACATTATGCATTGCCATTCTTACACCCATCCTTACACCTTCACATCCACCATACCATCATCATGGGATCAAGAGTATTCAAGAAACCTAGATTCAACATCAAACCAACCAACCAAACCTCTCTAGTTGATCATTGGATCAAGAATGTCAACACACCCCAATCATCAACTAAACCTATCACCAATGACATTCCCCTCATTGATCTCACCTTGGATGACGAAGATGAAACCCATACACCCATAACCTCTACCAACTCATCATCTTCTTTCACTACACCCCAAGCTCCATCCAAGGCAACCTCTATTAAACCTACATCCTCATCCTCCACAACAAGAATCAACACACACTCATCTCCACCTAGTCCCATTCACCCTTTAACCTTAACACTCAACTCATCACCATCAACTTCCCTTGAATTGGGAACTCACACAACACCCTCATCACTTTCAACATCACCACAACCTCTAACTCTCACCCTCACCCTTTCACCAAACACTCCCTTTGAATTTGGGAGCAACATATCATCACCTTCACTATCACCATCACCTCAACCCTTCACTCACACACCTTGAGTTGCCCTTGTTGCAACTACAACCTTGAACTCATCATGAACCTTAGAGATGAGCTTAGCTTTAGGTTTTCATATCTAGAACACCTCCTCACACCACCCATAGGACCCATCATCCTTCCACCACCTCCACCACACAATAGCCCAAACTAAACATGGTTATGTTTAGTTCCTCCAATAAATGACTAGGAACCTTTTGAAGTTGGAAGCAAATCTAGAAGCCTCATGTTACTTTAGAAGTTTATGTGTCTTCTTGTTAGTTTAATTTGCTTTCCTAATGTAGTCATACTTATGTATGACATTTAATTTATGTTTATGTAATGGGCTTTTTATTTTGGCTACTTAGCCATAATTTTTCTTGTGGTTGGATATTTGTCTAATGTGCTACTTGTTAGATATTGTATATTTGTCGTTTAACTTTGTTTGTAGCACGATCCATTGCTCGATTCCTTTGTGTTCTCCAAATGAGGGGGAGTACACATCAAGGGGGAGCCTTAACCACCTTTTTGATTTGACAAAAAGGGGGAGAAATGGGAGTAAACTCATTAAAAACTTGTTAAAACTAATTTTAACCTAAAATGAGTTTATATTTTGTCATCATCAAAAAGGGGGAGATTGTTGATGCAAATAATGTTCTAAAAACGTTATTTATATCTTTCGATTACTTCACGTTTTGAGGATGACAAAATGTGAACTCACGTTACGTTAAAATTAACGTTAACAAGCTTTTAATCGGAAGATCCCGTTTCTACGCAAATCACTCTTGAACAAAGTTACAACTTGGACTAGTGATCAAAGAAGTGAATTCATGTTTTGAAAATTCACATTTTAAATGGGACAAAACATTTTTTCAAAAATACACATGACAAATTATTTTTGAAATATTAAGAAATGTTTTAATGGAAAAATAAGTTTGAAAATCACAACAGCTATTTTCCCCCCAAAATCAGCTCCAACCTTCCCCAAATAAGTTTTCACCAGAAAAGACAAAATTTGGAGCGTCCTAGTCTACCACGGCTCCAAGGTACCGTTAAATTTAACGGAGCCGTGGGTCATTTAGTGGAGCCGTCCGTACCATTTTGAATTGTAACGTTCAGATTTTCTTTGCCTATAAATACCCACCTCTTTCACAGTTTTAGGCACCCTTCACACACAGAAAAATCCCTTAACTAAATCCTCTCACACCTTTCACTTCTAAGGGTCAATTAGATTAGTTTTTCTTTGTTTCAAGAGTGATCCAATCATCCTTCAAGTGATCCTCTTCATACCTCTTCACTAGCAAGAGAAGAACACAAGTATCCAAGTTGATACAAGGTGTTGTCATCCCTCTTCATTGGCAAGAGAAGAACTCAAGTAATCAAGAAGATACTAGAGTTATAGTTGATAGGTTTTTGTAATACTTGTTACAACCTTGTTGTGTCTTAGCATACATCAAGTTTATTTTCTTTTTGTGAGTGAGAGTGAAGATCAAGTGTGATCTATAGAGATAGTGAACATCTCTTGAAGCCATTGGGCTTGTGTGATTGATCAAGAAGATCAAGGGTCATTAGGTTAGTGTTAGTTGAGTAGAGTGAAGTGAGTGTTGATCATTGTGATCGTGTTGAGATCTTGGTGATCTCTTGAAGCCATTGGGCTTGTGTGTTTGGTCACGTGGACCTTGGTAGATTGGTGCTAGCTAAGATTAGCACTCGACATCTAGATTAGTGCCGGAAATAGGATAAGCGACGTGTACGGTTTTCTCCACCTGAAGGGAGGTTGTTGATATAGTGTTTGAAACTCTCGAGTGTGGTACTCGGGGAGTGGAGTAGGGCGAAGAAGAGCTTCGTAGCCGAACCACTATAAATCCTTTGTCTCGGTTTGATCTTTCCAACTCTACTCTTTACTTTTATTTGTTATTATTACGTAGCTTAGTTTGTAGTTCATATTGGTGTTGTTTGATTACACATAGAGTTCGAATCAAAGTTTCCAATAGCACACTTTTAAAACAAGATTTTTAAAAGAAGTTTTTTAAACCGGTAAACTATTCAAACCCCCTTCTAGTTTCCCACAAGCTTATATGATTGTGTTATACATGATGTTCCACATAGATGTAACAGTAAAATTGAAACTTCTTTATAAAACATTTTGTGCATAAGAGGTATGTGTTAGGTTTAGGTTAGTATGGAGTTCTATTATATCTTGTGCTTTACACTTAATCCCTTCAAAATGGTTGTAAGCAGTATAGTTTTTAATCAAAACTGAGTTCATACTGCTAAGTCAAATTTTTTCCAAAAGTTAGTACTTCCAGGCAAAAAGTTAGTACTGGTCGGCTTAAGTTTGTACTACTAAATAGACGTTATTACTGGTGCGAAATTATAGATTTTTGAAAATAGTCGTTGAGAAGTTTGTTGAAACTTCTTTATAAAACTTGTTGTGCATAATAGGTATGTGTTGAGTTTAGGTTAGTATGGAGTTCTATTATATCTTGTGCTGTTAGATGTTACATGTTTTCCTATTTTTATTTACAGCTTATATGTTAATGAATTATGTTAACCATGTTTCCCTCATAGACTTTATATTTTCATGGATGAGTTTTGTTTGAATTTGTAGATGGGAATGCTATAAAAAATAAAGTAGGCTCAATGGATGGGATCATGATTGGAAGTGACACACCAGTTACGCAACCAAAAGGTATTATGTTTTTACTTTAGTATGATAATGGCTTTAATTTTCTATTTAATTTTACTCAGATATAAAGTTTTACTTTTTCCATCAGTGAGATCTTCAAAGCCTAAAAGTACAACAACAGATGCGAGAATGTTTGAAAGTGATACACCAATAAAGCAGAAACAAGGTATTTGGTTTAAAATTATTTTGTTAATGGTCCATATATGTAAAAGTTTAAGGACAATGAGTAAACACATATATACTTTAATATTTGTATCAGTTAAAGGTCCTACAAAGAAACCAACTGTAGTGGTTGCAAGCATGATTGAGGGTGGCACATCAAAAACACATCGTCAAGGTATTATGGTTTAAAAGTATTGAATGAGAATTACATATATGTTTATTGAATACTCAGGTACTGAACTTCCCAATAATAGAACAACTAAAACAGTGACAACCATGTTTAGAGATGACACACCAGGTAGAAAACCACAATGTATTATAGTTTGAGATTAATCCAAATAATTTGTGTACACTGTGTGTATATTGTGTAATTGATTTACTTACTATACATTATTTCAAACTTTGGTATGTTAATATTTGAATGACATCACTTTAATGATTGGATAAAATGTTTTGTAAATGTTATTAGGGAAATCAACCTCAATGATTGAATCAAAGAGCATGGCATACATCAGAAATCAACAAAAAGATATGAGAAGTCCACCATCAGGTATTATTGTTAAGAATTAATTTATTTTCCAATGGTTATAAAATTGAAAATATAATATAGTGTAAGAATAATATACCGATTAACTTACAGGAGCCATTAATCCACGTCCAAAAGGAAATTATGGGTACCAGACAACGTCTTTGGATACACATTCAGATCGGGAGAATGCCAAAATTGGTAATTCCAACTTTGTTTCCGTACCATCAATTAGTTTCATTATTATTAAGTGCCTGTAACTTATTTTAAATTTTTATTTAATAAAAATTTAAAAGTTTATATAGGGTTAATGACACGGGGTGGAAAGACTTCAAAAACTCATTCATCCAATTTAAGTAGCTCGTCAACAGGTAATTTGGTTATAAATTATTGCGTGTATGTTATTGTTAAATTTCATTATATCACAACAATATATTGATCATTTTATAGGTGTTAATGGATATAGAAAGAAATCCACATGGATGCATACATCTACTGGTGGATCTGCTTCTTCAGGTATTTTGTTAACGAAATAAGAAACCGACATTTTTGATATCACATGATTTGATAAATTTCCAACTGATATTATATTTGAATATATGTAGGAATAACTTCCTCCTAAAAGGAAAAGCACTGAAAGCAATATGTCCAGTTTTGGAAGTCATTCACAAGGTTTGGTTAGAATTTATTATTCAAAATATATATGTTTTTAGTTCAGTTCATATAAAGACTATGTGTACAATTTGACAGGACTAAACATAAAGGAGCGCACAATAACACCAATTAAAGATATCAGTCCTATGGTTGTTAATATTGCAATAAAAGGAAGGCGCATCTCTGTTTGGCATTCTCACAAACTAAATGAAGAACACGATCTATACAGTCTTGATTGTGTTTTTCAAGATGAAGAGGTATATTTAATTTACTTATTAATTATATATGGTTGTACATATTTAATAAAGACACTAATAATAACAAGTGTTGCAACAGTCTAACTGTATTCAAGTTTACATCAAAAAAGAATTGATGCTGAAATTTGAACCACTGTTACAAGAGGGTCAATGTTATATAATCTCCAACTTTGGAGTAGCAGAAAACGGTGGAAGGTTGCCACTGTTACCACACATGTATAAAATTTCATTTTATAAAGGGACGGATGTGACCAGAGTTGAACACATAGATGACAACTTTCTTAGCTTCATTAATGAACCATTCAGCCGTATATTGGACAGAGACTATGAGTACCATGAGCATGACTGTGTTGGTATGTATATCTAATAAACATATGTATTGTAAATGTAAAAATATAATTTATTGTAGGGCAATTATCCATTTTTTCGCTGCAGATGTTATGGGAACTGTCGTAGCTATTGGAAATATTGTATCTGTCAATAGCGTAGGCGGCTGAAAGAATCGTAGGACAGTTGTCATAGAAGATGCCGAGTGAGTTTGTTATCTTAAATTTAATTATAATTAATATAAAAAAATGTACAACTGTAATCATATGTTGAGAACACAATATGCAGATCTTTGAGGCTTGATGTTACCTTTTGGGACAAATGGGCATTGCTGTGGAATGAATACCAAGACAAACTTGATAAATTGGTCATATAGACTTTCTATTGATGATGGGGAAAGTAAAATACTGGGATAGTAAGTTTTGTAACACTTTAATTCAATTTGTTGTACAGTTACCGCAATACTTAAATGATATTGTATAATGAAATTTACTTGCTCTTACACATAATGCAGATAAGCCATCAATCCATAATGCTTTATTCGGTTCAAGGATATTTATAAACAGAGATCTACCTCAGTTATTGGCTTTTTGGAAAAGGTAATATCTAATATAGGTGCAAATAACAAATAAATAAATTTGGTCCAATTTTTTTTCAAAATCTAATGTTTACATGACAGAGTTATAAATAACAAGAGGGATATGATGCAAGTGGATTCAAAATTGAAGCTTACAATCAGGAAATGCATGTTGTTACCCCTGCCGAGTTTATGCACGGTTTTGTAAAAAGATTGGAATGATTCGTAGCATTGATTCGGTCAGAAAGCATTATCGATGTTTTCATACAGTATATTAAATAATTTTGTACAATAAATTAAGACATTTGCGTAACTAAATTTAATATTAAATTGCAGGATACATGTTGTGTTGTGTATGCAACAGTGCATAGCATACAATATGATGGTGGTTGGGCTTATATATGATGCAAATCATGTAGCACTAGAGTCATACCAATTGCATCTAAAGGATTGATAACTTCGAAAAACAAGAATCAATTGTGGTACTGCAAGAAACATGGAGAAACATATACAGTTGCATCTAGGTACAAAAAAACCTCTATTAACATAAATAATTCAATCTGTTGTACCAAAAAGTATTACCCAATCCTAATTTACATGTATTTACATTTGTAGGTTCAAGCTCAGTGTTCATATATTCGATGATAGTGGTTCTGCCCAGGTTATTCTATTTGATAACAATGTGCATAAGATGACAAACTTGTCAGCACGGGAGATCATGCAAGAACAAGGCATGGATACAGATGAATACTTTCTAAATGAGCTTAACCAGATTATCGGAAAACAATATCTATTCAAAGTGAAATATACTGAGTTTAACCATAACAATAACAGTCATATTTATTGAGCTGAAAAGGTCACTGAAGATGTTGATACAATCAACTACTTCAAGAATGGTTTCCTAGACAAAGAAGTTTGATACATCACATTATTAAAAAATTAAACAATCAAGTATGCTATAATATAATTCCTCAGTTACTGCTGAAAATTTGTACACAAACAATTCTTAATTGCATCTGAAAACCTAATCATACATACTATAACAATTAGATTCCAGCACTACTAACTTTTAAGTTAGTACTGCTCCTTTAAACTTAGTACTGTTAAAGCTTTTGAGTAACATAAAGTTCCAAAGTATATAAACAGTTCATAATACGATTCATATAATTTTATATAGTTTTTTTAAAATATATGTGGAATACACAATTAAAAAACAGGGTTACGAAGATGCGCTAGAAGGGGAGGCAGATGACCTACATGAATCCGAAGATGAAGATCAAGATGTTGAGAAAGGCGTGCATGATTCTGAAAATGAACTACAAGAAATGCGGGAAGACCTTGATGATTCTGAAAATGAACTACAAGAAATGCGAGAAGACCTTGATGATACTGACGCTGATGATGAAGTACTGGGAGAAGATATGGATGCTTCCGAAGCAGATAAAGAAGAAATGGTAGAAGACCTGGATGATTCTGAAGTTGATGAACAAGAACGTGGAGAAGACCTGGATGTTTCCGAAACTGATAAAGAAGAAATGGATGAAGACCTACATGGTACGGAAGATGAACAACATATTATTGGCGATCAGCTACAGGATTCCGAAGATGATCTACATGATGATGCACATGACTTACAAAATTCAAGAGATGTGCTTAAAACGGCATCAGCTGAAGTGAATACGGTATTATTTATTATACTTTGATATACGTCTAACCACAATTCGTGTTTGAAATTAAAGAAGTTAAAAATTGTTATTTAAATTGATTGAAGGGTTGCGTCAAATGACACGGCAATCCCATCCATTGTTGAGAATGAGGTATGACATGCAGGTTTTCTATATACATTCTACTAGTATGTAAATTAGGCACATAAGTTATATAACTTACTTTTGGTTTTATATTATAGCATTACGAAAAAATTAGTCCTTGCCCCACATCTGGAAACACTAAGATACTAATCATTAGTCTCTTGAAAACATATACCAATCAACAAAGTAAATTATTGTAATTACTTTTAAACTTTTTTTATAGGATGAAGCAGCTAACATTTCACCAACGCTGGAAACCAAAACAACCTCACCTAATGGTAATGCTACTACAATTGGTCAACCATCTGGAAGAGATAAGAAGAGACAGTGTGACATGATTAATGTAGGAGATAATGAAGCAGAAGAAAACAGCCCATCAAAGAGGCTGGTGACAGTAAATTTGGAGAAGGATGATTGAAAAAAGCCAAAACTGAATGCGATTGATATTATTTGAAATATATTTTCTTTGAACACTTTATTTGCATTGAACAATGTTTTTGATTCTGAATTTTGTTAAACAGTTTATACCATAGGATTGTTTAATTGTTGAATAGGTTTTTATTTTTTAAACACATAGTATTTTCCTAATACAAATTTACATATGCAGTAATGAATACAATATCCGATATCTGATAATACACAAAAGATGTCTGACGCAAGTAATCACAAATGACACAAGCAGCACTAAACCACAAGTAGCATTAATGATTTTACTTAGCAACACTAACTAATAACGTCGAACAGTACTAACTTCTATAACGAGCAGCATTAAAGATTTAAGTAGCAGCACTAATCGTATCATATCAGTATAAAAAACAAACTTCCAGTATTAATCAACTAAATATCCAAACAATTGGATCATTGATTCACAAGATATCATAATAATTTAAACAAATTAAAAAGATATCGATATATTTTTTAAAAATAATATTACCTTTTAAATGCATCCTAATTAATTGCGTAAAGGTTTTATTTTGGAATATAAACAGTTTCCTTTTATTTGAATATTTAAAACGATATGACATTACAAAGTGTATAAATACAAACCTTTAACAAACAACTTCTATCATATTTTCATTGTTTAATTATATTGTGATTTCAAAGTTCAATGGCTTCATCATCTTCAACTATTGATTCAAAGAAACAGAAACATGGAAGAGATACTTCTCCTCCTGTTCCTTCAAAATACCAACTCTTTGGCATATCTGAAGCTATTTGGAAAAAATGTAATTCTGGTCAATTTGAAACAGAAAAAAGTTTGATTGAAGTTTATAATAACCGTATCAAAAGGCTAAAAGAAAAGAACAAGGAAGATGAAGCGATTATATTGGTGCATCAGAAGAAGATTAAAGATCGTAATAAAGACATAAAAGAAAACTAGCAGAAAATTGTTGGAGTGTATAAGAGTATTGAAGATTGTTTATTCATATCTTAATGTTTCATCTATTTAAAATATATGTACTATGAGATTTGACAATATGTAATGTTGGAATATGATTGATTTAAATTATATGTAATGTTTGTTACATTATGTCAATCTTAATTTGCAATGTTTTACCCATTTTGCAAGTTTGATTTCTGCTACTTTGATGCAAGATCACGTAAGTTTGTAAAGTTACGTATTTTTCTTTTGAGAAAATATAGCACTAGATTAACAAAATCAAAAAGATATCCAAATAATATTCAAAAATATCCATATATTGGAAATTCACCAAAATTAATTGCATCCTCTTCAACTTTCACATTATCACTTTAAATACACGTTCCACGAATTCCATTCCAACTTTCAATCTAAAATATCGACCATTTATTTTTCTTTGTAATATATTGTTACACCTTTCAACTTACTGAAGATGACTTCACATGTGAAACGATCCAGAACTGAAGATTGTGCAGAGAGTTTAATGACAAAAGATTCAAAGTAACAAACCTATTTATTCTTCAATTTT
Source organism: Artemisia tridentata subsp. tridentata (assembly GCA_021014915.2). NCBI lineage: Eukaryota > Viridiplantae > Streptophyta > Magnoliopsida > Asterales > Asteraceae > Artemisia > Artemisia tridentata. The sequence continues at coordinate 246,321,585 of CP139503.1, forward strand.
TTCCTACTTATATTTTAAAATAAAAAAATTGTATTCAGAAATACATGTTCATGGCAGGAAAATATGTGTTGCAGAAAAGAATGACATGGAAAATTGTGACACGAAAGGTATGCTGATATTTACCTACTATTTATCCAGATATTATAATTAGTAGTAACACTATTACTCTCTAAATGAATGTTTCATATTGTATGTTTAAGGACTAGAAAGTATGGCATGGTGGTACGATTGGTGGTGTTCAGAGAAAGCAAAGGTTAAAAGAAGAATGTGGAAAGAATATGAAGAAAGACAAGAAAGATTGAAAAGAGAAACGAATGAAGCAAAAAAACTTTGGAGAGAGGTTGCAGCATTCAGAAGACAAAATCATAGGCCCAAATACTATGAGTTTGATGAAACACAACATGACACTAATAATGAGGATGTAGAATGCTATTCTTATGATGAGTTGCATTTGGCAAACTCATCTTAAGTTATTTGATGTAATGGAATAAGATTGAATGGTTAATTTTAAGAGTAACACTGCACTTGCTATTTGACAGCATTCATAAGTTATTCAATTTCATATACTCAATGAATGTATCACAATTTAACCTAAATTATGAATAGATAAATTAAAGAAAAATTAAAATCTTGAAATATCCAGTTTCCTAGAAATATGTACAAAATCAATTCTATAATTATGTTCAAAAGATATATGTAATCTAAAACATATATGTAATCTATATCTATATTAAAATTTTAATGTATAAGAAATCGAATCCTAAAATATATCCGCCTATATGTTATATAAATAACGACATTTGATATATATTATTCAATCCTAAAATACGATTACTGTTATCAAAAAACAATGACAATGGTGAAAGCAAAGGCATCGAAGGTATTCATGTTTTAATCAAAATTAGTACACTGATTATGTGTTAAATTAAACTAAATGTACAGAATATCAAATACTAACACTTTTGTATGTTAATTATATGCAGGAAAACAAAAAAGCAGCAGCTAAAACCCTTTCTAACCACTCAAACCATAATGATAGGTTCACAAAATATAAACCATCCATTGTTATATCTGACGATGAAGACGTATCACTAATAGGGTAAATTCGTATTATGTCAAAACTCATCAATTAGAAAATCTAAGTATCTTTCTAATACTTGGAGGTTGTTCCATCAGATGATGAAGTATTATAACATAAATGTGTTTATTATTATTGACATTTATTTGTGTTAGATTTACAAAATTAATTATAAACATAAGATATACAGATTTATGCTGCTGGTGCCAATGGTTATCGAACTACTCCAATTTGGAATAAGCAAAAACAAAACAATCCATATGTATACAACATATCTGATGATGATGTTGATTTACATGATACTGATAATGAGGTATTATAAAAAAATTTTAATTACGTACTATTTTGCATTGTAGTAAACATAAAATATTTATTAGCTTTTAATTTTTTATGCATTGTTTCGATTGTTTGTTTGACACACAACAGTCGGAGATTGTCAAAGGCGAAATCTAAAACCGGTAAAAACATATGCAAGTTTGATTATTCTGAATATAAATCTGATAATGAGGTATTTTTATTAAATTTTGATAATATTTTATTATGTCAAACTCATCAATCAGAAAATCTAAATATCTTTCTAATACTTGCAGACTGTTCCAGTTACACGTAAACGATGTAGACTGACTAAAGACAACAAGTTAGTCAGCAACAAAATTTTTGATGTTAGTTCATCAGATGATGAAAAGGCGCAAAAAACAGATGACAATGAAGAGGTATAAAAAATAATTGTAATTCATATCAAGTAATACTTGTCAATCAGAAAAACTAAGTACCTTTGTGATAATTGCAGCCTCTCCCAGTTATACGTAAACACCGTAGACTGACTAAAGATGGCAAGTTAGTCAACAACATAGTTGTTGATCTGATTTCATCAGAGGATAAAAAGACACAAGCAAACAAAGTTGTAGATCTAACTTCATCTGATGATGAAAAGGCACAATCAACAGTTGTGAAAACTCTGACTGCTAATCATCTTGGGGAAAAAAACCCAATGGTAATAATTTACAATTGCACATTATATTTTAATAAAACATATATATTGTACGAAAATCAATGTTCATAAGTATTGTAAATGTTAGATTTAAGCTATTCCAAACAACCCCCATAGTCTAAATAATAGGCTAAACCAAACAGCCCCGCTAATCCCAGATTATTAAGCTAGCATAGACAATAGGATAAATCAAACAGTCCCCATAACAGATAATTTGTTAGTAACTACTAACTATGTTTTGGTCTGTAGAACCCCGTTTTCGCATGGGTTCTTAAAGATTACGCGTCACAACACTTGGGTCCATTCTCTTACCGAGATCTATCAAAGATATCTGATGATGAAGAACCAAATACGTTTACGTATTCAAAAACAACACAAGACTCTGTAGCATCGAACCGACAAAAGTATATGCTCTATGATGAAGATACGGATGACGAACATGAGAACAACAACAACGTATCTAAAGAAGGTGTGTGGGTTAATATCAATGATCTGGATGAACCTTTTTATGATTTAGTTGACTATAAACCCAAGTATACTATTCTTGATGAAGATATCAATGAAGAATCTTCAACAAGTTATTTGTTAAAAAGTAATTCCATATACAATTTTGAAACGACCGAGGATGAGAAAAGTGATGATGATATTTGATCAAGCATACAAAGAATCTCAAAAAATTATGTTTCTTGAATATTTTTATTTTAAATAGTTGCGACTGTTACTATTTTATTTCTAAGATATTCATAGGATTTATGTTTTATTAGTAATGAAATTTATGTATTTAGTTAGTATCAATAACATGTAGTATTTTTAATTTTTAAAAAATTAATCATTCATATAAAGTTGCATTATAATTTGTGTAGAAATGTATACATAATAGCAAATAACTACACAACTTATAATAGAACACTATACTAAACTAAAAGTAACACAAACATACCATGCACACCATCCTTTATCAAGTATAATCAATTTAACTGTTTCTCCTATATAAGACATTATGTGTAGATTTACATCTGGATATAAAAAAACTCCATATGCAACCTTTAAGTTAAAAAAATATATACTACTATATGTAAACAAGTTATAATCTATTGTTAACAAACAATATATCTTAAAAAGTTTATATTATAAAAGTAACAAAATAATTTTAAATATAAAATATAATCCATCCTTGAAATATAACAAACGTTGTAACAACCTTTATCAATTTAGTGTAAAATTCATATTTAATAAAAAAAATACACTAAAAAAAATGTATCGGTTTTTAAAATAAAATTTCGACCAAAAGCTTTATTTATTATTAGATAATTACAAATAGAAAATATCGAATAGATATTTTTTTTTAAAAATACAGATATTTTAAGAAATTATACATTCCTATAAAATAGTGTTTATAAGTATAAATTATTTAGATATGATTTTGTATAGGTATTTACCAAACATATATAAAGAAATTATACAATGCGTAAAACACACTTAAAAAAATGTATCGGTTTTTAAATTAGAATTTCGACCAAAAGCTTTATTTATTATTAGATAATTACAAATGGAAAATATCGAATAGATGTCTTAAAAAAATATATACAGATATTTTAAGAAATTATACATTCCTATAAAATAGTGTTTATAAGTATGAATTATTTAGATATGATTTAGTATAGATATTTACCAAACATATATAAAGTTCATATGTACCAAACTTTGATAATTGCTTTTTAAAGTTCATCTTTTTCAAGGTGACATCACAAAGCAAATCGTTGATTCAACAATGGAAAACAATGCAAACGACTTACTTATCCGGCGTAGGGGCAGACCTAAAAAAAAAACAAATACAACAAGGTTAGACAAATATTCCATTTTTGTTTCCTAACAATACTTATTAAATATCAAATTGTTTATACATTATGTTTTGTTTTAAAGATCAAATAACATCAAAGGATAACACATTCAACACTCAGTTCAAAAATATGCTCAACACCAGTAACCACATACCTTCATAACCAATTTATGATGCAATACATGAAGAAGAAGCTGATACGCGCAGAGGATAACCTCTTAACAAACATATAATACCTACGATAGATCCAGAAAGGGGAAGTCCTCGCGTGCAACAAAACGAAGCACGTTAGACATTTGAATTAATCTACATATCTTTATTTCACTCATACTGGGATTGACAAAATTATGTGATAATAGTTTAGCTGTTTAAAATCATAGCAGTTACTAACAAATGAATTCGTAGTCCTAAATAGCATATCTGAATTTACAATATTATGGCATTAGCACGATCATAATCTTAATAGTTTAGTTGTTTATATTTTACATAGAATTAAACGACTTTCAACTCCGCCAAAAAGGGAGGCCTCCAACAACAATACTTCCACAATGGATGAATGTGGAAACTAACAATGAATGCGTGAATAAAGTACCTAGGCCAAGAGGATGTCCTTTCAAGAACGCAACCCAAACACGTAAGAAATTTAAGGCAGCATAAACACGCGTAAGTTAATTTGTCTTTATAATATTTTCCATATTGAGTTTTATACCATCAATAACATAAACACGTACGAATATTGATCACAACCAATCTGGTGCACATTCTTCTATACGCAAATCTGAAAGGCTTAAGCAAAAAACAAAAATAGTTAGACAAAAGACATTACAAGGATTACAATTTAGTGCTACACACTTGGCAGACAAGTATGTTACAGAAAAAGATACCTTCGTTGGAATATCTAACGGTACACAAACTATATCCTTCATTAAAACAATTGTTCGGCACAATTTATTGGCATGTATTTATAAATTATGTATGCTTTAATACTATATCGCTGTACAGATTACATTGACCATGGAGATCCAATTTACAAATGCAATTCTTGTGACGCACTATTATGGCAAGCTGAAAGTATGGTAGGATATACACATTCAAATTCAGAGTCATATTCACTCTGTTGTGGCAGAGGAAAGGTGAAATTGGGAAATGAAATACTCAATCCACTAAAGACGTTGATGGAACTTATCAGTGGAAACCATCCAAAAAGCAATACATTCATTGAAAATATCAGACGCTACAATTCAATGTTTGCATTCACATCAATGGGTGCTAGACAAGACATGTCAGTTAATCAAGGATATGGTGCATACTGTTAGAGAATACAGGGTGAAAATTACCACTTAATGGGTTCGTTATTGCCAAACAAAGGTGAACCTCCAATGTTTGCACAACTATATATTTACGATGCTGAAAATGAAATCCAAAATAGGATGAATTGTTTCAGGTATGTTGTCAAATCTTATAATGTAATGTTAAGAATCTTTTGTTTTTTGATTATATTTTAAAAAATATTACAATTTTTATTAAATACATTATGTTACAAATTCGTATTTAACTTACTATATTTGTAACTACATCAGCGGCACATTAACACTAGCAGAGAATCACGGCATAGACCACCAACTAACAGTTGAGTTACGCGACATGCTTGATTCCATCAACCCATTAGTTGCTCAATTTCGAATGGCGGGTGAACGGTTTGTATCTGAAAGGGACATAAATAAATGAAAAATACGCCTTATTGGTACAAGAGAACGAGATGGTAAGAATTATAACCTACCCACGGCTTCTAAAGTTGCAGCACTGATTATGGGAGATTTTGACAGCACAACAAATAAAATGGACATTATTTTGCACATGCAGGAGGGAGGTAAAAGAAGGATCAGCGAATTACATCCTTCATATCTCGCACTACGGTATCCTCTATTGTTCTCGTATGCCAAAGATGGTTATCGGACAGACATATACCATTTTGGTATTACTGATCACACACCAACAAACAAAAAAACGAGGGTAACAATGAAAGAGTATTTTTCATACCGATTGCAAGAAAGGCCAAGTGTTTTTTTTATGTGTCTAAATGCAAGGAGGCTTACTCAGCAATTCATTGTGGGCGCATACACTATGGTCGAATCTGAAAGGATGTCATACATACAAAAGCAACAAAAAGACTTGAGAAGTGAAACATACTCAAAATTAGCAAAATTGGCTGAAGACGAAAATTTTGGTATGAAACTACGAGGGAAAAAAGTAATCTTGCCTTCATCATTTACCGGGAGCCCAAGGTATATGATGCAAAACTATCTGGATGCCATGACAATTTGCAAGGTGTATGGATTTCCAGACCTCTTTATTACGTTTACGTACAACCCGAATTGGCCAGAGATTTCACGCTTTGTGGCTGAGAAGGACTTGAAATCAGAAGATAGACCAGATGCAATTGCTCAATTTTTTAAACAAAAACTTGACACCCTTATGCGAGACTTTAAGGATCGACAATATTTTGGAAAGCTCAAAGTGGGTATCTACTTGACAACTCTATTTCCTAACATGATTATCTCCTAACAAGTATTTCTTTATATATTATATCTGATATTATGTTATTAATGCAGCTATTTACACAATCGAATTCCAAAAAAGAGGACTTCCACATGCTCACATATTACTTTTTTTGGATGAAGAACATAAAATAACGACCCCGTCACAAATTGACGGCTTCATTTCTGCTGAAATACTGGACAAGAATGAGGATCCAGAACTATACAAAATTGTAACTGACCACATGATGCATGGTCCGTGTGGTCCTCAACGACCGAGCTGTCCTTGCACCGTAAAGAACAAATGTACAAAGTTCCCAAAAGAGTTTAATGAAACGACATTCATTGATGAAACTGGTTATGCCATTTATAAAAGAAGGAATGACGGGTCTACTATAACAAAAAGTAAAACGGATTTGCACAACGGATTCGTGGTTCCATACAACCCCAGACTGCTACGTCGAAACCAATCACATATTAATGTCGAATGGTGCAACCAAATTGGGTCTATAATATATCTTTTCAAATACATAAATAAGGGACCCGATCGAGTTACTGCAACTCTAGAAGACGAAGATGCCGATGAAGTCAAGGATTTTTACGATTGTAGATACCTTTCTGCATGTGAAGCAGCTTGGAGAATATACGGATTCGATATACATTACAGGTTTCCGCCTGTTGAGAGATTACCATTTCACTTAGAAGGAGAACAGTCAGTTATATTTGATGCAACAGAATCTATTGATTTCACATTGGACAGGCCATCGGTGAATGAAACAAAGTTTATTGCATGGATGGAAACAAACAAGACAGACGAAGATGCTAAAAACTACTCTACCACGAGTTTCCGGAACACTATGTATGGAGACAAGAAGAAAGGAAATGGTTAAAAAGGCAAAAAGGGACGTGTATTGGACGTGTGCAACATGTCCCTCCATCTATGGGCGAATTGTTCTATTTGCGAGTATTACTAAACAAAGTTAGAGGTGCCACGGACTGGATTGACTTCAAAAGGTTTGAGGGTGTCACGTATCCTACATACAAAGACGCTTGCCAAGCAAGAGGGCTGATGGTGGACGACAAGGAATACATCGATGGATTGTTGGAAGCCAGCCATTGGGGAACAGGAACATATTTGCGCACATTTTATGTCATGCTAATTATGACAGACAACATGTCTCGACCAGATGTTGTTTACGAAAAAACTTGGGAAGTAATGGCAGCTGATGTCACGCATATCGAGCGAGTTAAGAGGAACGACCCACGTGAGAAATATTTTCAATCATAACCATATATTTATTACAACCTATCTACATACTTTAAAATATCATATATATTAAGTACAAAGTTTATTAAAAATTTAAAACACTTAATTTGCAACAAAAAAAAATGTCCAAAATAACAAATGCACATTATAAGTATTCAAAGCAAACAAACAGCAACACATAAGCTAACGGTGATTTTTTATTTACAGATTTGGAACTATCAGACATTCAAAGGAAAAACATATGCCTGACATATATAGAAAACATGCTTCTTTGTAACAACAAAAGTTTAAGAAATATACCAAACATGACATTGCCAAATGAAATGTTCACGATGGCAAATTACAACAGGCTGGTGTCGACCGAGTTGGCATATAATAAATATGAATTATGCCATCAACACAAAAGAATGTATCGTTCATTGACAGATGAACAAAAAGGGATATACGGAACAATAATAGACGCTGTTCATTCTGAAAATGTTGGTATGTTCTTCGTGTATGGGTATGAAGGGACTGGAAAGACATATCTTTACAAGACATTGTCTGCTGCACTAGGGTCAAAAGGAGAGATAGTGTTGAATGTCGCATCAAGTGGGATCGCAACGCTTTTGTTGAAAGGTGGCAGGACTGCCCATTACCGGTTTGCTATCCCAATCAATATAGTAGAGGATTCTATGTGCCATATTTCAGCTGACAGGTAATTAGCTGACTTGATAAGGATGTGTAAACTAATAATATGGGATGATGTTCAAATGATTCATAGACATTGCTATAAGGCATTGGATAGAACGCTTAGGGTATATGCAGAATAGATCCATGTGAACCTTCTTCATATGTTTTTGGAAGGAAAGTAGTTTTGTTTGGCGGAGACTTTAAACAAATCCTACCAGTTATCACAAATAGTACCAGGCACAATGTTGTGCACGCAGCTCTAAACTCTTCATATTTTGGAAACATTGCACTGTATTGCAGCTGACCATTAACATGAGGTTAAAAACCGGTTCAGATAGTACCGAACGAAAAGAAATACAAGACTTCGCTGATTGGATTTTATCAATTGGAAACGGAACAATTGGAGGTAAAAACGATGGGCAAGTGTAACACCCCCAAATTACCACAACGGAACAGTAGAGTCAAGGGGGTATTACTTCATAATATAGATCAAGGTATAGAAAATGACCTCTAAATGAGACGTTTTGAAATGTTACCATTCGAATTTATTAAAATCAGAGTTATGACAATAAGTTCCAAAGTAAAGTTACATAGATGTTTCGAATGGTAAAAGATAATGATATGAGTCTCCAAGTATGCAAATGACTCTAGAATCCATGCATCCACTATCGCCTTATAAACCTGAGATAAACATGCTAAAAAGTGTCAACCAATGGTTGGTGAGTTCATAGAGTTTAGTTTAACTGTAAAGCATTTGAATAAAGATTCCACAACAAAGGCCTTGTAAATCCACTCAG
>CP139503.1:246330866-246442898 GCA_021014915.2 Artemisia tridentata subsp. tridentata
ATGACATTCAAGCTGCCGGGTCCGATACCTGCCCTCCTATGCTTGATTGGATAGATTATGAGTCGTGGGCACAACGAATTCGACTCTACTGCTTGGGAAAAGAGAATGGAGTTAACATTTTCAAATCCATTGATGAAGGACCTTTTCAGATGGGCACCACGAGAGATACTATTACTACCAATGAGAATGGAGCTGTTACGCTTGGAATTAACAGGCCACGTACTTACAATGATCTTAATGAGGAAGAAAAGAAGCGGTATGATGCTGACATCCGAGCTTCCAATATTGTAATTCAAGGCCTGCCCAAAGATGTTTACAAACTCATTAACTTCAACACTGAAGCCAAAGCTGTTTGGGACAATGTCAAAATGCTTCTGGCTGGATCAGAATTAACAAAAGAAGATCGTGAGTCACAACTGTATGATAAGTTTGAGCATTTCAAGATGAACCCTCGAGAAAACATCACTGATTACTATGTGAGGTTTCATAAGCTGGTAAACGACATGAGAATCATCAGAATGACTATGCCAAACATCCAACTCAATTTCAAGTTCGTGAACAACATGTCACCTGAATGGGACAGATTTGTCACTGCATTCAAGCTCAACAATGGTTTGAGGCAGACCAATTATGAACAGCTGTATGATTATCTTCAACAACATAAAAAGCATGCTGTTTATGATCGTCTACTCAGGGAGAAACTCAATCCAACAACAACCAATGATCTACTCGCATTGATTTCAACTGTTCAGCCGTACAATCAACCACAACTTGATCAAGCTTATCATCATCCCGTCTCATCACAGAATAAGACATTATTTGCTCAATCATCGATGCACCCACAACCAACTATGAACCCTCAGCTGGATTCAGGGTATTCTCTCACTGATAAGAGGATTGATGATCTTTCCAATCAAGTCTCCTTGCTTGTTCAACATTTCCGAGCAACACTCCCTCAAACCAACAATCAACTTCGAACTTCCTCAAACCCACGCAACCAAGCAACTGTGGAAGATGGAAGAATTATTGTTCAGAATGTTCAAGGAAGACAAAATGTGAATCCAAGGAATGTTGGTAGGGGGAATATTCAAAACAGAGGTGGAAATGTCAACCAAGGACAAGAAAGGCAAGCAAAGTGTTACAACTGTGGTGGGTTGGAACACATTGCTAGGAATTGTAATCAGCCCAAGCGTCCTCAAAACTCTGATTACTTCAAGGACAAGATGTTGCCGATGCAAGCTCAGGAAAAGGGAGCAGTTCTGGATGAGGAAGAGCTTTTGTTCCTTGCTGGTGATGGGGGAAACACATTTGATGCAGATGTGGATGACCAACCGGTTCAAGATATGGCCCTCAACAACCCAAACATCTTCCAAGCTGAAGATTGTGATGCATTTGATTCAGATGTTGATGATGAACCCACTGCTCAGACTATCTTCATGGCCAATATATCTTCTGTTGTCTCATCACCTCAACAAGCTGGTCCTTCCAATGCATCTGTCATATCTGAGGTCGTACAAATCGTCCTTTGGTATTTGGACTCAGGCTGCTCAAAACATATGACTGGGGATCGCTCACGGCTCAAGAATTTCGTGAAAAAGTTTATCGGGATAGTTAGATTCGGGAACGACCATTTTGGGGCAATCATGGGTTATGGTGATTACGTTTTTGGTGATAGTGTAACCTCCCGGGTATACTACGTGGAAGGGCTAGGGCATAATCTGTTTTCTGTTGGTCAATTTTGTGATTCCGATCTTGAAGTTGCATTCAGAAAACACACATGTTTTGTCAGAGAGTTGGATGGTATTGATCTTCTTAAAGGCAGTCGCGGCACCAATCTATACACCATCTCTATTGAAGAAATGATGAAGTCCTCTCCTATCTGCTTACTTTCAAAGGCCTCAAAGACCAAATCTTGGCTTTGGCACCGTCGTTTAAATCACTTAAACTTCGGCACCATAAATGATATTTCTCGCAAGGATCTTGTACGAGGCATGCCCAGATTAAAGTTTGAAAAAGATCATCTTTGCTCTGCATGTCAACTGGGCAAAAGCAAGAAGCATACTCACAAACCCAAAACTGTCAACACCATCATGGAAGTTCTTCACACCCTTCACATGGATCTATGCGGACCAATGAGAGTGCAGAGTATCAATGGAAAGAAATATGTTCTTGTGGTCGTCGACGACTACTCTCGGTTTACATGGGTAAAGTTTTTGAGAACCAAGGATGAAACTCCAAAGGTTATCATCAAACTAATCAAGCAGATACAAGTAAGGCTGAACAAAACTGTCAGAATCATCCGGACAGACAATGGAACTGAGTTTGTTAACCAACAACTCAGTCAATTTTATGAAGGTATTGGCATAACTCATCAGAAAAGCGTTGCACGCACTCCTCAGCAGAACGGTTTTGTTGAAAGATGAAATCGTACCCTAGTGGAAGCTGCAAGAACTATGCTAATATATTATAAGGCTCTGATGTTTCTTTGGGCAGAAGCAATTGCCACTGCGTATTACACTCAAAACCGCTCCTTGATACATACTCTTCACAACAAAACTCTTTACGAGCTGATACATGGCAAGAAACCAGATCTTTCCTTTCTTCGAGTGTTCGGTGCTCTATGCTATCCGACAAATGACGGTCAAGATCTAGGAAAGCTAAAGGCTAAGGCAGACGTAGGTTTCTTCGTTGGGTATGCACCAGATCGCAAGGGATACAGAATCTACAACAAAAGAACCCGACAAATCATGGAAACTATTCACGTGAATTTCGATGAGCTGACTGAGCAAGCGGCTCCTGGACAAACCAGTTCTGGACCCGCACCTAATTTATTGACACCTGGACCAATTAGTTCAGGTCTTGTACAGAATCCCACTCCTGTAGTTCCTTATGTAACTCCAACAAGTGATGAGTTGAAGAAGTTGTTTGATCCAATGTTTGATGAATATTTTGAGCCACCAACTGGTGATGCTACAACTGAAGCACCACCTGCACCTCCAGCTGCTGATGCTCAAGTTCAAAACAACACAGATGGCCCATCGGTATCTATCTCAGTTAGTCAAGAAGCACCATCTGTCAGTCATTCACCATCATCATTGAATGTTCAGTCTTCTTCAGTACAACAAGGCTCTGCAATAGATAATTCTTTTGAGGTGAATCCTTTTGCTCCTGTTGATGATGTTCCATTCGAGAATATCTTTGCTCCTGAATCTTCAACAAAGACGTCTTCTTCAGGGGATCTTAACACGGCAACATCAGTTCACTACCCTCAACCACATGATCATCTCAGAAAATGGACCAATGATCATCTAATTGATAACATCATTGGGAATCCTTCTCGTCCGGTCTCCACAAGAAAGCAACTTGCCACTGATGCATTGTGGTGTTTCTTTAATTCCGTACTGTCAAAAGTTGAACCCAAGGACTTCAAAGATGCTTTGTCTAAAGACTGTTGGTTTACGGCAATGCAAGAAGAAATTCATGAGTTTGATCGTCTTGAAGTATGGGAATTGGTGCCTCCTCCAGATTGTGCAATGATTATCGCTCTCAAGTGAATCTTTAAAGTGAAACTTGATGAGCATGGTGACGTTCTTAAGAATAAGGCACGACTTGTTGCAAAAGGGTATCGACAAGAAGAAGGAATAGACTTTGAAGAATCATTTGCACCGGTTGCTAGAATTGAAGCCATCAGAATCTTTCTAGCTAATGCTGCCAGTCAGAATATGATTGTCTACCAAATGGATGTAAAGACAACATTTCTAAACGGTGATCTGAAAGAGGAAGTCTATGTCAGTCAACCAGAAGGATTTGTGGATCCTGATCGTCCTACTCACGTCTACCGTTTGAAGAAGGCTCTATATGGGCTAAAGCAAACACCCAGGGCGTGGAATGATACTTTATCAAAGTTTCTTCTGGCTAATGGTTTCTCCAAAGGTGTTGTTGATCCTACACTATTCACTAGGAAATCGGGCAAACATCTACTTCTTGTTCACATCTACGTAGATGACATCTTCGCCTCTTCCGATCCTAAGGAATGTGATAGGTTTTCTAACGAGATGAGTTCTAAGTTCCAAATGTCTATGATGGGACAAATGTCATTCTTTTTAGGATTACAAATCTCACAAAGTCCCGGAGGCATCTTTATTAATCAATCCAAATATGCAAATGAAATCTTGAAGAAATTTGGATTTGATTTAAGTGATGCAGTTGACACCCCTATGATTGAGAGATCGAAGTTGGATGAAAATCTCTCTGGGATCCCGGTTGATCAAACAAAGTTTCAAAGCATGATTGGATCTCTAATGTATCTAACTGCTAGTAGGCCAGATCTATTATTTGTTGTATGCATGTGTGCTCGATACCAATCCAAGCCTACCAAGAAGCATCTGGAAGCAGTAAAGCGGGTCTTTCGATACCTTCAAGGGACTATTCACATGGGTCTCTGGTATCCTAAGGACACCGCCATGGAACTCACAGCATATGCAGATGCAGACCACGCGGGGTGTCAAGATACTCATCGGAGTACGTCGGGAGGTGCTCAGTTTTTAGGAGAAAAGTTGGTTAGCTGGTCATCTAAAAGGCAAATGAGTACATCTATATCTTCTACAGAGGCTGAATACATTGCCATGTCTGCATGCTATGCTCAAATTCTTTGGATGAGATCACAACTATCTGTGACAACTCGTAATTTCAGGTCATTTTTCAAACCTTGACAAGTTACCATTCATCATTTACTATTCACCAATCGCTATTCATGGTTATCATTCATCATTACGTAAACTAGGTTTACGGGTATTCAAATGCTTGTAACCAGTATGGTTTAGCTGCGTATTCATGCATCATCAGTAAGAACACTTCATATAGACTAGAGTAGTCTACAGTAACATCATCATCAATTTAGGTCGTTTTAAGTTAAATGAGATATTATTATAAAAATATCATCCTTGTGGCATTTATTCCTACAAGCTATGCATAAATAGTACCCGTTTTAGCGATCATTGCATTTTTATCTATTCATGAACCGTGCTTGAAATTTCTATTTGTTTTCATATTGTTAGTGGTTTAATATTCCATTATAATCTCCTATTATTCAAAAAATTTTATATTTTACATTTTCTGTTTCGTTTCACAATTTTGTCAAATTTTGGTAACAACTCGCGTTTAACGTACAATTAATTCAACCGACACTAGACTATGTCCAGTCTACACTTTTTATGCATCATTGGTTCCTTACAATTCTATTTTTAAAAAGTCACCGTTCACTTTTTTTTCATTTTACGTAAACCTTGCACCTTTTACGTTTTACGCATTCTAAACTTTCGTTTTTAGATTTCAATTATATTTATACCCTCCGATGAACTCACCACTAATCTAAAATAATAAAATAGGTCATGATAACAAGTTTTTATATTTTTAGAAGTTTTACATTTTTTTACGTTACCCGGTATTGCACTATGTGTCTTAAAAACCCTACGTTTGAGTACCGGGAGCAACCTACACTACACAATACACTCAATACCATAACAACTAATAAAAATCTGCATTTCTATCCTTGGCCCCTTGTTTTGTGCCGCCCCTAGTCACCAAACCACCCCAACACTTGTCCAACTTCAAGACAAGTGTTGAAGTTAACTACCCATAAGATCACTAACACCAAATATCTCACCTAAACTCTCATTTCACATGCAAACACACAAAAATCTGGTCTCTTTTCCCTCTTGTTGGTCGTGGGTTTCCAAGGGCAAACACACATCACTTTTGTGTTAAATCTATTGAAGAACTAGTGTAGGATGAAGATCCATTGGTGTTAACTTGTTTCTAGTTATCTTTTTCTCCATAAGTCAAGGTTTCCATAGGTTATTCAAAGGTTTTTAAGGGTTTCAAAGGTGATTTAGGGCTGTGATTTCAAAAGGTTATTCAAAGTATTCTTGGTGATTTGAAAGCTAGGGTTTTGGTGGAGATTTGAGTCTTGGTTTTCTTGGTGTTCTTGGTTTCATTGATTTTCTTGTTCATCACCACTTGTAAGGAACCAACCCTCATTATTTTCATTCATTTCACTACTGATATTCATGTCATTTCATGTGTTTTATATGCTACATAAGTTGTTTATGCTTGATTATACTTGGTACACACTTTAAATTACAAGAAAACCCTAAAAGGACTTAACATGCAAAACAGTATTCTGATCAGGGTAAAAACGGAATTAACTGTATTGATCAGTAGACTTTGGGCCTAAGGGAAAAATATGTAGTTGTAGATCTATGTTTTATGGTCATTTCCCCGGGTGGTGATTCCCGTGACGATACCCGATGATTAAGATATGATTTTTGTGGTAAAAAGAGTCAGATCTGGTGTACTGTTCCCATTCGGGACAAAACTCAAGTTTTATTGCATAACTTTTTAAATAGCAAATATGTAGCCTATTCTAGAGAAATAGGGCTATCATCTCCAATTGATTTCACCTTCAGAGGGTCTGTAGATTTCAAGATATTGCCTTTTTTGGCAAGACATAAAACTCAGTCAATATCACCTTTAGGACTGACTTGTAAACAAAAATTATAAAAAGTGGTTATACTTGGATATTTTTGAGTAAACTTATTTTTACAGTAAAGTAGAGACTTAGAGGAAGCTAGGGATGTAAAGAACATGATTTTTAGACTTACGGTTTGGGAGATACGAATTTCTGAAAGTGGCTAAGTGTATAAAATTCCCATCAGCTTTGTAATTACAAGATGCAAAAGATTGATAACTTGTATATTTGGACCTTGAGCTTTTATTTTGAACCACCTAATATATTTTGGACCCTTAGACATAATTTGAACCTTTTGACTAAAGATTGAACCCTTGGACTTATTTTAGACCCTTATGACTCATTTTGGACTTAAAGTCAAAATATGATTTAAAACTTGAAATTGGGTAAGAAATATATTTCATATTTGTAAATCATTTTAAAAGCCAAATTCAACCTTGAAAATTATTTAAACATTATGTACCAAGCATAATTGAGGTTACAACTTACATGGCATATAGAGATAAATGTATCATTATTTTTAGAAGCTAAGGCACGCGTATGTTTTCATAGCCCCGACATTTACATTGTTTATACATAATTTCTAAATTCTCGGGGGAGAATACATTGCACCATTTTTACATACGGACCAAAGTATCAAAATTCAGTTACATTGCTTAAGTTACATCATTGCCTGATTAAAGTCCCCTATTTGAATCATGAACCGTTAATTGCGAGCAAGCGAGAGTGAGTGAATAGATCTATTGAGGGTGACTCCTCCGTCCGGGTTGGTCGCTCCAACTTGTCAAACGGATGCATTTCATTTTAATCATATTAGAGTGATTGGCAAACACTCAGATGGGGCATTTCATTTCAGTCTAGCTTCGGGGTCATGTGCTTAAGAGCTAATGTATTATTTTTATGTGGCATTGTTTTGTCATACACCTTATACTTGTGGTTTCCGTACAAACATTTCATTTACATAAACCTATGATTCTCACCAACATTATTGTTGACCATTTTTAGCAATGTATTTTCAGGTAATTAAGGCATGAGCATCATGGTCTGCTTTTGGACATTTCATAGAGTCGCGATGACGACGCGTCTCACTTGGATTTATATGCACTTTAAACTATCGTTTGATTGTAACCAACATATTTCCGCAAACAAGAACCATCTTTTGGGACCTAGCTTTTGTAAACTCTGAATGTTTTATGAAATCAAACGATGTATTTTAAAATGACACTTTAGGTCGTTCAATATAACTGCAACTGTGATGCTATGGCAGTCACGCCCCAGGTATTCCATTCTGCTGCAAATCAGGTATTTGGGGGTGTGACACTATCGTACTATGGCTATGCATATAACAAGATTCCTCTGTATTGTGATAACGAAAGTGCTATTGCTCTTTGCTGCAACTATATCCAGCACTCTCGATCAAAGCACATTGATATCCGGCATCACTTCATCAGGGAACAGGTGGAAAAAGGGGTTGTTTGAACTTTACTTCGTGAGGACAGAGTTTCAGTTGGCTGATATCTTCACTAAGGCGCTTACGAGAGAACAGTTTCAATTTATTCTCCCGCGACTTGGCATGAAGAGTTTGACTCCAGAAACACTCAAGGGTCTTCAAGAAGAAAACGAGGAGTAAAGGATTTGCTTCACATATCCTTGTATATATTTGTATATATCTTAAACCAAAAAGAAAATAGAAAAATATAAAACCAATAAAAACCATAAAAAATCAGAAAATCAAAAATACCAAAAATAGTTCCTCTAGGCATGTCTTCTGTTTATCGATAACATTTACAGTCCTAGAAATGTCATTCAATAATGACACGGGCCTTTAAATGAAGCTCGAGCAGAAGTTATATTTACTGGTTAAAACATGTCTAATCGGCTTGCAGTTACTTCAGACTGCAACCCGTGCTTTATTATGTGAAAAGCATGTCGCCAATAAGACAGTTGTTCCTCCAACTGGGTGAAGTTCACCTGGGCATGGATTACTTTACATCCATGTTTCTTCGATCTGATGTACGTTTCAGTGCATCATTTCTTGTAAAAGAAGAGAAATCTTCTTTGCATCACAGATACTTTTCCATCTATGATTCTTCAGGAAAGTATTTGTGCTAAAATTGGTGGTACCATGATTTTTGAATATCAATCTGAATTGAACTTTTCATAAAAATATATCACTCAATCAATGACCACAACTATTTAAATAGAAGACGGGTCATCGATTGAGGGGGAGAGTGATGATTTCAAAATCTCATATCATCAAAACATGTCACTTTGTACATAATAAGCAGTGAATAAAATGTGGTTGTTATGTGTCAGTGTATGATTTTTGTTAAAATCAAATCTTTCATACCTATCATACCTGACACTAACATTCCCCCTCATTGATTGAGGGGGAGCATCGTCATGTTCCATTATCAACACATATTATACCTGACCACATTTCCTCCCTTGTTTTCTAACTTATTTAAATCAATTGGGATCACAAATCTCAAGTGGTTTGAAATTTTTGATCGGGGGAGAGAATGTGATTTAAATATGAAACATGATGAAAATGTGATCTATTGAACTTAAGTGTAAGCTCTCCCATATGTGCTAAACTCTTTCGTATATCGATGCACATATTGAGGGGGAGCAAATGGCATGATAGCAAAAAGGATGCGACATCTCATGTGACTCAGACGTTACCAATGAATTGACAAAACAAGAACTGTCATTAATCGAAAGGACATATCCTGGCTGGGTAATAATTTCAAGCTGGTCTAACCAGTGATGTAAGCGTGTCTCGAAGAGGATGTGTCTGAGTAGAGTGTACCGTTTCGAGAAACTTTCTGTGGATGTGACCAGGCCGGGTAATAATTTCAAGCTATTCTATCTAGTGATGTAAGCATGTCTCGAATCGGTCATGTTCACTGAAAGTGGATCAATTCAAAAAGTGCAATCTCTACCCAACATGTGCAAATTTTAAATTAAATCATATGAGCACATGTTAAGGGGGAGTCTTGGAAAAAAAATATAAAACTCTCAAAGTGTTAGCAAAATGTGTTTCATAATCATGAAAACGTTGAGTGATTTTCCAAGGATTTAGTTAATGGTAACATAGGATAGTCATGAAGTTATAAGGTGGCTATGGTTAGGAAAACCGTCCTATGATCCGCCAGAACTGGAGGGATCTACCCAGGGACAACACCAAATAGTTAGTACTAGAAAGTCCTTAGGTACGATTATGAAAAAAGGAGTAATATGAGAAAGGAGAAAGAAGGGGTTAAAGAATTAAAAAGAAAAGAAATGAGAAAGGGTGAAAAGAAATAGCCCTCCAATTATTCAACCTTAGGGCAGAAACCGGGTTCAATTCATATACTACTGGTGGTTACTAAGGTAACACCGGTATTGAAGACAAGACGTCATGGACCCAGTGACGCACTGCACTAAACCTTCTAAACATTCAAGTTCTCTTAAAAGGACTTGTTTCATTCTCACGGGGAACCCTGCATAATCTATCGATGGCTCATTACGAGCTATGTTGATATTGAAACAGGAGACACCGCTCCAGTCTCCGACTACCAAAAATGCACTTATTGAGTTTAGAGTCAAGAGATGCTTCAAAAGATCTCAATAGGAACACATGTTACTTCTACACTGGTTGTTCACCATTAAGGACACCAGTTGTAAACTTATGAGTCTGTTGGGAATTAAATTTGATGATTACAAAACTACATTTGCATAAATATGAAATAACAGGGACTTAATATAATATATAGTTAGCTTCTAGGGGAAGTTAGGTTTTCGTGTAAAACCCTATTTATAAAGGGTTTAGCCGGCTGTGATAGATATAGAAAAATGTAGATCTCTCAATGAGAGTCGAGTAGAAACGTGTGATTGTACACGTTTGTAGCAGTTAGTTTATTTATTACTGAATAAAAATGGCGCCGTTGTTAAATAAATTACAAACTTGTTAAGCATCATTGTTCTTGTTAATTCCGCTGTATGTTATCAATGGTGTTTGTAAAACATATCCTAGATGGGATTAAAAATTCTTCAACATGTGGTATCAGAGCGGGTTGCTCTCGATATCTAGGATCTGCAAGGTTGTTACTATTGAAGAGGAGCAGATCTAGAGCAGGTATTATGATCAGACGTTTTTGTTTGATGAAAGCAGTTTTGATGGAGATTTATTCTGTTCTGTGGCGACAAGAGGTAAAATCATTTAATTATTTTGTCGCTTGCTGAGTTCAATTAAATAAGTAGATTAATGGAATGAATTGGTCAAACGCTTTATGTATCTGATCAGTAATTTAATTGGTTGAAATTTTGAGTGGTCGGTGGTCAATATGTGATGTCGATTGGTGATTAAATTAAGTGGGACTGATCTGTGATACTCATGTGGAAGTAAACGTGAGTTATTTTTTAATCTCGTACATGATCATTCGTGGGTGAATTAATTGGAGATTGGGTAAAGGTTTGTTGTTTACAATTAATTGTGAAGCTGCTGCTGTTTTTCAGTATATGGGTCGATGGTTTATTCTTGTGGGGTCGGACGAATATTAAACTGCTGCTACTGTTAATTCTGATGCTGCGTTCTGGTCAATTAAGTTAATTCTAGTCGCTGTGGTGGTTAAGTCTGCTCGGGTATTCGTTAATACTGCTCTCGAAAGTTAAGTCTGTTTACCAAACTTAGTTAATTCTGGTCTCCTTCAGTTAATACTGCTACCGTACATGTTAATACTGTTTTTCTCAAGATGGATCGCGAACAGAATGGTTTATTTTATGGCTTGTTTTGGTGATTATATGAAGAAGAAAAGTGAATATGGTTTATTTGATGTTGTAGTTGAGTTTCACAGGTGCGCGTTCTTATCATATCTCAAATGAGGGTGGCATTTGGAGATAACTTGTTTGTGCGTTAATGAGGTGACAAAGACTTGATGAATCTAGCAAAAATGTGTGATCTATAATTTAAGGTGCTTAATGCTCACATTTGCAATCACTTTAAGGAGTTACGTTGTAGTGCTCAGTGTCTCATATAGTTAAGGATTTGTCAAGAGGTTGCGACCTACTTCTAGTATAAGTTTGGAGTCACGTGGATAGTACAAGATATAAGACGCAAGTTTGGGAAATTCAACTTCTTCATCAAGTTCGTTATACTCAGTTTTCTTCATCAGTAATCAGTTCATAAGGCCTACGGAGTTCGTGATTCAAGAGATGGTTATTGGTTTCAGGGGAAGCTTGTTTAACCATCTACATGCACCACTTAAGGGGAAGTGATTCGATTCAAGTTGCATTGAAGACCCCTATTCGATGATTACAAAAAGGGGAAGAAGATTGGTTTGCAGCTTATCGTGGTGACATGTTCAAGAAGACCTCAAGGAAGCATTGAAGGTTGTTTCATGGAGATAGTTTTGTAATATCAAATAGGGGAAGATTGTTGGGAATTATAATTTGATGATTACAAAACTACATTTGCATAAATATGAAACAACAGGGACTTAATGTAATATATAGTTAGCTTCTAGGGGAAGTTAGGTTTTCTTGTAAAACCCTATTTATAAAGGGTTTAGCCAGCTGTGATAGATATAGAAAAATGTAGATCTCTCAATGAGAGTCGAGTAGAAACGTGTGATTGTACACGTTTGTAGCAGTTAGTTTATTTATTATTGAATAAAAATGGCGCCGTTGTTAAATAAATTACAACCTTGTTAAGCATCATTGTTCTTGTTAATTCCGCTGTATGTTATCAATGGTGTTTGTAAAACATATCCTAGATGGGGTTAAAGATTCTTCAACAGAGTCCTACGCAGATCTTAGCAATCTGCCAGAACATTCATGAGAGAATTTACAAATGTAATTCTCAGTGATTGAATGGAAATTCCTGCCAGGGTCAACATCAAACAGCCCTGAAAGCAGGTCACTTCGGTAATTCCTTGTGGATTACGCTTAGTGGTCACGACAGTTTCAAACGGTCTATAGTCGTGGAGTGAACTCCAGCGACTCACCTAATCGTTGATGTACTTCGGTAGATCTTGTAAACTCTCTCGGGGGTTTCCAATTCAGGAACGGCCTTGGTAAGGATTAGAGAAAATTTTCACAATATGCTGTTAACAATCTCGAAATCCAAACCTATAAGTGTCGGGCGTTTTATTGCTAACTGTCGTATGCAGGAATACCGGGCGGTTGCAGCTGTTTGCCGAAGAGATGCCGATCCATCACTCCATGCTCACACTTCATCATCATAATCAAAGAAATCATGATATCAAAAAGACCTTCAACACTGCTTCCGCAACTCTGATGCTGAATATCATGATCCAGAAAAGTGTGAGCATGCAGTCCAAATGTCGCAACAATTCACATGGAGGCAATGCTACTACAACGGATGAGCTTGGAGATCTATAGTGGCAGATGATCTCAAAGAAGGCTCAAAGATCACAACTTCATATGGTGACGATACTGCATGATGACTTGAAGATATATGTTGGATGATATTCTCAAAGATTCCTCAAAGATCATCCAAGGCAAAAGATCAGTCATCAAAAGATCGCTGCTGAATGCACAAAGATTAATGACTTTGAAGAATCAAGAACTACGAGCTAGGAAGTCATATTCATATGATAGAATGCTAGAATTCAAAACATTATTTCCGGGGTGACCTCCCTTAGGGGGAGATTGTTAGGAATACAAATATT
The DNA here is from genome assembly GCA_021014915.2 of Artemisia tridentata subsp. tridentata. Lineage (NCBI taxonomy): Eukaryota > Viridiplantae > Streptophyta > Magnoliopsida > Asterales > Asteraceae > Artemisia > Artemisia tridentata. The sequence goes on from CP139503.1 coordinate 246,344,070, forward strand.
CATGTGAAGACTCGGTCACCCCAAGTATCTGTTAGTATTAACTAGCTCGTAGGATTATTAGTAATATTAGTAATAGTTTAGTTATTAAAGTAATCGTGGAGTGGGTCAGGTCTTTACCCTCTGTCAGCTCACTCCACAGCCCACTCAAGGCACCTATGCATGTACTATATAAAGCCCTTCCCACACAAGGGAAGGGTTGGAACTTCTCACAATATCAATCTAACCTCTTCACTTTCTCTCTCTAAAGTTCCCAACTCTCTTTCTCTCTCTATAACTCTAAATCTATTCGGCCATAATCTCATCTTATGTGTGTTTAAGTGTTATGAATATGTTACAATGACTGACACACATAACAAGCAAGTAGTTTGATAAGACTTATCCATATTGTAAAGATCTCATTTGTTCTATAAAAGGGAGATCTTAGCTTAGATATTATGTGTGATTGATTGTGTGCTTGACTGAGTTCTTGAACAATCAACACTAGATTGTTTTCTGTGCTTAGAATTTAAACACCATAGTGTGTCACAATGTAAACACCAAACAGTGAGTGTGTGTGGAAAAACCAGATGTAGGGTTTGGGTAGAAACCATCTGGTTATTAGTGTTGTTTAGCCTCAAGGATCTTTGATCCCTGATTAGATTGTAATCATGCTATATTTGATCACATAGCATTGGGGCTGGTTTAATTCCATAGAGAAATTTTGGCAAAACCTTGTTGTGATAATATTGTTTCTATATTCCGCCTTTATTATCATTGTGCTTATCATAGTTTATCCTAGATAAAGGTCTGAACAACCAAGAGTCTAAAAACGATTCAGAAAACTTACATTAAGATTTTCACAGATGGTATCAGAGCAGGGGGCTCTTGATCTAGGTTTACAAAGTGTTTTTGTCAAAGAAGAAGGAAGAAAAATTCAATTTTGGTTTATTTTTGCAACTTTTTGCAGAACACTTTTGCAAAGGCTATAGCTCATTCGTTAATCGTTGGATCGGGCTAAAATTTTTGTTGAAGGTTCTTGGCATATCAAGGAAGATTTTCACTAGAAGGATCTTCAATCTGAGCTCTAGATTGAAAGATATACATCGTTGAAAAGTGCTGCAGAAACAGTTAAGGTATGGTTGAATTTTTTGTTTTCTTTCAAGGAATACACACACAAAGGGGAAGAACACTCACACAGAGATGTTGGATTATGTTCTTAAAGATTTTAAAGGCTGGTTATTATTTATTATTGGCAAAAAAGGTTATTTGTCACTTATTTGAAGATGAAGTAAAAAATTTCAAGATTGTGTTTTATTATATCTTAAGGTGGGTGTTACACTTTAAAGATAACTTGTTCGTTCGTTCAAGTGACTACGAATTGACAAACACTTAAAGGAGTTACATTGTAGTGCTTAGTGTCTCATTGGAGATGAGTTTATTGTCAAGAGATTGTGGTCTCTCTATACATGGGTATATGTTCAAAGTCAGTTTTATGTACAAGACATAAGACACAAGGTTGGTTTATTCTACTTCAGCATCGAATTGGTAATAATTAGTTTTCTTCAGCATTACATAAAGCCTACAGATTTGAAGAATCATGAAAATGGTTAACACATTGATTTCAGGGGAAGTTTATTCTTAAGATGTGTTTAATCATTTGATGTTTATGCACCACTTGAAGGGAAGTTTCTACTGCTTAAATTTCCTATTTGTTGATAACAAAAAGGGGAAGAGATGTGGTGGCATGACATGGATTAAGAAAAAGAAGATTGTTTCATTCATGGTGAGATTTAATTATCTCAACTTCTCTAATTCGTCTATGGAAGTTCGTACAAGAATGTGCTTGTTTTGTCATCATCAAATAGGGGAAGATTGTTGAGTTTTATAGATTTGATGATACAAAACAAGAAGAATGAAACATGAAGGACTATTTGTGACAAAGAGGAAAACTACAAAGGTATTTAGATAAAGAAGATATTTTAGGAAGGTTCTTAATAAAATATCTTCATTGTAATAGTTATCTTTTTGTAACCCTTGTATCTCTATTATATAAAGAGATACAGGGAATTAGTTTTAGGTATGGGTTAAGATGTAACTCCATCAAAAGTGTGTGTGTGTAAACCTAGGCGTATGGTTCTTGTGTTAGACACCTAGAGTTCGTATTTGGTTTAAGCCTCAAGGATCTTTGATCCCTGTTAGAGTGTAACCGTGCTATACTTGATCACATAGCATTGGGGCTGTTGTTGTTAGTCATCTCAAGGATCTTAGAATCCCTGTTACAGTTCATTGATGTAACCGTATTATGTTTAATAATATTGAGATGATGTGGAGATATTGGTAAAACCTTGCTGTGTTAATATTGATTCTATGTTTGAATATTCCGCCTATATTATCATAGTCTTAGATGAGGTCTAACCAACCTCGAGCTTTAAACGATCTTCACAATGCTCAGCAAAGCTAATTGCCACTTCAGATCCATCTCCTCCAAGTCATCTTCATGAATTTGTACTAGGTCTTCATGAACAAGTTGAGACCCGTTAGCTTGACTGGCCAAGAATGCATAGACAGTATCATCACTTAAACAAGCAGTACTAGTTTTTGAACTAGCAGTACTAACTTTAGGGTTAGCATTACTAACTCCAAAAGCATTATTAACTTCCTCAGTACTGCTTGTGCTTGGAGATGACATAAAATCCATATTCTGAGAGCTTGAACTTGATCCTGCATGCCTTTGCACCTCTTGTTCTACAATCTTGAAGTTGTTGTAGAGGTCATCAAAACTCATAGTGTCTATATCAGGCTTGTTTCTCCAGACTACTACATGAGTGTTCCACTCAGGAGGTAGACTTCTCAAGAATTTTAAATGGAGATCTTCTTGAGAAATCTCTACACCTAAAACAGCCAGTTGGCTCACAATCTTCTAAAGCTCATTGAAGATAAATCAAGAGACTCAGTGCTTGAGGCACTAAAATTCTCATACATCTATTTAAGAAGAGTCTTATGTGTCTTCTTAGTTGCTTCATTGCCTCCAAACCTTGTTGTTATAGCCTCAAACAAGGTCTTTGCATACTTATGCTTGCTAAAAGTCAACAGTTGCTCATTGGGGAGAGCCATCAGCAACATACTTCTAGCTTTTACATCATTCTTTTTCTGAAGCTTCTCTTCTGCAGTAATAGGACCTGATACAGTTGGGGCACCACCTTCACTTGTTGATGGTTTGATTGTAGGTTTGAATGAGTTGCCATTCTCTATGATGTCCTATAAAGCGTAATCCTGCACTTGAAAGTGTTGCTCAATTCTGAGCCTCCACATCTCATAGTCACCCTGCTTTAGAGTAGGTAGTTTAGCTGTGGTAGTGGTCTGAGTAGTTTCGAGATCCATTGCTTTAGTGAAAGTAGAGAATTCTTCTGGTATGTTTCTTCCAGATCAAAGTTTCAGAACCTAAGCTCTGATACCACTTGTTGATCCCAAACACTTGAGCTTGTATTAGAAACTTTGAATGATATCAAAGAGTATGCGGAATCTACTCTTCAATACCTAGAAGAATTATAATGTAATAGTAAACAATGAAACAGTAAACTGTATTATATTAACAAGAACAATTCACCAAAATGCTTCAATATTATTAGCTAAATAATACGAGTACTCTTGTGTAGTACTAGGGTTTAAAACCTTGAAGCTTAACAAAAACGTATTCTAGAGATGCATATAACACCATAACCTAGGACCTCCTTTTATAGGTACAAGGAGTCCTTTACAAGATAACTATAGATGTACAATATTCGTATCATTCTAAACATATAAGATATACACTAAATATCTTCTATACATATCACATTATGTGTCTTCATCTCTGGCAGTAACAATCTTTATCAACAGTCTTCAGCAGTACAAAGTTAGTCTGGCAGTACTAACTTTTACTCTAGCAGTACTAACTAAGTTAGTATTGTTAGTTTAAAATTATAGCAGTTCTAACTGTGATTTTGGCAGTACTAATAATTTCCAACAACGTCCCTTGGTGTTTTGTGTTAGGAAGTGATGATGAAAATGCATAATTAGGGCTTGTATTTATAGCCTCGTGTAGGTTATGGCATAACTATAAGTAGGGGTTACACCGTAACCATCGTATCTCAGACGATCGTATCTTCAGTAAATAACATACGGCGTAACCCATATAATGGGTTACGACCGTAAAATTCTCGTAGTGAAAATCTTCATTTCTATGCCGTAACCTTGTAACTGAGTTACGGCGTAACCTTCGTGACCACAGAATTCTTCTCAGACATGGGAAGTCTACGACGTAACCAAGTCAATGAGGTTACGCCGTAACCTTTAGCTGCGTTGACTTTGGTCTTTAAGTGTTAATCATTGTTACGGCGTAGGTTAAGAGTGGAGTCTACGCCCTAACCTTCTTCTGATCAACATACTCTTGTATATCTTCGTTAGTATTCTTCCAAATCTGCGTCTCCTTGTTCCTAGGCTCATTGATGACCTGAAAATGAATATTAAGAAATAAGAGCATATATCCAAGTAAAACAATACAAATGATGAGCATATTAAGGGGAAATTGACACTAAAATATCAGGACTATTTTTTGTTATCAGTATGGAAGTTGGTCGAAAGTAATGGGGAGGGAAGGGTTTTGTGTTGGCTTGGTCCCTAAGCTATCTAAACCCTGTATAATGAATTGTCTAATCCAATATTTTACACAAAAATGAAATTCTCCTCCCTCTACACACTTTAAATCGATCGTTCACTTCCCTAAACCCTTAGGGTAGTCGAATTTTGATATAGCAAGCAAAACCCTTGTGTTTCGTTGCTTGTATTCATGAATCATGTGGACTAGCATTAGACTTTTCCACCATGACGTGTTGTGTATGCAACTATAGAGGAAAATTACTTTAGCTACTTAAGGGTTTCATGAAGGTCAAGATCGAAGATTCGATCCGTTGATCATCCATTGCAAATCAAAGGTTAATAAATTCATGTGTTAATTTGTGTTAATCCTTGTACGTCAAACGAATCCCTTTGGGACATTCTCCGCTGCGTACTCGTGATTATTAATTGTTAATATGATGTGAAATCCCAACACACTTTGTGTATTTTGTGGTAACAAGTGCTTTGTTGCAGTCTTTTAAGTCTGATATGTGGTTGTGCCAGTTGACTTTATATGATGTCTATTAGTTGTGGTCATAATGGGTCAATCAAAAAGCATTGGAAGCTATTTGTTGTTTGCGCAAAATGGTAGGATAGTTTAATGGTAAATTGTAACAATTCACATTTTCAGGTTACTATCCACTCCCGAATTTTTACTATTCATTTTTACTATTTACTTTCACTATTCATTCCTAAAATTTTTATTTCATATTCTCGTAAGTTAAGCTATTTTCATGATAACCCTAGAGTTTGACACTCGTCGGATCATTTCTGCAAAAATCACGAAACCTTGTATGAGAATTTCTTTAAGGTTTAAACGTTGTTTAGGCATCCCGATATGTTCCCACAACATCACAAACAAAAGAAATATAAGTTTTTCACCTTCAGTGACATTCTCAGAAATTTTAGAATTTTACATTTTTCTGAATCTGCGTTTTTCGCGATTTACGCGTTTTAGACTTATGTTTCCAGCGTTATCAACGTTTTCACGACCCATTAAACTTATCACTCATTTTTATAAGATAATAATGAGTATATTGACAAGTTTAATCATTTCTATTAGTTTCGTATTTTTACGATACCTGATTTTACGTTTCATGACTTAACGACTTACAGTTAGCTATTACCGGGACAAAACTGACTCCGTAAAAGCAACATAATGCAAGAAACTTATCAAGCTTCTCATGAAAGCCTCATGAAGCTTATAAAGGAAGGAACCAAGGGCATGTGTCTTGATCTCATGGCTTGGTCCTTAAGATGATTACATGTGTTCAAGCTTCCTAAGTAAGCTTTCTTAAAGTCTTGCAAACTAACCTCCTCATTAGCCAATAAATACCCCTCCCCTCTTCATTTCCAACGTCCACACACACACACACACATACTCTCTCCATTTGCTAGTATACTCCAAGAGTTATTCAAGAAACACAAGCTCCATATCAATTCCAAAGCTCTTGTTAAGCTTTGATTGATCCAAGTTCTAGTTTCTTCCATCCTTTGGTGATCTTCCATCCACACAAGAAGTGTTCTAGTAGAAGACTTCAAGTGCCTTCTCAAGTAGTCACAAGTTGGTGTCAAGAGCTTAGAGAAGTTGGAAGCTAGAGATTCTAGTTCTTGTCCTAATTCTTAACCTTTGATTCCTTTCTTTAGAAAGCCAAAAGTTGTAAGAAACCTTGACACACTCTCTTGCTCAACATCATTTACATGCTTCTTATACTTTATTTATGCTATATATGGTCTTTATATTATGTTCATGATGTACAAAAGTCTTTAAAACAAGTTAGGATAACTATATGTTAACTTATGGTAAGTAAACAAGAAAACTAGTGACATATATTGTGAAATATGACCAAAATAGTATAACCATGATATTAGACACTTACCTACTGTTAAATAGGACTTTACAAGGAAAACATAGCAATTTGAATCATCAAAAACGAGTACACGAGTCAAAAGATACGGCCAAAAGAAGTTAGCAAAACTAAAAACCCGAATCTGCCAAATTATCTACTGATCAAAATCTGGATTTTTTTCGAGGCCTTCTGTTCTGTTTCATCAAAAAGTTAAAACACGAAAGTTGTCCGGAACGACATTTTCCTTCAATTATGAAGAAGCTCGAGTCCTGAAAACGCATAACGAATGATATTTTTCTTCAAATTCATAATAGCCCCTTTATTGTACCTAAACGATTATGTATTTGTCACGGCTAAGTAAAACCAAATGGCCTAAAGGCCTAGAAATGAGATCACAAATGCGGCTAAGGCCAAAGTTAAGGTCTCAAATACATAGTAGCCAAGACCAAGCCACGGCAAGGCCACGTCTAAGACCTCAAGACTTTCTAAACCGAAATCATTAACTAAAGTTTTAGTCTCAACAAAACAAAAAAATTTGGATCTACTCCATCGATAGACCATGAGATTTTTCAAGTAATATCACATCCATACTAGACTTAATAGACTTATAAAGATAACAATCTTCATTCAAAATAAACTTTCCTAAGTTTATTCAACTTTCGGACATGTAACTTTTAATGACCAACAAACGTATATTTTCTATCGAATACTACAATACTAGGGATCTTCATGTGAGGGGTTCATTAGAGTAAAACGGATCGACGAGTTGCTGGATTTACGAATTAAAGTGTCCTAGCTCCTCGAACGTTTACTGCATGACCTCTGGATTATGATGGCCCGAACGGTAGTACGAGAGATGAAATAAACATGTTTCACAAACCGTTTCTATAAAACGACATACACACCATACCAAGTACTACATCATGATCAATATAAATGACATATATAGGCTCGTCTATGTTTTCTTAGACATTGTTCCAAACCTAAGACATAACATCATATTCTAGGTTACGCGTAGAGACTCCCTGGCTTAATCCATCAATCCCGTTATACGTTGTGATATCATTAGTTCAAGGTGAGTCATAGCCCCTACTCTTTTATACTCGTTTTAACTCTTTGGGGGAGATACATGCTTAACTTCTTGCATACATACATGATTGCGTTAAACTTATTTGCGTTATTCTTGAAAGCATTATGCGGACCCAAGTATCAAATACTTGGGGTAGCCGTACAGAACTTATCGCGGACCTATGTATCAAATACAAAGGGTAGCCGTACAGAACTCATTGCGGACCTAAGTATCATATACTTGGGGTAGCCGTACAGAACTTATTGCGGACCCAAGTATCAAATACTTGGGGTAGCCGTATTTTACACCAGCACTCATGCACTCAAAACATGTATACACATATTTCATACTCATACTATATTTAGCAGTGGGTTGTGAACACACAGGTTGCAAGTTTTGTATGGGCGGAACTTGGAACTGAATGGATTTACAATGCCTTTGCTGTGGGAACATTCTCTAAAGGCTTTTTAACTTATTTAAAACAAACTCTTTGAACTCACCAACCATTGTGTTGACACTTTTTGCATGTTTATCTCAGGTCTGTAAGGTGATAGCTGTTGCATGGAGCATAGAGTCGCTCGGCATATTTTGAAGACTTATGCTTTTATCATTACCATTCGATATGTTTTAAAACACTTATGTATTGTATTATGGAACTCATGTTTGTAACTCGGAATTTATTAATCGAATGGTAACTTTTCAAAACGTCTCATTTAGAGGTCGTTTTCTATAACTTGTACTTTGTATTATGAAGTAACACCCCAGTGACACAATCTTCTGCTGCGATATTTTTGAGGTGTTACATAAATTCACTTACCTGAGTTTTGTAGTCAATAGTACTTCTTGTTAGCATTTAATTTATTAAATGAAAGTGATGGTCATTTGTATTTTAAGTTTAGTGTGTGTCGTGTAGTTTAGTATGTCAAGAAAGTGGGCTTTTGGTAAGAAGTATTGTAAAAGAAGTCCATGAGCCAAAGCCCACACAAAGCCCATAAAAAGCCTCTTAGGGCGTCGGCCTTAGGGGTATTTAAACACACACTCTCACCCATTTTAGTGTATCTCAAGTGTGCCTCATTGTAGTAAAAGGTGAGAGTGTGTGTGTTCTCTTATTGTGTGTTTGTATTATTTCTCTTTCAAGGTTATAATCATTCGACCCATGTTATATCATACGATCCATTTCACTCTCATCTTCTCTAGCATTGTTTGAGTACCATTCGATCTTGTGTTTGTTTGTATGATAAAAGTAGTTCTCGGTCGCAACAAGTGGTATCAACACGCCATACAACAAGGTAGGAGGTTAGTTGTGTTCGGTTTGTGATCAAAGAAACCAACAGTCGCGTTTTTGTTTCATAAAAATGTGACCTTTGGTGTTTTTCTTGGAACCGTAAGCACAAATCAAGGTTCAAGGTTGTGTTTGTTAGTGTTTTAACAAGTTGGTTTGTGAAGATTTGCTAGTTCTTCACTCGAATCTTGTGTTTAAAGGTTGGATTTTTTGGTGTTCTACGTTAATAGATCGACTCAAATTAAAGAAGATTGTGTAAGATTTGTTTTTTGATATTCATTGATCTTTCTTGCGTATAATTCTTGCACAAGAATTATTGATAAGAGTTGTTAGATCTATCAGTGGCTAAGTCAGTGGATAAGGTCCAATAAGTCAAGAGTTGGTAGCCTTTCGAAATTGGTACCTTTCGCAATTCAAGGCTTTTGGAATTGGCAAGATTTCGCAATTCAAGGCTTTCGAAATTGGTAGGATTTCGCAATTGGTGGAGTCTTATCGCAATTGGCAGGTTTTCGCAATTGCAACAATCTTTCGCAATTGACTGCTTTCGCAATTGGTCTTATCTTTCGCATTTGGTTCCTATCGCAATTGCTCTTGATCTTTTGCAATTCACCTGCTTTCACAATTGGTCTTCATTTCGCAATTGGGCACTTTTCGCAATTGGTCATCAGACTTTTCGAAATTGGCAGTTTCAGTCCCTTTCGCAATTGAGACAGTTTTAGGCAGTTTTCGCAATTGGCAACTTTGGTCCTCGCAATTCATTTAAACGTGTTTCAACTTAAATAATTTTTATAAATTTGATTCAAACTTGTAATTTCAACAACTTCAAAGATTACGAACTCGGTATTTTCTCACTTGTATAAGTGTGCAAAATACTTCGACAATCGGATATCTACTATTTTGTATAAAATAGTTAGATTTTTATATAAATTACCAATTTATATAAACTAGATAAATTCTATCTAAATTGAAATTTTGCCATAATTTGTATAAATTTTGGTATAAATTGAAATTTCTATAGAAATTGTCACTTTATCTAAATTGTAATTTACATAACCTTGTCGAATTTGTGAATTTTTGATCTTGTCTAAATTATTGTTTAGTCAAATTTAGTAACTTTATTTAATTTGTTTCGTTTATCTAAATTGTAACTTCACCGATCATCAACACAGAACCAAGTCTTCACAACATCAACAACCAAGTTTAACCTTCAACAACAACAACTCCTATTTCGTTGCAACGATCCTACATCAAATTTATCATACGTAACATCAACAATGACTACTCAACAAGACATTCACGCAGCTGGTGCAAAAAACCATCCTCCATTGCTAGAAAAAGGTGGTTATCTTCCATGGACGAGTCGTATGCTCCGATACATGAAAACCAAGCCTCAAGGTCAAGGTAGACTCCTGATCAACTCAATCGAGAACGGACCATTCAAGCCTCGTCAGATTCAAGTAGCTGGTGACCCAACTGCAACACCTCCCGCTCCACCATCCTTTCGTGATCAAACAGAAGCGGAATACACACCAGAGGAATGGAAACAAGTTGAAGCAGATGACTTAGCAATGCACTTAATTCAACTTGGTTTACCACGGGAAATATTTACTGCTGTAGATAGTTGTGATTCAGCTTATGCTATGTGGGAAAGAGTTAGAAGACTCAGTCATGGCACATAAATTGGGCAATAAGATGTTGAAAACAAGTTGCTCACTGAATGGGAAAAGTTCACATCTACTCCAGCTGAACCAATTGAATCTTACTATACCCGGTTTTGCACGTTAATGAATGAGCTCATCAGAAACAAGTTAACACCAAAACCCATTGCTCAAAACATCAAATTCATCAACAATTTACCTGAAGAATGGGGAAGGTACGTCACAATTGTTAACCAAACAAAGAACCTTCATGAGGTGAATTATGATCAGCTCTATGATTTCCTCAAGCAAAACCAAGCAGAGGCGAATGAAGTCAGGAAAGAAAAGTTGGCAAAGCAACATGATCCTCTAGCACTCATTGCTCAAACACCTACACCTGCAACAGTGAATACACATCCCTCTTCATCCTCAACACAGCAATTCATGCAACAACAATATATTCCACAATCACCATTCTATCCACAACAACAACAACAAGCCATCCCAAAACAACAATACCCGCAACACCCAGAACAAGATTTTAATGACAATGACGAGTCCACTGCTGCATTGACTCAGGCATTTGCTTACCTAACCAAGGAATTCCAAGGACGCTACTCCACACCCACCAACAACAATCAAAGAATCTCATCGAACACTCGGAACAAGTAGATTGCACAGCCGAATTTCAACATGGGACAACACGAGCAGATGGTTGGAGGATATGGAAATCAGCAGGGATATGCTCCTAGATATCAGATGGTTCCGTATGCAGGGAATCAGGTGGAAATCAGCACGATTGGTTCTCTCATGTACTTAACTGCTAGTCGACCCGATATACATTTTGCTGTCTGTTTATTAGCACGGTTTCAGGCAAGGCCTACCGAACTTCACCTCCAAGAGGTTAAACGGATCTTTCGGTACCTAAGAAGAACCATTAACATGGGACTTTGGTATCTGAAGGATTCGGAGTTTACACTAATCGCATTTTCAGATGCAGACCATGTCGGTTGCCAAGTTACAGCAAAGAGTACATCAGGCGGAGCATAATTTTTGGGAGAAAAGCTAGTAGGCTGGTCATCAAGGAAACAAGACTGCACTGCACTATCAACCGCAGAAGCCAAGTATGTGTCTCTATCTGCGTGTTGTGCTCAAGTTCTATGGATGGGGACACAACTCACAGATTATGGTTTCTCTTTCGACCGCATACCTTTGTATTGTGACTTGAAAAGTGCCATAGCCATCTCGTGCAATCCTGTTCAACACTCGAAGACCAAGCATATTAGAGTCCGCTATCACTTCATAAAGGAACACGTAGAAGAGGGTACTGTTGAATTATTTTTCGTGAAGACTGAATACCAACTCGCCGATCTATTTACTAAAGCCCTCTCAAAAGAGCGGTTTGAAAACTTAGTTCGTCGAATTGGAATGCGAAGCCTAACTCCCGAAGAGTTAGAAAGTCTTCTCGAATCTTCTTGAATTATATCAAAAAGCTTCGCTGTAAATATTTTTGAAAAACAAAACAAAATTTTGAAAAACCAACAAAACAAAAATAGAAAAATAGAAAATTGTCAAAAAATTCAAAAAATTCAAAAAAAAAAAAAAAAAAAAAATCTCACGACATGTCTATCGTATAATCGATATTCTGTACGTATCTAGAAATGTCATTCAACAATGATACGGGCATGTACAGATGCTTGAAAAATAATTCTGTACGTATCTAGAAATGTCATTCAACAAGCGAGAGTTCATTTAAAAATTTTCTAAAACATGTCGTCTCTCACAATTTTTCTCTCTGCAACACTCTTCCGGCTTGATTACCCCCTAAGAGGAGGATATAGAAGCAGATTTAGTTGCATTCGAGAGTCTAATCTCCTTGTACTGCTTTTTTTCTTTGAAAAAGAAAAAAGGTCGATTTAGGCTCCTTCCCTTCCACCGCATAGCTGCGGTAACAGTACGAGATCCATGCTACATTGATGACTTCTGATTATTTCCGATCAGGACTCGTAATGTTAATGGCAAAAAGTAAATCCTTGAGCACATGATCAAGATTTTTCAAAAATCTTTCTCAAAATTCCGTGCTCAAGACAACACCCTCCTAAACCCTTAAACCGATTTTAAACTCACATGTTTATAAATATGCTTTGTTTAAGGGGGAGTATAAAATGAAAAACAAAAAGTTCCAACTTTCATGCTCAAATCCGTCTTTCTCTCCAACAAGTTTTCAATTTAATCATTCGATATCAAAATTATCACTACGTGCTATTTTTGAGGGGGAGATTAGGTATAAGGGGGAGAAGACGTGATTAAATGTGATCAAAAAGTAATGTCAGTAAGTCGAGCTCTTCAAAAGACTCAGCATGAACATTCGAATTGATGAAAAATAAATGTCCGTTGTTGAAAAGACTTGTCCGGGACGGGTAATAATTTCAAGCTGGTTATCCAGTAATGTAAACGTGTCTCGCAAAGGACTTGTCCGAGTAGAATGTACCAATTCGAGAGATGATCTTTTAATATGACCGGGACGGGTAATAACTTCAAGCTAGTTCAACTAGTGATGTAAACGTGTCTCGCAATGGTCGTATTAATTGAAAATCGATCAATTTAAAATGTGCTAACTCTACCCAACATGTGCATTTTATTTCAAAAATGCATGAGCACATGTGAAGGGGGAGTATTTCAAAAATGCAAAAATCTCAATGTGTTATCTAAATGTGTTTTATTCATAAACGCTTCGAGAGATTTTTAAAAGGTTTTATGGCAAGTGATCAACAATCTAGGATAATCATGGAGTAATAAGGTGATTATGGTGAGGTTTATGTCCAATGATCCGCCAGTGCCGGAGGGATCTACCCAAGGACAATTCCAATAGTTTAGAATTAGAAGTCCTTAGGTAAGATTGAAAAAAGGAGTAAAACGAGAAAGGAGAAAGAAGGGGTTGAAGAATTAAAAAGAAAAGTTGAATGAAAGGGTGAAAAGAAATAGCCCTCCATGAAAACTTAGGACAGAAACCGGGTCAATACATCTGCTATTGGTACTCACTAAGGTGATACTGATATTGAAGACAAGATGTCATGGACCCAGTGACGCGTTGCACCACCCCTCCTATCCACTCAGATATCTCTTAAAAGATATTTGTTTCATTTCTCACGGAGAACACTGCATAATCTATCGGCCTCTCATTCCGAGATGTGTTGATATTGAAAAGGTGGCACTCTGCTCCATGCCTCCGACGACTAAAAACCAAAACGCACATTATCGAGTCTAGAGCCATGAGATTCATTAAAAAGATCTCTTAGGAACACTTCTATAAGAATACCCTTGTGTTCACCAAAAGGACACAAGGTGGACAAGAGTCTTAATGAGATCGTCGGATCTTGCCATTTATGTCATGATGGTTACGTGCTTCAAACGGTCGACAGTCTTGAAGTGATACTCCGGTATACTTCAGAGGCTCTCAACGGCCTTGGAAAAGACCAGAGAAAGTTTTCACTCTATACTGATAACGATCTCGAAATCTGAACCTGTAAGCGCTAGACGAGTTATAGCATACTGTCTTATGCAGGTACTGACGAAAGTCCACTCACCATCATCATCTACAACGACGACGCAACTGGACAGAAGAAGTAGATCAAGGCAAGAACGACCAAAAGACGATTCTTTGAAGATCACAGTGCATGAAGGAACAATGAATGAAGACTATTCTACATTGACACACAAAGTTCAAGACATTGAAGACAAAAGACCTATCACCAGGAGCATCATTGAAATGACCATCCCTTAGGGGGAGATTGTTAGCATTTAATTTATTAAATGAAAGTGATGGTCATTTGTATTTTAAGTTTAGTGTGTGTCGTGTAGTTTAGTATGTCAAGAAAGTGGGCTTTTGGTAAGAAGTATTGTAAAAGAAGTCCATGAGCCAAAGCCCACACAAAGCCCATAAAAAGCCTCTTAGGGCGCCGGCCTTAGGGGTATTTAAACACACACTCTCACCCATTTTAGTGTGTCTCAAGTGTGCCTCATTGTAGTAAAAGGTGAGAGTGTGTGTGTTCTCTTATTGTGTGTTTGTATTATTTCTCTTTCAAGGTTATAATCATTCGACCCATGTTATATCATACGATCCATTTCACTCTCATCTTCTCTAGCATTGTTTGAGTATCATTCGATCTTGTGTTTGTTTGTATGATAAAAGTAGTTCTCGGTCTCAACACTTCTTGATATCCTTTATAATCTGGTGTTTGTTTGGTCATAGATGCTGGTTTGCTATTCTATGTATAAGTTCTGGCCGTAAACATTTATTTATCACGCGTTGAAAGTTGTGTTCTACTTGACTGTAATGATCTTTGAAGTTTTTTTTTTTTAGGTTTGTGTAAAATGGTTGGATAGCAACCAGCGTTACCATAAGCTGTATTTTATTTGGATGTGGCAAACTAACAATGATGTAATCCAGTAGAAACTAATGTATTATGCAAATCCATATTATGCGAAAAAGAATTCTTGCAATGTAGGGAATTTGTTGACTATATTGTGTTGATGTACGTGATAATAAATTATGTGATACGGGACTTTGGGCAGTACGGTTCAGGCTCAAGATGAAGGGAAGCGGTGATCATGCTTATGTCAGAACTCCTATTTTCGACCTTCCATTGATGTTGTTATCATCTGAATTATGTGCACGGACCAGACACGGGTTTTCGCTTCATAGATTAGCTGCTTTGCAGGTACAAATTTTGTTTCTTACACTAGTAGGTTACATTATTAAACATTAGGGGTGAGGTAATGCAGATTTCTGCATACTTCATACGCTGTTTTTAAGATCTAAATTAGATAATTTTTTTTTTGGCTATGATGAGTCGGTAAACTGTAATGCATAAAAATCTACCCCTGCTTTGTGCCCAACTCGGTATCTGAGGCCAGGGATAGATTTTCTTTGAATAGATATTAATACATTGTTGTGTTTTGTATTAAGGTTATCCAAGAAATCTCAGCTGGTCATGTTAATGTGGGGGTGAGAAGGATGTAAGAAATCGATGAAAAGGTAGCATTTTTAAACCACTTGCTTATTGCTATTACTTTATGGTGTTGTTTGGAAGTTAGCAATTTTGTAGTATTTTATAGCTATCAAAAAACTCCCTCAAAACCCATGATTTTACTTGCTTTCAGATAAATTTGAAAGGACCAAAGATAATGGTGATGATAGTTTGAATTAGTACATTGGTTTATAGTTTTAATAAAATGGATTTGTTGAGGTACACTATTAATTCGTTTCATGAAACTTTTTTTTTTCTTCGGGAGTTTGCTTTCTTTTAGATAAATTTGAAAGGCCCAAAGATAATGGTGATTATAGTTTGAATTAGTATATTGTTTTATAGTTTTTATATAAAGTGTATTTGTTGAGGTATACTATTAATTCGTTTCATGGAATTTTTTTCTCCATTTGAATTTACCACGATTAAACTGTGTACTATCGTTGAGGTTCATGCTTAAACAACAACTGTTTTTTACTAACTGTTTCACGTTAATACTACCACCAATGCTTTAAAACACCAACCATTAGTTTAGGGTTATTCAGCTTGCTATATACTTCGTAGGTGGTTGTTATATATCTAATTTTGATGTTAGTTGCTTGCCTCTGTTGATTCTGACACCTGGTCTGTCTTGGTGTTGGGAAAAGTGGACGACAGAAAATGTATCCATGTTTTGTAGCCAGTGCAATATCTGAGCCAGATTATGAACGATATGTAGCAATAGAATATTGTGGTCAAATATTCGGAGGTTATTGTTATGTAGCCCTCACTATAGGTCTTTTGAAAATATTATTGAGATACCGTTCATTTTTTAACTAAGGTTGTTCAAGATACGTTAGGTGGACATACTAATGTTGGAGTAAGGAGAGTAGAAGAAATCGATATAAATGTTCTATGTGATGCGTGCGAGGAGAAGTTACATGATAAGGAAATCGCTATCCAATCTTCTTTGTGACAAAAAACTGGCCTAACATACTTGCTAGAATACATTTATATCGATTTCTTCCGTCCTCCTTACTCCAATGTTGGTATGCCCATTTTACATGTCGCATATATTCTAAATAAAGCATGATCACTGTCTTAGGTAACATATCTTTTGGTTCGGGCAACCTGTTTACGGCCGGTTGGCGTGCAACTGGGTTTTGCTATGAAAAAGGAAGCTCCCGAGATGCAATTAGTTTGTTCTATAGCTTGTTGCACTGACTCAGGTACATTGTAATTTCATTTTCCTGTCATGTTTTGTGAAATTTCTTGCGGGGAGTTGTTTAATCAGCTTGCCGAATTTCTATAGTGCTAAAGTGATCCAATAATACACGATGGCATTTACAGTTATTTATTTTGACTATTTGCAATTTTGTATCTCATATTAGTGATTTTTAATCTTGCATATGTGGACAAGTACTCTCTCGAATGACCCACAGGAGCTTCAGTTAGTGGAGGTGGAGGTTCATCTGAGATTTACACATGACCCTCAGATAACTGGACTCAGGCTGCTAAACTGGCTAACGATTCTAATGGTCATCATGTTATTATCTGGGGGAAAAAAAGGCTCTAAAGAAGAGGAGGAAGTCTGTGCGAATGTTTTTTTCAAGAAGAAAGAGACAGTGTTATGTTCCGATACACATGAGAGTTAGTGGATACAAATTCCAGAAACCGTAAACCATAAAATTAAACCTATTTTGTACCTAATACGATATCTAAACTGAACACTAAATATTCTTGGTACAATTTCGACACGGCATAATACTATTTTGTACCATAAAATTAAACCTATTTTGTACCTAATAGAATGATCTTTTTTGTATTCAAC
Organism: Artemisia tridentata subsp. tridentata; assembly: GCA_021014915.2. NCBI lineage: Eukaryota > Viridiplantae > Streptophyta > Magnoliopsida > Asterales > Asteraceae > Artemisia > Artemisia tridentata. The sequence goes on from CP139503.1 coordinate 246,361,380, forward strand.
CTATCCAAGAAATTTCGACACGGCATAATAATGTTTGGTCAAGGCGGTTGGAGGAAATTGATATAAAATTGTATGACGTTTGAAGTAAGGTTTCGTTATGAAGTTGTTTGGATATTACTGGAGCGGATCAAGCTTTGTCGCTCAGTTGCACTTATATAATACCAAGGGCAAATTAAAAAGAAACGATTTTGTGTAACTTTATATGTGTCTTATTTAGGAAAATAAGTGGCGACTTCACGATAGTACGGGGCTCATTTAGACCAAGTTGACAAAAAACAATTAAAAAGGGATGGATTGTGTAATGTTTCAAAGTCGTCAATTTATAAGCAAAGTGAAAGGTATCATGTCTAAGTTATTTTCTTTCTGTCAAAAAACGTATACAAGCGCTCGGCGGCAACGAGCGGGTTAAAATCCTCATTTAAATATATTGTACACAATTTTTTATTCAAACTCAAATCAAAATTGAAATCCAACAAATTTCAAAAACCAAATGCACCCTCATATCTCAGAATAAAAATGACATTGATATATTTGATTTCATACCAGACTCATATCAAAAGCGTACCAAAAATGATTCCTAATGAGAAACCAAACACACCCAACAAATAAACCCCAAAACACCACCAAAATGTAAAGCCCTTAAAATAACAAAAACCGTTCATCCTTACAAAAATTTGGCGGCTATGTAACCTTAAAAATAGGAAGTAAACAAACAGCAACGGATAAGAAAATCTACTTTTCACTTTCAGAGAGATGTCGGCAATAGTTCCCTATTGTTTCGCCGCCATGAAGCCAGTAACAAAACAACAACCACAAAAGAAAAATGGTTTCGGAGCCCCAAAAAGAGAACCTGTTTGGCAATGTGTTAAGAATTGCGGTGCTTGTTGTAAACTGGATAAGGGCCCCACTTTTCCCTCCCCTGAAGAAATCTTTGATGACCCTTTTGATGTTGAAGTACGTTTATGTCAATTTGTTTTTTCGTTGTTTTGTACTGAAACATTTTGTGGAAACAATGGTGTTTCCTCTCAACTAAACGCGCCCTTAGTGTCTCAATTATGCTAAAGTTTGAATTATGTGAAGATATTTTGTATATATGTTATTTCAATATTGGTGAGTATTATAAGGGTTTTAACATTTCAGGGGATGTTTGGGATGAACTAGAATTATGATTGTATTAGGGATGAGAAATGATAGAGATGACTAAAGATATGTCAAATTTCAATATTGGTGAGTTTTTAAGAAACAAATCAATTGTTGCCTTACAATTTTTGGCATATTTTTAGCTCTATCAATCGTTTCTCTACATTTCGGGATAACAAAATAATGATGAGATAGTGTTTGGATTTTCAAAGTGGTGATAGTCATGTTAACCTATTTTAGTGTTTAATACATCGTGATATTCTAAAATTATTTGTGTAAGTTTGGTAGGCTACTCCTTTTGTTGTCAATTGGTTTTAGAATGGAACCGGTTAGACTTATATGTTGGACTTGGCGAGATTCTCGAATAAAACACCTCTAAATAACCAGATAATCAGGATTAGTTTTTGTTGCAGTACTACCAAAAATAATTATGCAGAATTGATTAAAAAGACTAGAATTCTAGATTATCAGATGATCAATGTAGCTAGTCCTAAATTGGTTATCAAGAACTAATAGTTATCTTATGATTAAAATGCGACTTGAAAGCGCAATAAGCAATCTCAAGATGCAGTTCCAGATGTCCCCTTAGCGCCAAAAACTAAAGATCATCTAGTTTATTGTTATCACTACTTTCTCTGCAAGACAAAGGCACAAACCTAATAATATGAGATGAAATTTGGAGTTAATAAGTCCAAATGGACTCTAATTATGAAATATTGTGGTTGACTGTTTTGTAGTCTCTGTATCATCTACAGTATCGCCTTTGTTGCTGCTAAAGGATACAAATAATAGCAAAATAAAAGTTGTGAGGGGTCTGATATAGCAACAAAATTAGTCTCTTTTTCCTTGGTAATATAATCAGGCACATTACATGTAAATGTGGATCATTCTCATATTTTCAGCTATATAAAACTATGGTGGGCGCTGATGGGTGGTGCATACATTATGAGAAGAGCACCAGAACATGCTCCATATACGACAGTAAGAATTTTCTTTAACGTGTTAATTGACCATTAAGTTCTCCAACTTATACATGTTTTGATGATATAAGTTAATAATTACAGATCGTCCATATTTTTGTCGAGTTGAGCCAGAAGTTTTTGAAAATTTATATGGGATTGACAAGAAAAAGTTCAACAAGGAAGCTTGCAGGTTAGATATAATTTTCGGTGTTTGTGTGTGTTTTCATGTTTATTAATAAGAAATGCGTATACATTAGTTATGCAATTATGCGTGTACTTTCATATTACTGAATGTCATGGTTATAGGTTGTTTGTTGCTTATGCAGTTGCTGCATAGATACAATTAAAGCAGTTCATGGCTCGCAGTCAGAGGAGTTGGACAAATTCAAGAAGGCTATAAGGAGATGATCATTAAAATTAAAATAAAGAATGAGCTTTTTGATCGCTAAGTTGAACAATATGTCTAACCTCAGAAATTAGGTATGTTGTTATGCATATTATGATGAAGAAAAGCTACATGTTTAGGTAGAGCAAAACGTAGTACAAGCTGAGTGCAATTTCCAACAAGTGCTCTAACGAATGATAGAAATTGAGCATGATTGATCAGTGAACAAGTAAATTGTAAATTAGACATGTTTAAAATAACATCAGTCTTTTCCTTTGTACCTTTACTATAAGCCAGGGGAGCCGCTTCTAAGAATAATGGAGGTTTAAAAGCCCATAAAAAGTCATCTGAAGTAAATTGCTTCTTGAAATTTAACATATGGATTTATTTGACCTTTTACCAATTGACATGTAAGGCTTCATTCTCTCATTGCATTCACATAGTGATGACTTTTTATACATCTACTTATTGAAAACGACATATATTTTGTGAAGTAGATAATATTATCGACCAAGCATGCAAATCAACTTGGCTATAAACCGAAAAGGTGATATTATGGAAGTAAAAAAACTTTACTGTGAGATGATAATGATTTACCTAGTTCCCTAGCCGAACCAAATCCAAGAGACAAGCCACATGTTCTTTAGAGGGAAAACCAAATCTTATCATGTCATGTATCTTTTTTGCCCTTAGCAAATGATAAATCAAGTTGACAGGGTTTTCAATAAATACACCTTCTTAAACCATACACACACAAAAAAACTTATACACGCAAGAGGTTAAAAGCGAGTATGGGGTACAAGTTGAGTGCAATCATCTACGAAACAATTGATCTAACAAATGATAAAATTTGAGCATAGTTGAACAATGTACAAGTAAATTGTAAATCAGATACTAATCATCTTTACATTTAGCTATGTTTTGCTGTCGCTTATCAGATAATACGGGTGGTATAGAATCCCATAAGTAGTTATCATTAGGAGTAAAATACTTCTGAAATTAACATATACATTCTCCAAAAGGTTTAATTCGGCGAAGGAACCCCAACTCAGTACACCTTCTGGTGTCGACCAACCCTTACTCAAGGACCAGCCCCAAACAATGTATAGCTGTTTCTTACGAACCGAGGGGAGTTAGGATCAAACCCATGACCTATTTCTTTAAAAGCCCGCCCTTTCCCGGCTCCACAAGAACATTTGCGCTGGGGAATAGGTGCCCGATGACTGGCCCCAAAGTTGCCGCCTGGGTGGTTTGAACTTGAGACCTCTACTAGTGAAGCCCAAACCCCCACCACTAGGCTACACCTTTGAGGTTTGAAATTAGACATATACATTGATTTGACCTTTTCTCATTTAAAAATAGAGGGCTTCATTTTTCTAGTTGCATTCATATATAGATGACTGCTTTTTATATACAAACATATTTAAGAATTAAATTAATCTCTTGATGTAGTTAATATAATGGACCACACATAAAAATTGACTAGGCTAAAACACAAAAAGTAGTGCACCATCACATCTCAGTAGAAAGTATTGTGCAAAAGAGAATATCTGTCAAGAAACATTACATAAAAGACCAAATTTGACAATGTGTGATGTCCACATATTCTTCGTTTATCAATACTCACATAAATTCAATTAATTTAGAAAGAAAGATTATCAATCAACTTTATCATGTCATAATATTCTAGCAAAACCTAATGAACAAGCAAGCTGACAAATTAAGTTTTAACGACTTTGCGTTTAGTTGATGGTTTGGAATGTGCAGAATTTGATGTTCATTGGTCAGCATGCTTTCCTGTTATCTCGTTGGTGGTTTGTTAACTTATGCCCCGTTTATTTTATATTTGTTTAGTCCTTTATTTTGGTGTAGCCTCATCGCCCAAGTGGCAACAATCACAAATGAATCATTTCACAAATATGTGTTCTGAACTTCTGATAGTTCAAAGTCTCAATAGTTAGCCATTCTACATTTGTTGAACTAACAAAATCTTTTTCCGTTGAGAAACTGTGTTTAATTAGTTGATAAAATTAAGTACCCAAATTGATTATCCAATCAATAAATGTATGTGATAGGTAAATATCGAATCCAAATATGAAGTCTTCATTTCAAATGGACATGTAGCTAACTTGGGAAATATACGACCATTAAACAAGCGCATAACCAATCACATGGGTATCTTCGGTATCTTCCCTCCATGGCTTCTTACGGCCGTACTAGTCCTCTTCTTGTCCTACATGTTTCTGCATACTCTAAGATCAAATAACTCAGCCCCTAAGCTTCCCCCAACCCTCCAAAGCTTCCCTTAATTGGAAACTTGCACCAGCTGCGAGGTAAAGCTCGCCACGTACCAAGCCCTTTGGCAACTTTCCAAACAATATGGTCCAATTGTGCTAGTCCATATTGGTTCGAAACCTTTTCTCATCATCTCTTCACCTTCCGTGGCGAAGCAAATATTAAAAACGCAAGATCACATATTTTGTTCCCGTCCATTGTCCAAGGCCACTAAGTGGCTAACATACAACTATTTGGACATCGCCTTCTCGCCTCAAAGCAATCACCAGAGGGAGATGCGAATTTTTTTGGTGTCCGAGTTCCTTGGTCCCAAAGAGAGCTAGATTATTTAACCATGTATTGGTGACAGAGATTGAGACTGTTGTTTAATATCTTTCATTGCATCCATTAAACACTGTGGTAAACCAAAACGACTTGTTTTTAGCAGTAGTAAAGGGAGTTGTGTGCAAGGTGGCTTTTGGTAATAACTATATACAACAACCGCTAAAAGGCCCGTCCTGGGAAGTGATGGTCGATGAAACCCAAGAATTATTGGGTGGATCTCTTTGTGATTCTTTTCCATTGGGCAATTTTTTTGACCGATTTAGTGGATGGAATGATAAACTAGAGCGGGGCTTTGCTAATCTTGATGCCTACATCAAGATGAGTCTTGTGATACATGTTGAAAGTAAAAGTCAATTAGTCAACGAAAGTCAAAAGGTCAAGTCAACAGAAAAGTCAAAGATGGTGATAACCGTTTCTTGGCGCCAAAAATACATTTCACTTTACTCTTTAAATACCCTTTCATTGTAATATTTCCATTTAGCGAATTTGTAATCAATTTCTGTTTTCTCTCAATTGTAACTCTCTCCACATTTATCCAATAACAAGCATTTCATTTCTCATTCTTCTATTTGAGATTCCTAGTGTTGTTATAGGCGGTTTAATCCTCATTTCTTAATTAATCTCTGGATTAGACATATCAAGTGGTATCAGAGCTCTTTCCTAGAGCTCATACGCACGTTTCTGGTGAAGTTGTTACGATTCCGGCGAGTTGTTATGATTAGGAGAGGCAGTTATTTTTCCGACGACCTAATTTTTCTAGAAATAAAGTGCTACACTGGTACTCTATTCAATTGATTGTATGCTATCCGTTAGAAACACGACCAATTGTTGAGTATCCATCGCGATCACGAGAATATCACATAAGTGCTTAAATCCTCTATTCTTGAATTGATGATCAGTTTTGTTTGACTCAAGGTTGGCCAATCATGGTTAGTTGTTAGTTGTAGCTCAATTACTAGGATGCATCATTGACCCTAGACTATAACCACTAGGTGACGACACTTCACAACATCATGATGTGCATAAACGTGCATCGTAATCGTAAATCACATGTTTTTATTTACTTATTTTATATGAGTACTTGTACTTATATATATTTGTATTGACCTGGTTTACAGTGATATGTCTTCACCTACCCATCCTACATGAGATGATAAACGAATGAGTCGAGATGATATGGTTATACATGAGATGTTAAACGAATGAGTCGAGATGATATCGTTAAATATAAGATGTTAATCGGATGAGTCGAGATGCTATTAATATACATAAGATGTTAAACGAATAAGTCGAGATGATATGGATATACATAAGATGTTAATCGGATGAGTCAAGATGCTATGGATACACACAAGATATTAATCGGATGAGTCGAGATGCTATTAATATACATAAGATGTTAAACAAATGAGTTGAGATGCTGTAAATATACATAAGATGTTAATCGGGTAAGACGAGATGCTATGGATATACATAACATGCTAAACAAAGTCCAGATGATATGGTTATACATGAGTTGTTAAGCGAATGGCTCGAGATGATATGGTTATACATGAGATGTTAAACGAATGAGTCGAGATTATATCATTATACATAAGATGTTAATCGGATGAGTCGAGACGCTATTAATATATAAAAGATGTTAAACGAATAAGTCGAGATAATATGGATATACATAATATGTTAATCGGATGAGTCAAGATGCTATGGATACACATAAGATGTTAATCAGATGAGTCGAGATGCTATTAATATACATAAGATGTTAAATGAATGAGTCGAGATGCTGTGAGTATACATAACATGTTAATCGGGTGACTCGAGATGCTATAGATACACATAAGATGTTAATCGGATGAGTTAAGATGCTATGGATACACATAAGATGTTAATCGGATGAGTCGAGATGCCATTAATATACATAAGATGTTAAACGAATGAGTCGAGATGCTATGAATATACATAAGATGTTAATCGGGTGAGTCGAGATGCTATGGATATACATAACATGTTAAACAAAGTCCAGAAGATATGGTTATACATGAGATGATAAACGAATGAGTCGAGATGTTATGGTTATACATGAGATGTTAAACGAATGATTCGAGATGATATCCTTACACATAGGATGTTAATCGGATGAGTCGAGATGCTATTAGTAAACATAAGATGTTAAACGAATAAGTCGAGATGATATGGATATACAAAAGATGTTAATCGGATTAGTCAAGATGCTATGGATACACACAAGATATTAATCGGATGATTCGAGATGCTATTAATATACATAAGATGTTAAACGAATCAGTCGAGATGCTGTGGATATACATAAGATATTAATCGGGTGAGTTGGGATGCTATAGATACACATAAGATGTTAATCGGATGAGTCAATATGCTATGGATACACATAAGATGTTAATCGGATGTGACGAGATGCTACTAATATACATAAGATGTTAAATGAATGAGTCGAGATGCTGTGGATATACATAAGATGTTAATCGATTGAGTTGAGATGCTATGGATATACATAACATATTAAACAAAGTCCAGTTGATATGGTTATACATGTGACGTTAAACGAATGGGTCGAGATGGTATGGTTATACATAAGATGTTAAATGAATGAGTCGAGATGATATCGTTATACATAACATGTTAAACGAATGAGTCGAGATGATATGGTTATACATGAGATATTAAACGAATGAGTCGAGATTGTGTGGATATACATAACATGTTAATCGGATTAGTCGAGATGATGTGGATATACATAAGATGTTAATCGGGTGAGTCGAGATGCTATGGATATACATAACATGTTAAATGAATGAGTCGAGATGCTATGGATATACATAAGATGTTAATCGGATGAGTCAAGATCCTGTGGATAGACATAAGATGTTAATCGGATGAGTCGAGATGCTATTAATATACATAAGATGTTAAACGAATGATTCGAGATGCTGTGGATATACATAAGATGTTAATCGGGTGAGTCGAGATGCTATGGATATACATAACATGCTAAACAAAGTCCAGATGATATGGTTATACATGAGTTGTTAAACGAATGGCTTGAGATGATATGGTTATGCATGAGATGTTAAACAAATGAGTCGGGATGATATCGTTATACATAAGATGTTAATTGGATGAGTCGAGATGCTATTAATATACATAAGATGTTAAACGAATAAGTCGAGATAATATGGATATACATAATATGTTAATGGGATGAGTCAAGATGCTATGGAGACACATAAGATGTTAATCGGATGAGTCGAGATGCTATTAATATACATAAGTTGTTAAACAAATGAGTCGAGATGCTGTGGATATACATAAGAAGATGTTAATTTTCACACCCCCAAAATCTGTGTTTGCAGCGGAATGGAACTCCGGGGGCATGATGTTCGTGGTCACAAAGTACAAGGAATAAAGAACGAACTCTAAGTGAGTCGTTTTAAAACAACTGTTTGATTTAAAGTTAACGTTTTACAAAACATGGTTATCAGAGTTCACAATCAAAATGTAAGATTTAAATACATAACCAAATGCTAAGAATGCAAGAAAATCTTCATCATGATTTGCTTCCAAAATGTGACTCAAAGGTGCTTCCATACAAAAGGTGTATCATCATCACCTAATTACCTGAGAATACATGCTAAAAGGGTCAACAATAATATTGGTGAGAGTCATATGTTTAAATAAACAGTAGTGCGGACCACAAGATTTCAATAGCAAGACAATACACAAATATAATGTCACATCCAAAAATAATAAATACAGTGCCTAAGCTCATGACCCCGAAGCTCGACGTAATGGTATGCAATTAAGCACAATAATAACAATGCCCCAAATAAGTGTTTGCCAGACACTCGAAAATAATCCGAATGATATGCGTCCGTTTACCCAGTTGGCGCGACCAACCCGGACGGGGTGTCAACCCAAATAGATCTATTCATAACATCCGCGCTTACAAGTAATTAACGGTTCATGATTCGTAGGGGATTTTAATGACTATGTGAAACTTAGGCAAAGTAACAGTTTTAGCACTTGTGCCCGTATGTAAAAACAAGCATTTTTTTCCCATCCCGAGGGTTTAGAAATCATGTATAAACAATGTAAAATCGGGGCTATGAAACTCACCTTAGCAAAAGCAATTCCGGATTGATAAATTTGTAAATGGCAAATCAAGTCCGATAACTCTAATCGCGACCTAAATGTTACATGTGTCTTATATTCGAAAACAAGGCCATGCATGCAAGTTCATACTCTACGTTATCACTTGTACATGTTGTTGTAATATTTGTCGTCAAAAGATAGTTGCGTCAATTTGATCCTTTATTTAAAAAATTACCACTTTTTAGAAAATGTAACTTGTTTATCTTGCGACCAAATTTTAGTCGTCATGTTAATGGCTATCTCAAAAGTCTCTAACGCGCCTAATAATTATATGTAATGTTCTACCATTTCCATTTACGTCATTTTAGCCAAAATGTACTCAAAAAGGTCCAAAATCCCTTTCTAAAAATCCTAACAGCTTTCTAATAGAGAAATAATAGGCTGTCAACGTATATGTTGACGTAAACATTCTTTTGGCCATAACTTTTGCGTCGTAGCTTTGTTTCTTATGTTTGACCTATCCCCGCGAAGGTATTTACGTATACTCTAGGCTTTTCAAGGTCTCGGCTAGTCTAAGGGTGTGTTTGGTAAAAGTAGCAGTGAGCAGTAGCAGTGAGCAGTAGCAGTGAGCGGTGAGCAGTAGCTGTGAGCAGTAGCCACAGCTCACAGCTTCTTAAAGAAGCATTGGAAAAATGAGCATTCCTAAAAAATCGCAAAGCTCACCGCTCATTTGCCAAACGAACAATAAAAATAAAAAAGCTCATTGTTCACCGCTCATCGCCCCAAAAAGCTTCGCGCTAAACATAGTGTAAATATCATTTAACCTCAGTTTTCATCTCTTAAAATTCTAGACAGATTCAATTATTTTCTGAAAATGTAGTTTTCGTCGTCTAAATTGAAAATAGCGTATCTTCGTTATAAGCCCGTTTTAACTCATTCAAGCGGCTACGTTTTCGTTATTAAGTCTATTTTCTATATTTCTAATCTAATAATGCCCCTGAGCTACTGATTTTTCTGGAATTATCAAAACATGACAGAATGTTTATTAAAAGTATCAAAACTATATTTCTACTCTTTTAGCTAGCATATCCACTTAACCACAACTTCAATTCTAGTCCTAGTTCCTCCATAAAATTCTCAACATAATAACAATGATCTAACCATAAACTTAACAATATTCTAAGGCTCATGTAATAATCATCAAGAATGTTTAAATATATACAAGTTTACTAACATACATGTTTATAAGGTTTATTACCACCTTCTTATGAAAAGTTTTACTAACTAGTTTTCTTGTAACCAAGACTTGTTAAAAACATAATCTTTGTTAAAGGATCATTGTAAATGTGAAAACTTTATCAACATGTACCAAGTGATAACTAAGTATACACTTAACTAGCAAGATGACATAAAGAAAACATGAAATTTTTGTAGGATTACTTACAAAAGTAATTAGTGAAATGTGAGTTATAAAACACTTGATCAACCTCAAGATCAATGCTCCAAATCCTTGTTAGAAAGCCCTAAGTATACTTGATTTTAACCACAACAAAGTTCCTCCTCTCCTTGGCTCCAAGAGTGGGTCGAATGGTATGTATAGAATGGGTAGGGTTTTTTTATTTATTTATTTATTTATTTTTTATTTATTTATTTTTTATTATTTTTTTTATTTTTTCTAACTTGAACTAATAGAACACAAAAATGAGATTAGATACTTGTATTTATACTTGTCAAGGGGACAAATGGGAGGCTAAGCCTCCATGAAAGATTTGTCTTCCTTGTTTTAAGGAAAATTGTGGTTAATCAATGCCAAGTACTAGTTTTGTCTACTTAATTATTTACAAGGCAAAAGAGGGGGGGGGGGGGGGGGCAATGGGAAGATTTTAGGATTAGATGAGTAGTTTTGATACAAAAGTGTATATGTTGTATGTATTGGGTGTTAAAAATATGTATTTGTTGTTGTTTCGGTGATTAACGAAAATTATACGTAATTAAACGTAAGTTATAAAGAATTTACCTTGAGCGAAAGGAAATCTTTTTGGAAGTATAAAAATACATTAGAAATAATTGTTGAGAGAATTGGGTATATCGGGTGTTAAATTTTAAATAACGAATATAGTTTGTTGAATTGACAACCGTACGTAATTTAAGAAAAGGGAATTGTTTTGGAGTTTAAAAATTGTGAACTGGAGCAGGAGCAAGGTACTGGAGCGTTGTGGACTAAGTATAGCCTAAGTCCTAGTGTACTTGGAATTTATTCTAGGATTTTCACGTCGGTTCAAGTAAAAGTTTATATGAAATTGTTTGCAATTAAATGTCAAGAAAATGATTCGAGATCCTTGAGTAGTATTGACCTGTAAATTAGCGGGTTGTGATAGTCTACCACCCATAAAAATGAATCTCGTCCTCGTGATTCAGCCAGTGTTGTTCATTGGAGAGTTGTCGGTGAAGAGATGCGGATACTTTTGACGGATCTGGTCTTCTCGTTCCCAAGTGAACTTGGGACCTCGTTGAGAATTCCAGCGAACTTTGATGATATGAATTCTACTGTGCTTTTATTGCTTGACATCACGATCCATAATTTCTACTGGCTCTTCGATGAAATTAAGCTTGTCATCGAGTTGAATCTCTTCTAGCAGGATGACGAGGGATTCGTCGGATAAACACTTCTTGAGATTAGAAACATGAAAGGTATTATGCACACTGCTAAGCTCTGGCAAGAGTTCAAGTCTGTATGCCACTGGACCGATTCTTGCAAGAATCTTAAATGGTCCAATATATCTAGGGTTCAATTTCCCGCGTTTCCCAAATCATATCACACCTTTCCAAGGCGATACCTTCAACATTACCATGTCTCCAACTTTGAATTCTAAGGGCTTACGCCTCACATCGGCGTAACTTTTCTGACGATCTCTGGCGGCTTGCAGTCTGTTCCGAATCTGAACAATCTTCTCTGTTGTTTCGTGAATAATTTTTGGACCGGTAAGTTGAGCATCTCCGACTTCGACCCAACAAACTGGTGATCGGCATTTCCTACCGTAGAGTGCTTCAAATGGTGCAGCTTTTATACTTGTGTGATAACTATTGTTGTAGGAAAACTCAATCAACGGCAAGTGAGTATCCCAGCTATTACCAAAATCAATCACACAGGCACGTAGCATGTCTTCGAGTGTTTGGATGGTCCTCTCACTCTGACCATCGGTCTGTGGATGATAGACTGTACTCATATCGAGACGGGTTCCAAAGGCATCATTAAGCGATTCCCAAAATCTTGAAGTGAATCGACTGTCTCAATCCGAAATGATTGAAACTAGTACACCATGTTTCGAGACGCCAAATGAATTATTGCAACGTTGTCACATTCATTTTTGTTTTGTGAGCTTAAATCAGATTGTTTTCTACATAGGTTGTCTTTGCAATTTATCTTATTTGCTTTTCCAGTTTTGGATGAAATTTGACAAAACATGTCTATGTTGTCCATTTGAATATACAGTGGTGCCAATGTTTATTATGAACAGAATGATTAGTGAACAGAATGTGCAGTTGTTCTGAGTGTGTGTATTATGTGATAAGGTGTATTAGTTGAAATTCACTTATGTGTAGTAGTTGATAATGATTCATGTGCATTAGTTGATTATGTGTACATGTTGTTTACGTCCAGAAGTTGAGTATGTTTGTTAGTTGGTAATGATTCATGTACTCAGTTGCATTCATGTGTAGTAGTTGATAAGGATTAATGTGAAGCAGATGCACATATATGTATGTTAATTAATTCGAAATCATTTGTGTTTTACCATTATTTCGCTTTGAGAAATGTTTATGGTTTTGCTAGTTGTACCAGAGGGTTACCGAATATACACGGATGATGTGAATAAATTCAAGAGTTATCTGTTTTCGCTCTAACCTAATTTACACTCGCTAGCCAACAATCTGTCAAGCTGATTTGGCCGCCTTTAATCACATTTAGATGAATTGTGTAAGATGCTAATATCTAACATTTATGTTCTTTTGTCTCACAGTTGGTGACCTGAACCATCTGATCTCTGCAACCATGAATGGTCTAACATGCTGTCTAAGGTTCCCTGGTCAATTGAACTCTGATCTCAGGAAGCTTGCTGTTAACCTTATCCCATTCCCACGTCTCCATTTCTTCATGGTTGGTTTCGCACCCCTCACTTCCCGTGGCTCGCAGCAATACATCTCTCTTAGTGTCCCAGAGTTGACTCAGCAAATGTGGGACTCCAAGAACATGACGTGTGCAGCAGACCCACGTCACGGCCGATACCTCACAGCCTCAGCCATGTTCCGAGGTAAGATGAGCACCAAGGAAGTAGATGAGCAAATGATGAACGTTCAAAACAAGAACTCTTCTTACTTTGTTGAGTGGATCCCAAAGAACGTGAAATCAAGTGTTTGTGACATCCCACCAACCGGACTGAAAATGGCTTCGACATTTATTGGAAACTCAACTTCGATCCAAGAAATGTTTAGGAGAGTGAGTGAGCAGTTCACAGCTATGTTCAGGAAAAAGGCTTTTTTGCATTGGTACACTGGTGAGGGAATGGATGAGATGGAGTTTACTGAGGCTGAGAGTAATATGAATGATTTGGTGGCAGATTATCAGCAATATCAGGATGCTACCATGGATGAAGAGTTGTATGAAGATGAAGATGAGGAAGAGCAGTACGAGGAATAATACGCTTGTTTGATCTTATGTTTTGAAAAAAAAAAAAAAAAAAAAAAAAACGAATAACATAGTATTAGTTTTATACTAAATGTATAAAGTCAAATTTTTGGACCGAGTGGAACAGCTTCTGTGGTCAAACTGGTGAACATTTTCATTTCAAAGTCAGCATAATTTTATCACTAGTTTAAAAATCAACAACTTGGCTACATGTATTGCTCTAATGTAATTAACTCCTACAGCCCTACTTGTAATGGATTCTATAAATACCCTTAATTAATTAGATAATTGGAAAAACAAAGATTACTATAATACCCTTAAACTAAATATCTAATTAATTAATATTATTATCTAATTAATTAGCATTATTTATTTTGATCTCATCTATCAAGATTGATCCAACGGTTCACATGTGTACCTATTTTATCTATTTTAAGCTTGTACACCACATGAACGCAAATCTATATATATATATATCTACATATTATATATAACAATATGACCATGACGTCATTAATTGTCAGAATGTCCAGTAATGCCATGTCATAATTCCACCTAAGCACAATTTGTTTAAAATTTTCGATTTTTCTTGCCACATAAGCATTATTTATTTTCTTTAAATCGAATTTCTTGCCACATAAGCATTATTAATTTTTTTTAAATTTCCAATTTGCCACACAAGCATTATTGATTTTAGTAGAAAATTCGGATTTGCCACATAAGCATCATTGATTTTGATAGAAATTTTGCATTTAAAAATTTAATTAAAGTTGGCCTTTGCAAGAATTGAACCCTGGCTATTTGATCCACATACGAATACTTCAACCATTGGACCAAGCATTTTTTTGTGATCTACATAAGAAAATATTAATGTCATGCTTAAAAAAATGAAAAAAAACTAAATATTGACTCACATATCACAGTTTTTTTTGGAGATAATTACGGTTTACAAATTTTTTAACCTAATATACCACCTTATCATTTAATCATACGTATATTTTTCCATTAAAAAAAAACCCTAATATCAAAACTCTCTACATGAAGTCACGATTTTAGAATTCTAATGATTTTTAATGTGTTTTTTTGCAGGTTGTAAACTCTATACAATGTGTGTTTAGTTATGATGGATGTTTTGGTGATCTATGCTGCTATTGAATCATATCAGATTCCTCAGGTTTGGCATTCTAAATTCTATTGGTTTTGTTTTTTTTTTATTTATTTATCAATTTTGTAGTTTTTGAAGGACGATTGTTATGTTGGACGTGATCTTCCTGAACCATGAACTAATTACATCAAGTAACGGCTTCATCCCTTTATTTAAACTTCTTTTAATTTTGTTATAATTATATTATGGCTAACGCATTGTAAACCATTTGTACATTAGTGCTTATCATCAACGTTATAACCTGGGTCTAATTTAAGGGTTAGCAATAACAACTTATCCTCATTCTTTATGAATGCATATACGCTTCAATATACGAATGATGTTTCCTGTCTCTCTTGAATAGATATTATTGTGTTAAATGGTCACTTTGAATTGAGACATAACATCTGATATTAATTCAGGTATGAGTTATTTGTTGGCTAGCCTGCGTTCTACACTAATTCAGTTTATGCACTAATTCGACATATCATTAAGGTATGCATATCTAAAGTTTACATGAAATTGAGGTTATCAAATATATTTTAGTAATTCACGCTCATTTATTTCCTATTTCCAGGATCCAGTGAAATACCCTGACAGCATGAGTTCCAACTTCAGAAGCTTCCTTAGGTGTTTGCTCAATAAGGTATATCTATTGGTCTATGTAATAATCTGTTTTCTATGCTTTATTTTCAATTAGTGTCAGTTGCTAACTGTTTATCAAAATCATGAGAGCAGGATCCTCATAGCAGACTGACATGGCCCAAACTGCTTGATCATCCATTTGTTGCTGAAACTTTTGAAGATGTTGAGGCCAGGGTAATTTTATAAAATTTGATCCTTTAAGATATTATTTAGAAAAAAAAGACATTTAGAGCATGGTGATTACTTACCTGGAGCTTCGTGCCAACACTGCTGCTTCTAGAGGATGCGATGCTGCTTGGAAAGGCGAACAACATGTACAGAAAACTGGTCTGACCTGTGCCCCAAAAGGAGAACAACATGTACAGACAACTGGTATGGCCTATGCCCCAGAAGGTAGGCCTTTAATGAAAGTTTACCAAATTATCTGGCTGAGCTTGAATGAGCATAAGTAGGTTAAGAGATATTGGTGCAGGTAAAAGTCCATCTCCCACAATTATGGATCATCCTCAAGGCAATGGTCAACAACCAGTTATTACATCACCACAGCCAGAGTCTCAAAGGGTCACAGAAAATGACAATATTCAATCAGGTAGATTTCAAAGCAAGTCTACATTCTTATGAATTATGACCTTGTAAAATATCTTTTACTTTTCAATTTATGCCAATTTTATTATGTATTGAAGTTTCTTCTCTTGACTATGTCTAATTCATTGAGTGAAGTTTATGCTCCATGAATACAATATTTTAAATAATTGATTTTTGTACACATCCGGTTATGCTGCTTGTGATTGGATATATTATTTAAGCAATTATCTAAGTGCACAACTATTTAGAGAGCACTGTTACAGTTTGCTGTCTGCCTAATATTTAATTGTATTAAAACTTGGTTTTCATTATATATTTTGAAACCCTTAGATGCAAGTCATATTTAAGAAACCTTTTTGTGTATTTGAGACAAAATTGATTCTCCATTACTATTAATACTTTGTTACTCAAATATACCATTTAGTAACAGGGCAGTGTGAAAGATGAATGATAGGTTCTATGCTCTATAGATCAATTATATTCTGTTAGACAAATAGTTCGGAACACTTTTGGTCATGTTTATACAAATGTCACATTAAAAACGAATGATAGGCTCTATTCTCTCGTCAGGTTGCCAGATACTGGACAAACTGGAAAATAACTCTCGCACTGCTAAGGGTGCCAAGTTAATTGGCCAAGATAATGAAGCACTATCAGTTATTATGCTGCCTCTCAATAATCGGTTGAACAGGTATGGTATTTGAAATTTTTCTTATTCCTGTTGCACTACAACCAGAAAACCTCCAAAGGAAAAGTGGATTTCATGATATACCGGGTCAGGGAAATCTACCAGAAATGGCGACACCAAAGAAACCAACACAAATCCCGCAACACCACCAAATGAAGCACAATGTATGCTAGAACATAACCAGGCCACTAAAACAACCTTGCTTGGTAAAAGAAACTGTGACCCACTTGACAACACACAAGCATCAGGAAACAACTAGAAGACAGTTAAAAAGGCGCTATTTCAGGATAAGAAAGGTAACAACAAAGCCTCATCTTTCCTATACTAAAAGTAAATATAACACGCCCACCATCATCGAAGAGTTCCCTAGACTCAATGACATCCATCCTTTCTATGGTGATCTTCTTCACGTTCTCTACAAGAAAGATCATTACAAGCTTACTCTTGGTCAAATCAATACCGCCAGGGATCTCATTGGTAAAATTGCTAAAGATTATAGGCGACAGTTAAAAAGGCGCTATTTCAGGATAAGAAAGGTAACAACAAAGCCTCATCTTTCCTATACTAAAAGTAAATATAACACGCCCACCATCATCGAAGAGTTCCCTAGACTCAATGACATCCATCCTTTCTATGGTGATCTTCTTCACGTTCTCTACAAGAAAGATCATTACAAGCTTGCTCTTGGTCAAATCAATACCGCCAGGGATCTCATTGGTAAAATTGCTAAAGATTATAGGCACCGTCTTATAATCTGGTGGATTAGGATGATGACGAAGTCAAGGAGCCTATTGTTTAGACCCTGCAAATAGAAACAACCACCCTTTCAGCGCAATTCACTTTGTTTTAGATAATTTGTAAGAAATCCTACATAGTACTATGTAAATTTCGTTATTTCTCAAGTTT
The DNA here is from genome assembly GCA_021014915.2 of Artemisia tridentata subsp. tridentata. Lineage (NCBI taxonomy): Eukaryota > Viridiplantae > Streptophyta > Magnoliopsida > Asterales > Asteraceae > Artemisia > Artemisia tridentata. The sequence continues at coordinate 246,379,269 of CP139503.1, forward strand.
TTGTTTCATTGGAACTTCATTCTGATTTTTTTTCCCGTATGCTATATGACTGTACATAAGAAGTGGCGGGAATAAACCAAGTATTCGACTTGATGGACACGAACAAGCCAGGGAAGATATTGGTGAGTTGAAAGCTGGGTTGCAGAAACTTGGGCATCAAATAGCAGATACAGATATTCAAATACTTATGGAAGCCGTAAGTATCTTAAGTCCACGTCCATAGTTGAATCTGAGTCTTTTTTCTAAAATTTTCGATTTCACCTATTTATTGCAGCTCAAATCGTGGAGACAGTTCAGACAGTAACATCAGCAATGAGAACGAGAAGACAAACGAAACATATTTGTATGAACCTGGTTCCATTATACATTATTATTTTAACAAAACGATCATGTGGAGGTAGCAGAAGAGCATCAAAAAAACCAAGCTGTTCTATATTGATGCATTAGAACAGTAGGATGTTGAGTTCTAGGTAAAGATCAATTATGACATTTATCTGAATATTGGTATGCATCACAATTTCACAGGATGTTATATATTGAACATGTTAAAAACGATCTTTAAAGTTGTTATTTGTTACGCAGATGCCCTTGGTGCTATTCTTTCAAATCATGTAAATAAGCCCCATGCATATATTGGGTGTATGAAATCTGGTGGTGTTTACTCAAAGCAGTGACTTGGTTAAAGAGCTTTGTATGATATAATTTTCATTTTCAATTCTTCATATACAGTAGTATCTTGCCTCTTATTGAGGGTTTTCAGGAGCGACAAATGGTATGAACCTGAGTGGTGGAAATTTGGAGATACAAAATCGTACATTTCTAATAATATTTATCACTGCATGGTGTTGATGTTTTGCATATTAGACTGCTGTGTCCGTGTAAGCATGCCTTTACTAATCAATTCAATTTGTTGCAGATATTTCTAACATGCTTCTGGGGAAATAGTTGTTGTATCTCGCGCTTTGGTTCAGTTTTTCAGATTGATGAAATGCTCTTTGTGTACTGTTTTGATTTTTTTATTGAACTTTGATATGACACTTCTTATCGTAGTTTATACGCATTAACTGCAATGAAATTGTGGATATACCGTTATGCAGATCTGTAATACTTTTCTTGCTGCAAGAATTATGAATGCAACCTTTGTGCTGCCTGAATTGGATGCAAATTCCTATTGGCACGATGACAGGTATTACTTTTATTTGCTACCACAATATCAGCATTAAACTGATATGATGAAGGGTATGCAGAAACTCTACTTGTAAGATTTTGATTGACTGGAATGTAGTCGATTGTAGATTTCTTTTCAGTAACTATAAAAATCTACTTGCTCTCTCAGGTTTATGGGATGCTACTCCACTTTATCTCCCAGTTATTTATCCGGCGTGTGCACGTCTGCCTTTCTTGAATCTGAGTTATGCAACTTTGCGTAATGCTGAACTTGCCAATCTTCTTGCTCACTGTAAAAGTCTTCGTCGCCTCTGGGTATGTAGCTTCATTGTTAGCCAGGTCATCAAATCCTATCAACCACTCTAAACCATTAGCTTCACATAAAGATGCATATGGCCCCACCAAAGGTCCACGGCTACCTTTGGGCACTTCCTATGAGGAAGATGAAGACGAAGATGACGATGAGGAAGAATATAGAAACAACATTGTTTATTCTGGCGAAGATGAGGAAAACAGTGACATCACGGGTATAAATTCTCCAGGAACCAAGGTATGGGACGGTAAAAATAACAGGAAGAATTCAGTTACTTACATTCACCATCCGCTTGAAAGTTACGAAGGTCAGAAAATGAGAAAAACAGGAAAAGATTATTCCACAGGGAGAAAAAGGTCAAGAGTAAGCAGTCAGAAGGATGCTTGGCTCGAGATTGAAAGAAAGAGTTTCTTATTAGAAGATCGGTTGGATGTTTTGGGTTCTTCAAAAGGACATTCGAAATCGGGTGACTCAAGTGGTGACTCTGAGGGTGGAGAGTCATTAGGAAGAACAAATAGTGGGACAAGTACGTCGTCTTTTTTCCCCGTCATATCTACCAATAATGTCCAAAAAGGTTCATCACTGGATGATTGTTTTTTTAGACTAAGATGTGAGGTAAATGAGTAACATTTTGGTTTTGAGTTTGTATTGTTTCTTAGCACATGTAAAGGATGTGACAGATAAAGGTTATTTGCTATTGCAGGTGCTGGGGGCTAATATCGTGAAAAGTGGCTCGAAATGTCCAAAACGCTTCATCACTGGATGATTGTTTTTTTAGACTAAGATGTGAGGTAAATGAGTAACATTTTGGTTTTGAGTTTGTATTGTTTCTTAGCACATGTAAAGGATGTGACAGATAAAGGTTATTTGCTATTGCAGGAGGTGCTGGGGGCTAATATCGTGAAAAGTGGCTCGAAGGCATTTGCTATTTATCCCATTTCTGTTACAGATGTGAACAATGTTAGCTGGTCTATCAAAAGAAGGTGCTGAACAATTAAACTTTTGGTCTCTTTGTGATTGTTTGTTTGCTTTCTTGACTTTAGACTATGTTTAACTACTTATGTTAATGTTCTGAAAATCTATAACAGTAATTTCTTTAGCTGAATTGTAAGCTATATATGTACAGGTTTCGACATTTTGAAGAATTACACAGGCGTCTTAAGGAATATCCAGAGTATTATCTTCATCTCCCACCAAAGCATTTTCTGTCAACAGGACTTGATGTGGACGTCATTCAAGAACGTTGTAAACTTCTTGATATATATTTAACTCTGAGTGTTTCCATTAGACCCTTCAACTCAACGTAAGTAAATTAGTTAGTTCTTATTTAATTACGTCATTGGCTTGCTGAACCGCCTGCATCATTGTATGTATGTTAGCTGTGCTGCTTATTTGCATTCAATAGGTTTTTCGTGCCAAGAATAAGAGGAATATGGTATAAGATATGGACAACGAGTTACAGGTTGTGGTACTTCTTGTGGGTATGGTAAAAAAACTAAAGGTTGCAGTGCTAACTGGACTGGTAGAATCATGGTGAAAATGATGCTCCTCGCTAAGGATTGTTCTTAGGGGGTGTTTGTTTCGGCTTATAAAGCCTTTATAGATGATCAATAGTATCTTCACACCAAAGTACCTTTCAATGACTTTTGATGTGTTCTACCAAGTAAGATATATTACAAATTTTTAATTAACTAATTTGCGTGTTTTACCTAAAGACAAAAAACTAAATTGGATATTAGGGTTTTGAAAAAACAAATACAAAACAACATACCTATATGAATGGTAACCATGTTCTCAACTGATCAAAACACGAACATAAATTATATAACTAAAAGACGAACAACTAAATTGGAGATTAGGGTTTTTAAAAAAAGGCTTCACAGGAACCTGATCAGCGGGACCATCAAATACAGCCCACAATTTGTCAAGTGTGTCAGGTAAAGGATTATAAGAGTTGGGAAGTCTTACGATATTTTGTTATAACGTTTTTCCAGCTTCTTTTTAAGAGCTCTTTCTCACTCACCCTTTTCATTTAGCGATCCCATCAAAGAGTTGAGCTGCGTATAGAAAAGAAAAGAGTCAATATTATGAAAAAGATAGCCAGAGCACTGTACTGATACCTCAGGTTTAGTTACAACTTGCTTGAGCTTCGTTTATCATGACCACAAGTGCTGGTCTTGACCATATTAATCTCCATGAGTGTAATCGTCGTGGAATCAAAGTTGCTAATGTTGGCACAATTTTCTCGGAGGATGTAGCTGATATGGCATGTGGGTTTGTTGATTGATGTGCTGAGGCGAGTTAGTGTTGCTAATCGGTTCGTGAAGGCTGGGCTGTGTCACCAGCAAAGAGATTATCCTATCGGTCACAAGGTTCTATGCGCATGTGTATTTGTGTTTGTAGATATTTCTGCATGTTTAGATGATGCATATGTTTGTTTGTATGACCGTGGTATATTGGTTTATGTGAGTTCAGTTGGGAGGCAAGCGATTGGGGATTGATGGAATGGGGAGAATTAGGCTTGATGTTGCTAAGAGGCTTAACGCCTTCGGCTGTATCATCTCATACACCTCCAGAAACAAAAAACCACATGTTACATTCCCTTTCTTTCGCGTCCAGAAACTTGCAGCAAACCGTGAGATCTTCGTTAATTATCTGCTGTGCATTAACAGACCAAACGCGTCACATGATTAACAAAAGGGTAATGTTGGCATTAGGAAATGGTGGAATTGTTGTGAACGTATCGCGCGGAGCAATCATCAATGAGAAAACACAACAGATTACGGTTCCAGGAGTTATTGCAAGTAAAAAATAATACCAGCTCATGTTTCCCGTTTGGTCATATCTAGACGCTAAAGAGGCAGTTAAGTTGCTCACATTCTTCTTTCTTCAACCATATATCACTATCTTAATATATATGTATCTCTAATATACGGTAAAAAAAAAACAGTTACATATCTCACAAGTATTGTCTTGATTTTCATATATTATTATTTGTTTTTGGAGACCAGTGAATATGCATGTTGGAAGAACAAATTAAGGGTTACTATATATAGGTTCAAGGAATGCGTTTGGCTAGAGCAGCTAACCTAATAATCTTACATGTGCTGTGAACCCAAGATCATGTCCTAAACTTAACCATCCCTCCTCAGCAGCCAACCTCAATTTAAACAATTCAGTCGTAGGGTTGGGTTGATAGCTGCAGCAAGATTATAATCCAAATAAGTATCTATTACGACAGTCGAGAGTAAAATCAAATTAAACTTACTTTTCATAATTGAAAATAAATATATACAGGCACAATAGCTAAGAGATTACAACAATATAACATATATCATACCATAATGGTTGCGCCAAGTTGCTGTGTGCGAATAAAGTTGCTTAGAATTTTTAAACATAACCTGCAAAAAAGAAGTCTCTCTTAAATGTAAGATTGTGTATGTAAGAGATATGGATGCAATGAGCAGAGAATGATCGTGTATTGATTTTTGATGGGCTTAGGGTGTGTATCTTTACTAATCAAGGGACAGAGGGGACCTAATCAGCTGTGGAAAACTCTGTTAAAAAAAAAGAGAGAGAAAAGTTTTGCTCCTTATCTCTATCGGGTATTCATACTTTTAATTAATAAATTTCCTCTATAATTTATGGTTTTACTCATTTTAATCAATCGAGTCACTATATAGTTTTAAGCTTTTGAGGCTTACACCTTGATGCTTTATTTTCAGGGTTGCTTTGATCAGTTTTTGCTAATAACAAGGCCCTTGAACTTAGTGGAACGGAAGTTGGTGGAGGTACAATAAAATGTACAATAAGCTAATCCTAGAGGTGATGGTTGTTTTAGAGATAGGGGCGTTTTGATGAGGGCAGGAGTGGAAAAACAAATAGAGGTAGGTTTAGTGGTGACATAGATGGTGGACATAGCGGTCACGGGTTCAGTGGGGACTGTTCAGGTATGTTATTCATGAACAATATGTTAGAACCTTTTTGCACGATCATCGTTATAAAATTGATTTGCTTTACTTTAAAGTCTGGTCGTAAACAATGATTATACTGAATGTTAGTTGTTTGCCATTGGTGTGAGCATACATTTACTTAAAAATGTGTATTTATAGGACTGTAGGTGACAAAAAAAAATGGAATCGCATGACGATGAATGGAAAGGATGGAATTGGAGAACTGAAGGGGACTTGATGGTTAATGGTACATCCTTTATGCCCTCGACTCCCTCGAGTGCAGAAGTTAGTGGTGAGTATTGATAGAAGTCAACTCATCAATGTTTCGATCTATATTTTATAAAACAACTTCTGAGTATAGTTTTGATTTTTGACCATCTGTATGAATACATTTAGCATTAACATTCGCTGATTATGTTTCACAATGCATCTATGGGTTACTTGATTTATTTGCTCGGATGTACTAATGTAGTAGCTTTTAGTCTTTTATCAGTTTTGAGCTTAGTTGTAGAAGTATGGTGACTCACACTATAGGTGCAAGGCTTTGAAGGTTGCTGCTCTTGGTCGTATGTGTACCGTCACAAAAAGAATTGTTCCCACTTTGGAGCACCTTGAACAAATCAGACAACATATGGCGAGCCTCCTTCAATCGATCCTAACACCAGGACCATATTGATTTGTGGGTATCCTAATGTTGGTAAAAGTTCATTTATGAACAAAATTACTCAAGCAGATGTTGATATCCAGCCGTATGCTTTTACTACACAATCTTTATTTGTTGGGCATACAGATTATAAGTACTTGAGGTATCAAGTGATTGCTACTCCTGGCATTTTGGATAGGCCTTTTGAAGATCGTAATATTATCGAAATGTGTAGTATTACAGCATTGGCACATCTCAGATCTGTTGTGTTGTTTTTTCTTCATATTTCTGCTTTGTGTGGGTACACTATTGCCAAACAAGTGGCGCTTTTTCACAGTATCAAGTCTATTTTCATGAACAAACCTTATTTTGTGAAATATACATTCATTCATGTTTTTGACTATGTTATTTTGCATTTGAGTTTCAATCATATACTATATTGTTTAAATAAATAAAAAATAAATAAATAAAAAATAAATAAAAAATAAATAAAAAATAAATAAAAAATAAAAAAATAAAACTTTGTATATATTAGTTTTTCTATAAATGTTAACGTTCATTTACTTTAATTGTTAATGCATTTAATATAAAAATTTTTCCAAAGATAATTATAAGTCAAGCCCGCCCAACGAGAAACCTCATATCAGTTATGGTCCTCAGCACTTTTGAGAATAAGATGGCGTAAAAATTTAACTCTAACCTATTCATTGTTGCAGTATGTCTTCATGTGGCTGTCTCAAAAGTGGGAAACAAAAAATATTTGACAACTGATTATTGGCATACGGATGCTAATTCATCAAAAACAATAACTAACGCTTCCTATAAACAACTATTATGAAATTTGTACATTTATATCTTATTATTCGTTAACTAATACCTTCAAACGATATTTATAACTGATTCCCGCCCATCGGTCGGGCTTCCCAAACAGTATACAATTCCTAGCAGGTCTAAGTTTAAGGTAATGGTTATAACACTTATCATGTTTGGTGGTATTTTAGATTTTGTTTTCGATAATAGATTCCTTTTCAAAGTTATGTTTTTACTTTTAGTTGTGGGTTCCAATATCTTATCAATATTCTCTTATGATCTTTTGTAACAGGAAAGATAAGGAGTTCAAAGGGATTTGTTTGTGAATTTGAATCGAAATTCGACAACGAGATGGCATCAGTTCAAGGTATTACTTATATAAAAATGAAAACTTCAAATTCGTTGCGTTCTACGAGCTAGAACCAAGGGCAGATGCACGAGATTCGATTCTAACATGTATTCTAAACTGATGGTTATGATCTATCAACCAAACATATTTTGAAAACTATGAATTGCATTACCAGATTATATATGTTGTATTCAAAAAGTTAGTGATGTGAAAACGTATATAGACCCAACCACAAACAGAGTGATGGTCAAAATCTTAACTCAGTATCCCTCTTTATCCACTTATGATTACGATTATATATTGCATGAATTTATACGTGCATTCTCTTTGCAGTAGAAACACTGTCATATTTACATTATGGTTTCATGTTTTAGCGTAACTTTTAACGTATTTTCTTATTGCTTATACTTATTTTTATTTGATCTTAATTCAGTTAACATGAAGTCCATTATATGATGGAGAGATGTGAAGACGATGTTGACATCACGCACTGAAGTAGGAAACAGTTACCATTCATTGATTGTAATTTTTCATCGTATCACTTTTCAACATCATTTGTGTACTTAGCATTCATCATCTATATTTTGACATTGACTATAATTCTAAAAGCATCTTAGTTTCTAAATAGCACCAAGTTAATCAATAACCTTATCTAATTTTTTAATAGAACTATCAGCTTTTTACTACTTCAGAGGTGTTTAGGATTGCCAATTCTCTATGCTAATGATTACCCTTACGAATTTCCTCACACGGACAACTATATGTGGCTGTTTCAAGAGTGGAGAGCAGAAATGGATTGAATATTCTTTGTTGTGATAAGGATAATAATTACACAAAATCAACAACAAACGTTGTGTATAAAGAAACTTTATTTCGCAATTGAGTTTAAATCATATACTATATTCTTAGAAACAATTTTGTATCTTTTAATTGTTGAATAAAAGTTAACGTAAACTAATACCATCAAAATATTAGTTAAGCTCCACGTCCTTAAAAATGAATTTCTGTTAACTAATACTATAATAAAATTAAATAAAGTGCATCATATAAGAATTATAATGAAATCTAAAGAAATTAACCCAAGCTTACATATTTTTGTCGTTTTCATGCTAAAGAACCCAATCTGAATTACTGCCCCGTCAGTCCTAATAAGTAAACCGATATAATTTAATATATATTACTCCGACACAAAAGTCCTTAAAAAATAATTTCATAATAAGTAGAACAATCAAAATTTAAATTAAATAATCCTTAAAATGGTTTCATAGTAAGTAAAGCCATCCGAAGTAAAAATACAATTCATGCCCGCCCATCGGGCTCAATATCGATTACCCCTACAAAAAAGTCCTTAAAAATGATTTCATAATAAGTAAACTCATCCAAATTTAATTTAAAAATCATGGCCACCTGTCGGGCTCCTTAAAAATGGTTTCATAATAAGTAAAACCTAACAAATTAAAATTACAAGTCATGCCCGCCCAACGGGCGGGCTTGGAAGTCTAGTATATATATATATATATATATATATATATATATATATATATATATATATAAGAGGATGAACCTAAAACAAAACCTCAGTTAAAAATAATTACTACACTACTAACCCCACCTGCAACACTAGTCCCCTTTTTTGTCTAATCATTAATGAGCTATGTAACCAGTAAGTTAGATGGTGAATCACCTCTCATGATATATCCACATTACAAGAACCTAAGAATTTACCCACCTGCGCCACTCTTGACCCCACATGAAAACATAAGGCATTACCAAATTGGTGGTTATAATGTCTTTCCTAGGACAAGCGCTTTAGTTGATACATAGAAGGATGGGAAGAGACCCTGGCATATGGGAGGAGCACATGGTAACTTCTATCCAGAAAGGATTGAGAATCTTGAGGTTGATTTTTGAGAGAGAATCTTGAGGTTGATTTTTGAGATGCTCCCCTTTGGAAGGTGGGCGAAGATTATGCCCAGCAATGAACACAACTCTTGCAACTAGAGAGGTCACAATAGCAAACCTTCTGTACTGGACTACTGGCTTGATTGGGAAGTTCCAAAAACGAAAATTTGAACATGCAAGAGGAGTGTTCGTTTGTTTTGGGTAAGAAATTATCACTTCTCCTTGTGCCAACAAAGAATAACTAAGAAGGCTAGTAATAAGTTTTTTAAATGAAAAAGTTCCTCATGAATTGCTAATAAGGAATTTAGGGGAAGTATGCTGCTATTTCTTACATATTACCCACATATTTATAGCAGGTGTGAAATTTCTATAAAAAACTACGACAACCATGTTTTTAAATCAGCTCCCTGATGCTTACCATGTGGATTGTTCCTTCTTTAGATGCTCTATGCGCCTAAGAACATGTCTCATACACCATCCTGTCATTCAGATGACTCATATGAACCAAACCACAAACAGAGTTGAAGATACTTAATTACTACAACAGTGCTAATCGGGATTGTTCTATCTTACAACCCAATGCAAGCACAAGAAGTAAATTTATACTCTTATAATGTAGACAAGACCCACACATAACACAAGTACATGAAGATATTAAACTAAGATGAGGACTAACCATATTGAATGCTTTCATTAGCTGAGCTCCTGTCATAAGAGACTTCGGCCTACTTTGTGACCAAACAGTCACTGACTCACAAATGATCTAAGAAAAAGTAAACGGCTTCAAAATTCCTATCGCCTGCTTTCTAGACCTCCATTTTCTCGACAACGGATTCTAATTTTTTATGTTGGTGGATTGGGGTTTAATCGCAGATTTCCCAGATTTCTTATCATGTTTCTGCCTCTTCTTGATATATTTTGATGCTAATGTCTTTAATGAAATTGTGACATCAAGAGGTTGAAGCACTTCTTGCAACTCATGCAATTCAAGATCTTCAAAATCACCATCCTCGTAAACGACTCTATACCAACCCGATTCCTTGTCAAATGTGGTAACTTTCCCATTATAAAACTTCCCCTCAAATAACTTTTGAACTTCACGGCCTTCTAACCACCCGCTTAAACACTGGTTTACATTCAAATCAATGTCACTCGCAACCTCGCTAGCAAGAAGACTACTATTGTCGCATACAGGAGGCACCCCATTGATAACTGTTGCAGGTTCACCAGGTATCTCATAGATTCCAGGTGTTAGAGAATCCGTGTTGTCTTCTTTATGTGTCGTCTCCATTTCATATGTCTAAGATACACATAAAAATATTATCCTGCAAAGAGAATAGAAAATAAGAAGGAAAAAAAAAGCTAACACGAATATTCATCTTTAATAGTACAAACTAGCTATGAATCAATAATCAGAATAATGTCAGTCTTCAGTTTATACTCCCATCACCCCTAAAAGAGCATGATCAAGGTCAAATGAATCTTGATATCACTTTTAATTATTTTTTTTAGCAGCACAAAATGAATTTATTAAAAACTAACTAAAAGCACAACCCTTATAACAAACAAAATAGAGTCTTAACCCAAACACAAACCCAACTAAACTAATACATTGGGTTTCTTGAATGAGCAGAGAATCTATTACCACCAAAAACAAGGGATACAACTGACCATAAGACCTCAAAGATGGACGACAAAATAAACCAAGAAAAAAAACAGAACCCCAGACACCCCATAATGACACCTCACTGAAGATCAAAAAACAATCACTCAACACCAACATCATGAATCTCATGGAAAAGAGATTAGAGACCCAAACTTTTCATTTGAGCTTTTTAGAGCACCTAATGGATATGCACAGTACCAAATTTGATTTGATGATGACAAAAATATCAGAGCTCCAAACTGTTTTGCATTCCAAATCTTGTCCCTTCAGAGCCAAATCGCCTAATGCACTTTGAAGCGCGCTCCATGAAATTTTTTATGAAATTGTGATGGAATGGAACCAGTGACCCACTAATGACATCATTTACAGTTTAAGTACCATCTGGGCTATTGATCGAGTCAAACTAAGACATTGGCCTCCTAGGATAATCCTGAATTTCTACACTCCATGATACTAAGAGCAATAAAGCAAAGCCATTGCAAACGCACCTCATGAAACCCAATCAACTCGACACAGACACCAGCCACTATATAACTATACCCACATAACCATGCCCATTATACTAGATCCCTGTATCGATCTCTTCATATGTAGACAACTTCTACCATATGTACTCGATTCAAAATAAAAATGAAAATCATCAAACTCATTATATTACAAACATAAGTCTGTTACAGTAACTTCGAATAATTCTGCCAACATTTTGATAATTCGCAATGTACATGTCGTTTTTCATTCTCCACGCTGACTTTTCACAAAGGCGTAAAACAGTCTACAACCATAAGAAATCCTAACAATGGGTACCAGATTCACCCCTCACTATGTACCCCGGTTAGGCCGCGTAAATCTGAGTCAAAGACTCACCCTCTAATTAAGAAATTCTAACAATGGATACCAATTTATCACAATCACATCAATGATAATAAACTCTAATTAAGAACAAATAAAATATAAAATTAGATACAAATCCTATACATAATATATGCAGAGCTCAGTTGTACAGTAAAGTGGTCATTGCAAATTCAAAGCTACAACAGATTGTAAGGCAATATAAACTTAATTACCTATTTACCTGCAGAGTTAACGAATTGCATCGACTGTAGTTTACAAACCCTAATCCCCAAATGAATACGAAAGTGATTTATTTTGACACTGAAATCTTTTATATAATAAAGCAAAACCCGCTAGTGGGGACTTTTACATTTCAAAAAAATCAAATCATACCTTATTAAGTAATAATCAAATTATTATTATTATTATTTTCTTAAATATTAAATAAGAAAAGCCTAAATACTTCTAAATTTATCCATATTCTACAAAAAAAAGAATGTGATTTGTAATCATTCAATAAAAACTTACAAAAATATATGTGTCAAAATATAAAAAATTAAAACTTGAAAATGGTGGAGCAAGTTTTTCAAAGATTTGGGCTGAAACTTAAAATTCAGTATCATTCCCACTAAATATTTGAAGTCCCAACATTCTCAAATTCACGCACAATCATTGACGCAGAAACATCTCCTCCAAATCTAATTAATATTAAAACCCACTACATTCGTAAATAACCCTAATTCAATACCTCAATCAAAGTACAATGGTTTTGAAGGTCCTGTTATAATAATTAAAACCCGAAATTAAAAATAATAATTTATTTAAATGATTAGAAAAAACCCCGCGCGTGCGCGGGCATTATATCTAGTATATAACTTACAAAATGAACACTAAGGTTTCGAATTTTTAATATATTTGTTTTCCTTTTGATTTTTCTTTTCTTTACTTTTATCATTTGGGTGGTTATTTTAAGGGATAAATATTAAAATGCCCCAGTTGTCTAAGGGCTAAGCCTATTTGCCTCAATCTCATAAAATTCTCCCCTTAGACCAGGGCAACGCGTATAATACGTCCGCTTCCATGACATGGTGACACGTGGCACATATTTCTTTTTGGGCAACATTTATTTTCTGGGCAACCGTATTCTGTACAGATGGTTTTTTGGTCATTTCACATATTATACACTATTCACTGCATTGACTACTCTCCATACCGTATACGAAAAAAAAAAAAAAAAAAAAAAAAAAAAAAAACATTAAAATCAAACGGTGTCTCCTGTATACACTTCTTCCCTCCATCTCGTTTCACAGTCACGCACCAAAAAAACATACTCGGTTTATCTTCGCGCTTGTTTATCTTGTTACACTATTATTTCAATCTCCAATCTTCTCCCGTTATTTGCCCTGATTCTCATCTGAAAACATCTTCACTGTTCATTGAACAGTGTTCCAATAAAATCATTAACACCATCGATTGTTTATTTTATTAGCCAAAATGTGGTATAATATGGTATGTAAAGTGTATTACTAATCTTTATTACATTTGTTTTGAATCGTTATTGATTTTTGTTTATTTGTTATTTCTATTCAGCTGATTTAAACAAAAAATAATTTTATGCCATGTTATGGAACTACATTAATATAATTGCAATGTTATGGTTAATCATTATAGGTTGGCATTGTATTAATTTGTATCTTAGATAGGTGTTACTTGTTTAATGATAGGTTGGTTGTTATTTTTGGTTTCCTTGTATAAGCATCCATGTGTGTTATGAGCATGTTGGATCACATTTGATTATCCATTGATAGTATCCAATGTTGTTTATGCATATACGTTATCGGGGTTGTTTTTAGTGTTGTTTGGTTGTTTTTGGGTTGTATCTGATACATCAGGCTTCAATCAAGTGGTTGTAGTTAAGTTGTAATCATCTGCACTCTTTATGATAGTGTTTACGCCGGCTGTATATATGTCTTCATACTTAATATGTTATGAATTGTATGTTCTGAGTTAACTTATTTATTCTTTTTAGGACTATGAAGCCAAAGTAATCATTAGGAGCAAACTGAACTACTTTTGGTTGATAAATCAGAAATTAGACGCAAAACGACGGAACTTGTTTAGGAGTACCTGCTTTGGAAAATGGTTGGATCTGTTATACTTCGAACATGAAACACACCTCATAGACTATATGGTACGGAAACAAAGAAGAGTGGACGACTCTCATTATGATATGCCGTTTATCTATTACCTAGATGGACACACTCTGCATTTTGGTCGTCCTGAGTTTTGTCTAATGATGGGGTTGCGGTTTGGAAGAGTGAGCTTTGATTTATACACTTCTGGTGCTCTCAAATTTCGTGACAGGGTGTTTCCTGACAAGCGAGGGTTGATTGTAACCAACTTAGACCTTATTGGTGTCATCGAGGATGAAGAGCAATTTCGGAAGCTATGTGATGAAGACGCAATACGGATATCTCTTTTGTTAGTTTTAGAGGTTATCTTTATGGGTCGTTTATTGACATGCCAAGTTGATGACACATTGATGAGGTTGGTTGAAAATCTAGAAGCTTGGAATGCATTTCCGTGGGGTGAACATATTTGGACCCATTTATATGACGAACTTCATAATGTAATGGATAAGCACACGGATAACCACCTTTTAGGATTGAAGAAAAACCCAAAGTATGTTCCCACATATACTTTGTCTGGATTTGTATTTGCTTTCCAGGTTTGTATTTCTTTTTATTAATAATATTTTTCAGCCGAACATTTTTATGGAATGATTGATATGTTTGTGTTTTACAATTTGTTTAGATTTGGATACTCGAGTCTTTTGAAAGATGTGAACGTTGGTGGAGTAAAGACCCTAAAGTGATTCCAAGAGCTATTGCATGGTCTAGGAAGTCATCATTCAAAAGAAGCGACCGTTCATACCTTTTCTAAACTTGGTGCTTCATGTTGATCGTCTGCGCTACCAGCTTGTTGGTGACCCTCTGATCTACGGAGTTGTTGGTGATCGTCTGCGCTATCCGGTCGTTGGTCATCCTCTGCGCTATCAGGTTGTTGGTCATCCTCTGCCCTTGACAGGTCTGAATCAGACAAACCCTTTATAAAGGGGATGCTAGCAATACACCACGGTTGTCTCAATTCGTGTTTCGTTGCATAAAGTGCCTTAATGGGAATTGACTCCTAAAAAAACAAATACTAAATAACTTTGTATGTGAACAAAATTTAAATAAATTTTCCATGAAAGTTGCCTTCAAATATAGTGTGGTGCTTACCGGTCCAAAGAGTGTTTTAGGGTCTGATCTTCGTAACTTTTGACGTTGAGACCAAGCAAGACCTCGTGGAAGGACCTTCGTGTCTTTCTCCCACCAGTTGCCGCTTTTAGGAAAAGTCTCCAAAATCCATATCTGTTATATGTGCTTGTTTAAAATGTATAAAATGTGGAAAAAAAAAGTTGTTCAAAGTGCAGGTAATAACCGTGTTCAAAACTATATATTCAATATATATCTAATAGAAAAAAACCTAGGTTAATACTTTTGCAGAATAAAACTATGGGTATATGGTATGACCAGATACATATATATAGCAATGGATGCAAAACAGATACAAACATTTTGTACACCAGATACATATATATAGCAACTAGTCAGAATTCAGACTAAATACAACAATACTAAATAGTCTAATGAGTATAGTGGTGAACTTTAGTACAGAGTAGTAAGAATGGCAAACCTTGAAAGCCCAAGCAAAACCGTATAGATTGTATGTCGCGTTATACTTTGGGTTTTTTTCCAACTTCGCCAAATGATCTTTTCTGTGTCTGTCAACAACATTCACTGTCCTTTGATAAAATTTATGCCACATGTATTCACCCCAAGGAAAAACGTTCCAATCATCAACGTCCTCTACCAAAGACAGTATATAATTAGGGATACAATTCCTATATTCATTACCCATAAACACAAACATAGCAACTATCAAAAGACACAACCTAATAGCATCATCATCCGAAACAGCTAAGAACCTATTTGGATCTCTAACTAGTTTCAAACAATCACTGCCATATACAGTTTTTATAACATCTGCCTTTTTTTCTGGAAATACACGGTCACGAAATGCATTTGAATTATTTTTATTTTTACAAAGTATCCCAAATCGAAACCCTGTTATTAAACAAAATTCTTTATGCCCGAACTCTAACAAATCATCCCCAATTTTGAACTGCAATGGTGGGGAATCGGACGATATGTTATGAACTTTTAACTGATGCTGTAAAACAAAATGCATCAATTGGCAGTCATTACCACAAAACCTAATATCCAACCATGGACCAAAGACCGTGTTTCTGAACAACCGTAGCCGCTTTTCATTCTTGGCCAAAATGCCTTTGATTTCTGTAAGCAATTCCACTGTAGATCGAACGACGATTCTACAGGTGTACAAGTCACTCGACATATCGAATTACAAGGTGTAAAGGAATTATGATTTGTTAGTTGTGTGATGCTTTGCCTATGTAAAAGAAAATGTGTGTGTATCGATGTGTATTCTGTAATGAAATGTAATCAAATTATCGAATTACAGGCTAATATCTATTTAAAAAATGCCTAATTTTAATGCACGTAAAATGACCAAAATATCCTTTTGTTCATGTATTTGTTGCCCAAAAATCAAAAGTTGCCCAAAAAAATATACGTCCCATGTACACCGTAGCAAAAGTTGTAGACGTATTTGGGTTGGTGACGTGGCAGTCTGTTGTTCGTCGGATCAGTTGCCCTGGTCTAAGGGGAGAATTTTGTAAGATCGGGTCGGATAGGCTTAGCACTTGGGCAATCGGGGCATTTTTGGAATTATCCCTTATTTTAATTTACTTGTTTGATATAGGGTTGAGCATCGGTCCCGGACCGACCAAGACCGAGACCGAATTAACCCAAAAGCCGAGACCGAGGACCGGACCGAATGTGGTCGGTCCGGTCCGGTCCGGTGCGGTCTCAGTCGGTCCGGTCCAACAAGGCAAAATAGTCGGTTTGTGGTCCGGACCGGACCAAACCGACCAAGACCGAGACCGAATTAGCCCAAAAGCCGAGACCGAGGACCGGACCGAATGTGGTCAGTCCGTCGGTCGGTCCGGTCCGTTCGGGTGGTTTGCTCAGCCCTAGTTTGATATAGAGGCTAAGGTGGTGTTTGTTTTTTCAAAAATATCCTTTAACAGTCTTTTAATTTAACTCATTCAGACGCGGTCAGAGTTTTGGCACAAAAAGAGTGTTTGTTTTTTACATGTCATTAAGCGGCAGTAATAATCAATCGTCAGTACTGCCATAGGTAGAACTAATGCTACGAACCTATGCAAGTTGGCAAGTATGAAATCGGGTAAAACGCTAAATCGACCAAAGGGTTTCGACCCTTTGGTTGGTTCGGTCGATCGCACACAAAGGAGAGGAGGAAGGGAGGTGATTTTAGGGTTAGAGGATTACTTGTGAGGTTCCTTAGAAAGCCTTTGGTATTTATAAGATACATAAGAAAGTTTTGGAATTGTTGGTCCACGAATTGTATGTGGATCACTAAGTAGTCTTGAATACCTAGTAGATGGTTAGGATAAATCCGAACCAATCTAATTGAGAAACCCTAGGTGATTGTTATTGTTAATGCGGAATCTTAACAAGAACAATGAAGAACACACACAGATATCACTAACTTCGTATATGGATTATAATCACAATAGTGAACTCGTACAACTCTCACACACGAACTAACAATCTTTAGGGATCCTTTTATAACACAAGGAAACCCTAATACTAACCGACTCAGAAGATATACACAAATCTTCTATAAAGATACATACACGCATTGTATCTTTTCCTAACATAACTCTAACAAACTTTCCTAACTTCACGACCAGACTTAACTTTACAAGTCAACTAGACTTAAACATGCTACCAGACTTAACATTACATTACCAGACCTAATAACACAAACAGACCTAACTTAGATAAACTACCAGACCTAAGTTGTCTTCTCTTGATTCGTATTATAATTCCCAACAATCCTCCCCTAACTTGATCTTCATGCTCCATGAACTTCAAGTTCTTCTGATTAAGCTTTCTGAGGATTGAATCTTGAACACTTTGAATTGTATTTAGGTCTTGATCCTTTCTAGCAGCTTGAATCTTGATAAGCTCTTCTGATATGGTCTTTGCAGCAACATTGACTATATGTACATCAATTCATATTAAGTTTCATATCTATTCTCATCACTTCCAGGTGTGTTAACTCCTGTGAGAGGTGAATCATTGAAATTTAATGGATTTGATGTCTCTTTACCAATAGCCATCACTACTGGAGTAGCCAAATGTTTTGGTGTGTAAGACCATGGTACACTGATAACCATATGATTTTTAGCAAATCATCAGCTTATCAACGGATTTGTTAAGTCTTTACCAAAAGCCGTTTGCTTCTGGACTAGTCAATTCTTTGATGGAAAAACACCTCATCATGGTGAATTGATTACCATTTATGGTTTTCCACAGCCTTTACCACAAGCCATAACCTTGTGGGCTAGCCAACTCTTCACTTATCTTAGATATGGTGAGTTGAATACCATACAATTTTTGGCAAATTGTCAGCCATAAACGGATTTGACCAATCTTTACCTGTTAGTCGTTTGCTCAAGATTAGCCAGTCCTTATGTTGATGAGACAAGGTGGACTGATAACCTTTTGATGTGTTAGTGCAAAGCACCTCCACCAAGTGAGAAGTTCCAATAATCTCACTTAACAACTTGTGAAAATTCTTTCAAACACCCTTAGGCTACATCCTTCAAAGACTGCTTCTTAATCAAATCCAATAACATCTCATATCCTTTATCCTTTTTACTAGCATACAACTTTTTGCTCATCATTTCCTTGCAAACACTTGATGATAAAGGATATTCCACCTCTGCATGCATATAAATATCAACATTCTTTAATGAAACACAATGTACCTTGCAGGTATGAAAATATCTCCAGCTGACAATGTTTTGCTCTTCAGGAAGTTTCCACACTATATCAGACTCAGTTGGTGGCTCAAACATTACCTTCAAATTGCCCCAAAAGACTCTTTCAAATTTATCTTCAGGTGGATGATCTCCATATTTAATGTTTACCAACTGATAAAGTTCCTGTAGATCCTCCCTATTCACATCATTTAGAATTCCAGCAAAATTCATATAAACAATGTCAGAATTATCTTCCCTTATTATTTGATATGCAGCCCTCTCACCAGTCATGATTAGTTGATACTTGACAACCTTAGTTGGTTCCTTTGTGCTTTCAATAGTCCCCATTGTGGCTCCTTCAGATGAAGGTTCTTCATCTAATTCCTCTTCGACAACCACTTTCTTGGATTTACTTTTCCTTTCCAAACCTTTTCTTCTTTGAAACACAATAGGCTTTATTACTTCAGCTTGCACTTCTTCTGTTGACTTACTAGCTTCAGGTTGTATATCAATCATCTTATCAGGTTCAATGACCAGTTCAGTCTCTTTAGCCTTTCTTCCCTGAAAACAATATTTCTGCACATCATCATAGTCAATAGCTTTGTAACCTTGATCTCTTTCAAATGCCTTGAGATATGCTACTTGTATTTCTTCATATGACTTCCTTTTCATCTGTTCCAAAGAAAGATGCATTTGATTCTTAAGATACATCTTCATATCATATTTCTTTTCTGCCATAGACATCTTCTTGGGAATCTTTGATCTCTTCTGAAGCTTGAATTTTTCTAAGAATCCACCCAGTGTATCATCATTATTTCTTGCATTTATGAAGTTAGCTAACTGTTTGGCTCGTTCATCAGCAGTTAAACCTTCAATAGTTAGCAGCTCTTCATACTTTGCTCTCACTTCATCATCAACATTGAGCAGCTTTGTAAATTCATCAGATTCTTCAGCCAATTGTCTTGCATAAAATGCATCTAGCATCTTTTGTCTTTCTTCTTCAGCAATATCTTGTGCCATAATCCTTTCAATTTCAGCCTCAGATGCTATTTCTTCTCTTGTTTTGTTCTTAGACTTCTTTGACTTTGAAGTTTCACCCACAACAGATTGTTGCTCTTCATTACCAGAACTAAGTTCATTACCAGACTTTCCTTCACCAGACTTTTCATCAGATATTGTCCCAAACTTTTCAACCTCTTCCTCAACAGACAAAATTAACCTTCTTCTCTTCCTATCCTGTTTAATTTTGCCCATTGATTGAGCCAAAGTCTCTGCTACTTCCAGTGTCTCTGGACTAATTGTGGTGACATTATCTTGAACAAGTGGTTCTTGAACTGGTGTTTGAAGAATATTTTCCTGTTCTTGCTCCAAATTCCTCCCCTGTTTGGAAGAATTTTCAGCTTCACCTTCCTCATCATCAAAAGAAACACCCTTTTTCTTCATTGCTACTCCCATTTTCTTTACTTTCTTCACCAAAGTCACATAAGCTTTTCTGAGTGCCTCATTAGACTTTTCCAAAATAGCAATCTTCTTTTGTAGTTGAGGAACAATGATAAGAAGATTTTCCACAGTTATGGGATCATGTTCCTCCTCCTTTGCAGGACTTGGAACATTTGGTTGTGGAGGTGAAGATTGTTGGATAGGTGTAGATAATCTTTCAGCAGATGGTGAGGGACCTGGTTGAGGTGATGGAATTGGAGAAGATGTAGGTGTAGCAGACCTAGATGATGCTTGGTCTTGTTCTTCATCAGGGTGCACTTGTGCAGCTCCAGAAGTACCTGCATTGTTAGTACCAAGCATAGCAGCAAGCAAAGGTTTGTCTGTCCCTTGAAAACTCCTTTTTAAATTTGCAAAAAGTTTGGGAGTAAAGGCCACACTGATGTAAGGCACTTTATCCTTAGTTTCATAATTCAAGATCATTTGCAAAAATCGTGGATACATTAAAAATTTTGGGTCCTTAGCATTTTTCACCATTCATTCAAAAATTAGTTTTGAAAAGTTAAATTTCCTTCCAAATGATAAACAGACCAATGCAGAAGCAATTCTGCTTCCAAATTGATCCCATCCACCACTCTTGGGACTTAAGCTCTGAAGTAAATGATGTACTAAAAACCTCCACTGAGGTGAAAAATGACTTTTCCAAAAGGTAAAACTTCCATCTGTGGGGTACCCAATGCTATTCAATCCCTCCAAAATATCATCACTAGGCAAATCAATTTCTCCTAAAGCATCATCCAATTGGAGACTATCCCTAATCGAGGCTTCAGTAATGGTAAAACCATTTTTATCTATGATTTCCCTTAAACATGGTGTCCCATCATCAAGAGTCTCAGAGGTAACCGACCTCCAGAACTGCTTGACAAGGGACTGATAAATAGTAGGATTATGAGTTAATGAATAACAAATGTAAGAACCTTTTAGAAAATCCACAATCTGCTCGAAACCTGCACTTTGATCTGGCTTCTTCAAGAAACCAACTTGATTATGCTTGTCCACAAACTTGAGATTAGCCATGGATGAGTTAATGATTTAGGTTTGGTTGATAAGAAAGGTAGGGTTTTGAAAAATATTTGCGTAGAAACAGAGTCGTGAAAAATAAAGATGATTTAAATTTGGAAGTAAATAAAGAATAAAAGGAGATAAAATATATCAAATTTTAATCTTATATACTTCATAAATATCTCTTTTTACCGAAAATAGTGCAACGGTAATATTTTAGATAAATCTTTATTATTCTGACCAGATCTAACGGTCAAAAATATAACACTACCCGACCTAAATAGTCAACCAGGCCGAATCATAAACTTACCAGACCTAATCAAGAGAGTGGACTTACACACTGAATATAGCGAATGCAAGGCTTTGCATCATCTCATTCCAATCTTTTCTGCAAGAATTAGTTGAAACAAAAGAAAAAGGAGACAAAAACCAATCTTTGCAAGACATACAAGCTACCAGATTTAACACTTAAGTTTACCCGATTTAAAAACATGTAAAACTTGTACATTTGCCTCCCCTTAAATGTACATTACCTCCCCTTAAGTGTAAATCTCCTTTTTTTTTTTTTTTTTTTTTTTTTTTTTTTTTTTTTTTTTTTTTATCACTAAAAAATACTTAACCAAAATAAAGACGGTGGTCAACTTTCCAAAAATACAATTAATAACTCTTTCCCTGCAAGTATTAACTCATACACCAACCGAGCATTAAAAGACATTAAACCTTGATTTTCCCTATAAAACCACCCATTGTTTTATCACAAAAACCATCACAAACCAAAAGAAAACCTTATAAGCATAATGGATCCATCCAACTCAGAAACCATAGAGATTTCATCAGATTCTTCCTGGGATCCAAATGGCTCATCTTCTGATTCATCATCAGGAGGATGGGGTGGATACTTCCCACCAGGGTATTCTTCAATCACAAGAAACAAGACATTAAGAGAGTCAACTCTGAAGCAATGGCTAGCTCCTTATGATCTTACTGAAAAAGAACCAGACAATGAAGCACCAAAGACTTCAAGACCAATTCCCCCTTCTGATGTAGATGATAAAAGTGCTGAAGAAGAAGACCCCTCCAAAGATGATGAAGAGACTTTTCCTTCGAAGATTGTGCCTTCCCTAAGAAGTGGTTCTGTGCCACGTCCCCCCACCAAGCAGCTTGATTCTTGGACTTCCATGCCCAAAAGCGTGGAATCAGTTTGGTGGCAGAGGAGCCAAGAAGACCATTCCTGACTTCATGGGCAAAGGGAAACAGAAAGTGTAGGTGGTGATGTTTAGCTGGTTTGCGTTAAAGCTTTAGTCTTATGAAGCATTGTAACTTGCATCCTAGAATGCTATTTCTTGTTAATAAATAAAAAGCTCTTTGGTTCTGATGTTTTAATTTTCCACATAAGAATTACTTGCAATAGAGAAGAGTTAACAACTGCAAAACAAAGTTAAGCACAAAATACCAAAAATACACATACTATGGAAAGCAGAAAACAAATTAACTACTGAAAATAAGAATAACCAAGAAGAGTAGCAAGATTAAAAACAAACAAATATACAAACTATACAAAGTTAAGAAAGAGAATCAGTTTTTCTTAACAACCCAGGCCTGAGTGGGCTTGAGTCCTTTCTGTGGAGCAGTATACTTATAGGTCTTGTATGAACTTGCTCCAGTGAAACCATGTTTGGACTTATAGGTAAATTCATTTTTAAATGGATTCCAAGCCCAGCAATCAAAGAAATTATCAGCAGAACCCCCATTTGAATTTGTTTGTCTCCTTACAGGTGAATGAGCTTTATAAAAATTATTTCTTTGAAAATTTGCATTCACCTGAGGTTTTTGAAAAGGTTGTTTAGGTCTCACAAAACCAGTGTTCACAATAGGTCTCACAGAATTAACATAACCAGTATTCACTTTAGGCCTCATAAAATTAACATTTTGCCTATTCACATTAAAGTTTCTGTAGCCAGACCTAAAATTTGGTCTACCAGAATTAACATAAGAGTTAGGTCTGGTAGTGTTATTTAGTTGGACAGGTCTGGGAACAAACTGGTTGGCATGATTAATTCTACTAGCATTATTCCAAACTGGTTTATTTGAACCATGACCCTTATTAACATACATTCTCTTTTGCTCAGCCTCTCTTTTCATTCTCTTTTCATGGAAGTCACAATCTTTTATTAAGTGACTCAAACTTCCACACACAAAGCATCTTTTAGGAGCATAAGTATAACTACTCCTACTTTCTCTGTGAACACTATTGCTTCTAGGTGACTCACTCATTTTAACAGATTCCCTAGGAGATTTTATGTGATTGACACAACTAGGTTTAACTGTCTCAGCCTTTGGTTCAGTCACTACAGGTTTAGTAACAACAGGTTCACACTTCTCAACAACCTTAGGTTTAGGATTATCTTTTTCCTCATTATTTGACTCAGACTTAGAGTGATCAGAGGAACCATCAATAGATCCTTCAGAGTCATTGGATTGACAAGAAGAATACCTACTGGATTTTTCCTCTGAGGTGGTTGGTTCAGGCACTTGAGGACCTTTCTTACCATACACAAAGAGTGAATCATCCAACTCTTCTTTTTCAAGAGGAGTATAGTCATCACTCAAAGGTGGTGGTACTCCCTTAAAGTCACCAGTCTTAACAAACCTATTATACAAAGGCTTATCAGCATAGTCCTCTTCTTTATTCTTAAATATAGCCCTATTCTCATTTTCCTCATATCCTAAGCCACATTTTTTATTTGACTTAATTTGAGAATCCCAACACTTAAACAAGTTATTATTTGAACTGTTCCACTGATCTACCCTTTTTCTCAGCTCATCCCCTTCCTTCTGAATTTTAAGCCCTAATTGTCTATACCTTTTAAGCTTTTCATCTTGTTCGTATATCTTATTAGCTTGAAAGTATAGTTTTTCATTTAAAGCAGCATGTTGGTTTTGAAGAGTGACCTTTTGTGCTTCTAAAGTTTTTACAGCATTTTTATGTGCTAATAAATTTACTTCTAGATCACCTGTTTGTTCTTGCTGCTCATCACACAAAGCCTTAACATGATTATATGAGTCAGTGCATAATTTAGAGCATAATGATACCTCATTACCAATGGCCATGAGAGCTTGATCAGACTCCTCATTTACTCTTGGATGCTCACCCCAGTTGACTCCTCCAGCTTCCATTGTCAGCAGGCTCATCTGATTCTTTTCCATCTTCCCATCATCATCTCTTTTCCCATCAGCAGACTTCTTCTCTGGACAATCTCTTGAAAAATGTCCATGCTTGTGACAGTTGTAGCATTCAACAGTCCTCTTTGTGTATCCCACTGGTGATTTGTTGTTGAAGTTGATAGTCCTTCCATATTGCTTCTGAAATCGTTTGACCCTTAAAGCAACCATGGCAATGTGCCATTTTATGTCCCTCTCCTCAACTTCAGCATCATTAATCTGTTCAAGGTCTTCACTAATAAAGCTTTCATCTTCCGTTTGGTTGGCAAAGAAAGAATGTATCACTTCATCAGTAAAACTTGAAGCAGACCTTTCACTTGAAGGAGTTTCATAGTTACCAGACCTAACACCACCAAATTTAACCTTGTAAGTACTGCTTTTGTTTTGTGACACAAAAGAAACATTTGATGAACTGGTTGAAGCCTGAGTGTTGTTACTGATGTCCCTTTCAAACATCCTGAGATTATTGTATAGGTCATCAGGTGTCATAGAATCTACTTCCTCCTTAATCCTCATCGCCACAGATACATTGCCCCATTCTGATGGTAAAGATCTAAGGAATTTGTGATTTGCATCCTCATTTGAGACTGCTGCACCATGAACTTCCAGTTGTGTTAACAGATGTTGAAATCTGTCATAGCCCTTCTCCAAACCTTCAGTCTTTGAGACACTGAATGTCTTAAATTGCTGTTTAAGAACAGCCTTTTGCATCTTCTTGGAGTTTGCATTGCCTCCAAATCGTTTCCTGATTGCCTCCCACATCTCCTTAGCATCAAGGATGCCATGAAACCTTTGTAGATGCTCCTTAGGAATAGCCATAAGAAGCAAGGTTCTGGCCTTCTTTTCTTTCTCCACAGCCCTGATCTCTTCAGCAGATACTGGTGGCATTATTCTGATCTGCCCATCATTCCCTTGTGAAATTCTCTTCTTAGAATTTCCCTTTTGTATAACCTTCCATACATCACTATCAATGTACTCCAGATAATGTTCCATCTCCATGGCCCATATATCATACTCTTTTCTTTTCAGTAATGGAAGTTTTATGTTTGAGATTGTGGTTGTGGAAGGGATGGGTTGTTGTTGTGTTTGGGAGTTACTGGTTTCGGTTTTTCCTTCATCTTCATGGTTTGATTTCTCATCCTCACTGTTATGGATTGAGAAAGTTTCAGTGTTAACAGGCTTATCGAATTCAGACATTGTGTAGGGTGATTTGAGTGAGAATTAGGTTTTTGAGATTTAGTGTTCTTCGAATTCAGAGTCTCTCTCCTTGCTCTGATACCACTTGTTGGTCCACGAATTGTATGTGGATCACTAAGTAGTCTTGAATACCTAGTAGATGGTTAGGATAAATCCGAACCAATCTAATTGAGAAACCCTAGGTAATTGTTATTGTTAATGCGGAATCTTAACAAGAACAATGAAGAACACACACAGATATCACTAACTTCGTATATTGATTATAATCACAATAGTGAACTCGTACAACTCTCACACACGAACTAACAATCTTTAGGGATCCTTTTATAACACAAGGAAACCCTAATACTAACCGACTCAGAAGATATACACAAATCTTCTATAAAGATACATACACGCATTGTATCTTTTCCTAACATAACTCTAACAAACTTTCCTAACTTCACGACCAGACTTAACTTTACAAGTCAACCAGACTTAAACATACTACCAGACTTAACATTACATTACCAGACCTAATAACACAAACAGACCTAACTTAGATAAACTACCAGACCTAAGTTGTCTTCTCTTGATTCGTATTATAATTCCCAACAGTTTTGGAATAATTAGGAAACCTTAAACCTAGTCCTACAAGTAATACAAGTTTGACAACTTGTCAAACTTGTACCCCACACGGGTCGGCGGAGCTTAGCAAACCCTTAGGGTTTGTGTTATGCCTTTTATTACTTGTGTTTATCTTACGATAAATATTATTTACTTGAGAAAATTACCATTTTACCCCTCAATGAAAATACTGCGGGATTTCCAATGCCTCGCTACTCATAACCCACTTCGTAACTCGTTTATCATTTCTACTTGCTTGTTTTGTTTAGTGTGCACCGGTGTGACCCTTCGACATTTCTATAAAGGTTAATCCTGAAAGTCGTTGTTTTTTTGCACACAATCCTTTCAACCAGTGTCACATGCTAATGCAAAAAAAAAAAAAAAAAAAAAAAGTCAGTGCTAAAATTACCTAAAATGACTAAGTTTCAGAAAATTACAAATCATTTTGAAGACAAAACAAATACAAATGCAGAAATAATTTTTTAGGCTTCATTACCCTCCCTACACTTAAAATGAACATTGTCCCTAATGTTCAAATAAGAATCCCAAAAACAGGTAAAAGAAAAGTGTAGAAGGAAAAAAGAATGGCAATACAAGATTAAGTCTTCATTCAGGAATCGTCAAAAGACCATCCTCATCCAATGCAATCCTGTTATCAAAGAAAAAAAATAACAAGCCCAAAGCATCAAACCAAACCAAGAAAAATCACATAAAGATGTAATTCCAGACTTAGAAATAAAAACAAAAGCAAAAAGATAAAAGGTATATCGCTCATAATTAATAAATGAGGTACAAATACATAATTTTTTTACTTACAAACTTAAATAACTCACTTTTTTTCAAAACCTGGAAACCAACTACAAGCAATATCATACTTACAGGAACATAACAAACAAAGCGTGCAAACCGAACCAAGAAAAATCACATAAAGATGTAATTCCAGACTTAGAAATAAAAACAAAAGCAAAAAGATAAAAGGTATATCGCTTATAATTAATAAATGAGATATAAATACATAGATTTTTTACTTACAAACTTAAATAACTCACTTTTTTTCAAAACCTTGAAACCAACTACAAGCAATATCATACTTACAGGAACATAACAAACAAAGCGTGCAAAGAATAAAATCACAAATCATTACATAATCGATTTAGGTTCATAATAACCGCATATAATCTTCCCTACACTTATTTCATGCAATGTACCTTTAATCACTAATGAGATGAAGTCAAAAGCAAAAGAAAGCATAATTACATATAAATCAATCATGCAACAATTCATAATCGAATCTAGCAAGCAAACAACCTAAAAACAAAATTAAAAAGCAAACAGAGCAAGTAAACAAGATATGCCCGAGTTGCCTCCAAAGAAGTGCTTGTTTTTGTTCGAGTCACGAGCCTGACTCTACCCCTAATATCCAACTATAAGAGAGGTCTTCCCTACACTTGAGATTAAATGCGGGTGAGCACAATGATACACAACATTACAGTGGAAGTAGGTCACGTGAGGTGAAGGTAGTGTGTGAATGGTCAAATGATCTACTACCTTCATCCTAAAACTACCCGGACTATATGGGTTGATGGGTGGATTCAGGCCTTTATTTGTCTCCTAGATTTATATCTAAGGATGGAAATTTAGGTGGGTTTTGGTTGAGACTCCAATTCATCAAAACTAGAAACTTTCGTAGAACTAAGAGAAAGGTTATGATTATAATAATCTAAACATACATCCTCTACTTGTGTATGGTCTAATGGTTCTACATCTATCGCGGTTCCTATAGTCTCTTCTAATTCCTCCGGGTAAGTCAAATGCGATGTATATGCCTCAAATGATGGTTTGTGGGGTATTATGTGGGCTTGGATTTTTCACCTAATCCTCCATTATATCAAGATCTCCAATATTCTTATCATATGTTTTAGTAAAATCTAATCCGGCCATGTACCTAGGTATCTCAACTTAAACCATGTCAAATTCTTGGTGTGATTCAAAGTCCATGTTCTTAAAAACTAGGTCTTTTTATTCATGGTTCCTATGTTCGGCTAAATCCTCATTTGTTTACTTAGGTAGTGACTTAGGTAATTCTATCATGTCATCCAAATTATGGCTCATTGCTAACACCTGACTCCTCATCAAACTTTCTACTTGACCCTCCATACTTGTCAATAATTGTTCCAAAGTGGCGTTTATGTAGTCGAGACTTCCTTTTTCGGGAAATATTGGGTCGTCCCACTCTTCATCTTCGTATTGGGCTAAATCTTTGATGGTTTCCCATGCTTCTTCAGCACTTAATTTGCTATGTTTCCCGCATGCTGCATAGTCAACGATCATATAGGAGGCGCAATTGATACGAGCGTAAAAGATTTGAATTTGAAGCCAAAGACCGATGCCGTAATGAGGGACTTTTTGGATTAAGTCCTTGAAACGAGTCCACGCGTCGAAGAGAGATTCATCATGATGTTGTTGGAACATCAAGATATTATTTCGAAGTTTATTAGTTCTTCTCTATAGGAAAAACAAAGCGAGATACGAGTGGTGAGATCATCCCCAAGTCGAGATAGATCCCGCGGATAGACGATCAAGCCACTTGATAGCTTGGCCACGAATAAAGAAATGGAATAGACGGAAACATGTAATATGTCTAGTAGCACCGTTAAGGTCAATGGAATCTATGATTTTGAGAAAGTCCGTAAGGTGTTGGTCCGGGTCTTCGGACTTAAGTCTGTGGAATGCACATCCGTTTTACACCAACCGGATGATGTCAGATTGCAGATGGGATACATTGGCTACTTCGGGAAGCTCAATGGTGTTTTGGTAGCCTTTGTGGCTTGGTCGGGAATACTCACCTAGAGTACAAGGTCTAGGTGGTATGGGTGGATTTGGCGAATTGGGTGGAATGGCTGGATTAGGTGGATTGGGTAGATTTTTTTCGAATGGTGGATTCGCGTTCCCCATGATGGGGCACGTAATAGTCAATGGTAAATTACAAACAAAGGACACAAAGAAAAAGATAAACTACATAAAGCTAAAAAGAAAATAAAAATGTTCACTAGATAGGAATCTCGTGAACTAGACCTAAACGAGATAGAAATCAAAACCTAGAGTATTCCTTGGCAGTGGTGCTGAAAACTTAATGCGGCGTGTTGCAAGACACAAATTTTACAACCCTCTTAGGCAGTGTACCTAATTGACGTAGTGTAGTATAGATAAGTCCGGGTGGGGGTGGGGGGGGGGGGTTGATCGTTCTCTAGGGCAATGGTGAGGTAGGCTCGAAGTGTATTTCAGGATAAGTCTAATGGTTGACATGAAGATTCTTTTTTTTTTTTTTTTTCTTTTTCTCTTTTTTTTTTTTTTTTTTTTTTTTTTTTATTTTTTTTTTTTTTTTTAGTATTTTTATATAAACCAAGTGAACAATCGGGTTTTGAGGGAGTTTGTACATAAACTAATATTAACCTAAAATGTGGGATAAGAAAATAAACAAGATAATAAAATGGAGTGAACTTCTTATATAAACTAATATTAACCTAAAAACTAGGTCTTTTTATAAATACTTCCTATGTTCGGCTATATCCTCATTTGTTTCCTTAGGTAGTGACTTAGGTAATTCTATCATGTCATCCAACTTATGGCTCATTGCTAACACCTCACTCCTCATCAAACTTTCCACTTGACCCTCCATACTTGTCAATAATTGTTCCAAAGTGGCGTTTATGTAGTCGAGACTTCCTTTTTCACGAAAGATTGGGTGGTCCCACTCTTCATCTTCGTATTGGGCTAAATCTTTGATGTTTTCCCATGCTTCTTCAGCACTTAATTTGATAAGTTTCCTGCATGCTGCATAGTGAACGACCATATAGGAGGCACAGTCGATATGAGCGTAAAAGATTTGAACTTGAAGCCAAAGACCGATGCCGTGATGAGGGACTTTTGGGATCAGTCCTTGAAATGAGTCCACACGTCAAAGAGAGATTCATCATGATGTTTTTGGAACATCAAGATATTATTTCGAAGTTTACTAGTTCTTCTCGATAGGAAAAACTAAGCGAGATACGAGTGGTGAGATCATCTGATAAGGATTTATTTGGTTCCTTTTTAAGGGGTAATTTAAGTCCAAAATTGTATTTATATGATTAAATATTGCCTCAAAACATTTCTTTTTGCATTTTTAGGTACTTGGGACGAGAAATCTGGAAATCGACACTTTTTGGACGTATTTGGACGCAAAAGTGAAGAAAACGACGAAGTCGCGAAAAACCTGTTAGACCTGGAGATCTGACGGCGTCACTGGCTACAACGTGACGCCGTCACTTGTTGATTATGCTGGAATTTTGGCTCAAGTTTAACAAGAGACGCCTTAGTCAAATTTTAGAGATGTATAACCTGACGGCGTCAGGTGTTAATTGAAGAAGAGAGTCACGTGTAAATTTAACAAGAGACATCTCAGACACTTTTACAAAGTGATGGCGTCAAGACCTACAATGTGACGCCATCAGAACGGCGACTTGCACAATACGAAACCCTAATTACGGCGAGCTGACGGCGTTAAGACCCATAAGCTGACGCCGTCAGAGTTGATTTCCTATATATTTTTTCCTTTGTTTTTCATTGTAAAGGGTGACATCTTTGGGTAACATCTTAGCTAGGGTTTTGGGACAAATTTTAGCAGCTTTGTAAGGGTTTTTCAACCCTTGAACTTCATGTTTCAATAAAGATAAGTTATCCCTTTAATCATTCGTTATGTCTATGTATCATTTGATTATGTGTTTATCTTTTCTTTACTCTATCATGCTAGCTTAAATTTACTTGTGTTTGCTTAGATCTAGTGAAACCTAGTTGTTGAATATTGATTTGTCATCTATTTGTTAGTTGATTGCTTCGCGTTAGGCTAAGAAAGCTGGCGATCTCTTATATGTAACTGGCTTGAACGTCTTAGAAACGCAACCGTAAAG
This sequence comes from Artemisia tridentata subsp. tridentata, assembly GCA_021014915.2. Lineage (NCBI taxonomy): Eukaryota > Viridiplantae > Streptophyta > Magnoliopsida > Asterales > Asteraceae > Artemisia > Artemisia tridentata. Next base: position 246,410,355 of record CP139503.1, read on the forward strand.
TGCACTATTGGTTTTTCTCGTTGTATTTATTGCATGAATTGCGGCTTGTAGATCCTAGAAAACATAATAGACTTTAAGGTTTTTAGGGGAGACTAAGATTCATAGAGTTGGGGACTTCGACACCTCCCCGTGAGCGATATTAAGGAATACAGTGCTTCAACTAAAACAAGGGTGTCACAATTCGACAGATCATTATGAGATAACTAGGGAGTAATGAAATCTAAGTAAACACGCTTTTCCCTATCATTAAAAGTCACCAAACCGCTAGAGGCAGTGAAAAAACAATTTTATACTCCAACCTCTCTCTTAAAAAAACAATCCCACCTAACCCTAAATCCGTCTCCGCCACCATCGTCTCTCTAGCCATCGGCTTAGGCCGGCGGTCCGGAGAGATACTCTCCAATCCCTCTTCTTTGTAGATACTTTTCTATTTCGTTTCAGTTTTCGTTTAAATAAGGTTTTACAGATCGTTCTTTTTGGCCATTTTTTCGTATCTTTTCTCTTGGATCCTTGTAGTTATGGGTTGTTTTTGGTTCAGTATGATCGGTGGTTCAGATTGGTTGTTTTTGGTCGAAGTGGTTGTGGGGTTCAGATCGGGAGGGTATGATGGCGAAGTCGTGGTGATGGTTAGGTCGTGATGTCGGTGAGGGTGTTAAGATGGTAAGGTTCAGGTGTTGGTGAGGTCGTGATGTTGGAGAGGGTGTAGTGATGGTGAGGTTGTGGTGTCGGTGAGGTCGTAGTGATGGTGAGGTCGTAGTGATGCTGAGATCGTGGTGGTGAGGTTGTGGTGTCGGTGAGGTCCAGGTGTTGGTGAGGTCGTGGTGTTGGTGAGGTCGGGTGTTGGTAAGGTTTTGGAGATGGTGAGGTCATGTGTTCGTGAGGTTGTGGAGATGGTGAGGTCAGGTGTTCGTGAGGTTGTGGAGATGGTGAGGTCAGGTGTTGGTGAGGTTTTGGAGATGGTGAGGTCAGGTATTCGTGAGGTTGTGGTGATGGTGACGATAGGTGTTGGTGAGGTTGTGGAGATGGTGAGGTCCTGGTGTTGGTGAGGTTGTGAAGATGGTGAGGTTGTGGAGATGGTGAGGGCCTGGTGTTGGTGAGGTTGTGGAGATGGTGAGGTTGTGGAGATGGTGAGGTCAGGTGTTGGTGAGGTTGTAGAGATGGTGAGGTCAGGTGTTGGTGAGGTCGTGGAGATGGTGAGGTCCTGGTGTTGGTGAGGTTGTGCAGATGGTAAGGTCCAAATAGTGATGGTGTGAGATCGTTAAGATAGTGAGGTCGAGAGATAGTTCAGATGGTGTGGTCGTGATAGTTTAGTTTAATGTCGTCCAGGAATCGGGTTCAGGGGAGAAAAGGTTAGGTAGTTTTTGACGTGTGGTGATTTTACAATTATGGATTTTTCATCTTCATCAACGGATTTTACACATCATTCTACCACCACTTGATTTATTTGCATGGTCGAAAGTATCTTGAGTGAGGTTTCAAGGTGGGGTAGTGTTGAGGTCGTGTGTCATGTTCGTGGTTGGGTTTTTAACCCATATCCATGTTTCTAAATCGGGTGTTGCCCTTATGTGGTTAGGTGTTGTGCTAGAGTTTGAAGGCGGGATGTCTACTCCTTTGATTGTTAGATCTTCTACATTGTCAATGCAAGATTGTTTTGGATAGAGATTCTAGAGTCGCCGCAATTGTTTATGTCTTTAAGGTCGATGTTGTTAAGTTTAGGTTCGTTGTTGAGGGTTGTGATTATGGTTGTTTTAGTTTGTGAGGGTCATTGTTGATCGAGATTGTTGTAACTTCTAGTACCTTGCTAGTTTTAATTTTAATAAAATATATCTCCTTTCCAAAAAAAAGTCACCAATTATATTTTCTATATTTTTAATTAATTTAATTCAGTTATCATTAGTTTTTGGGTTAGTTGACTAGCAACTAATTCCGCCCACTCTTCTAAAATCCAAGATTTTTACTGCTTTTATAAAACAATAAAAGACAAATAGAATCATCCATCACCTCTAGACCTTTCTCATTAAGCATCTTGACCTAATGACACTATTCCCCTAGACAATGATCAATCCCTCGGACTTACCTACGCTACACTACAGCGATCAGGTACACTGCCTGGAGGATTGTAAAACTTCCTTGCGAGATCGCAATCTACGCTTCAAGCTTTTGGCGCCCCTGCCGAAGAATAGTTATTGTTTAAGTTCAATTTCTATCTCGTTTAGGTCTACTCACTATATTCCTATCAAGTGAGATTTTTATTTTCTTTTTATTAGTTTTCTTTAGTCTATCTTTTCTTCGTTCCCTTTGTTCGTAATCCATATCATTTGTCATCATGGTGAATGATAATATCTTTGACCCCATCAACCAACCACGCCAACAACACCAAGAGCAACCCCACCAAGACCCACCTCGAGCCCGTACTCTAGGTGAGTACTCCAAACCAAGCCACCAAGGCTATTGAAACACCATTGAGGTCCCCCAAAGAGCCAATGTGTCTCCCTTGCGATCCGACACCATCCGGTTGGTGCAAAGCGGATGTGCATTTCATGGACTTCGTTCCGAAGATCCAAATCAACATCTCAAGGATTTCCTAAAAATCATAGATTCCATAGGCCTTGATGTTGCCACTCAAGAGACAACGCATTTGCGTCTCTTCCAATTCTCTCTATGTGACCAAGCTAGTCATTGGCTTGAGCGTTTACCTGCGGGATCTATCACATCTTGGGATGATCTCATTTCTCGTTTCCTCGCTCAATTTTTCCCACCGGGGAGAACTACTAGGATAAGGAATGACATCTTGATGTTCCAACAACGTCAAGGTGAAACTCTTTAAGAAGCGTGGACTCGTTTCAAGGAATTACTCCAAAAAGTCCCTCACCACGGCATTGATCTTTGGCTTCAAGTCTAAATTTTCTATGACCATGTCAATCAATCCACAAGGCAAACCATTGACCAAGCGGCCGGTGGCAAGCTACGTGACAAGAATGCGGAATAATCGTGGGGAATCATAGAAGATCTTGCTCTCTATGACAACGAATGTTGGAATGACCCCCGCGAGTTGAGCAAAACGGTCAAGGCAATATCCTTGCCTTTAAATAACTCAAGCATTCCCGACCGTAGGATCATAGAACTTGAAGACCGAGTCAAGTTTCTCATGAAATCTTACGAAGCTCATAAACTTTCAAGGCAAGTGAACAAAATCACTTCTTCGTGTAAATTATGTAGTGGTCCCCATGACACTCGTAATTGCATGGAACTCCCTGAACAATCTTTTGCGGATTATGCATCCTCTCGTACCGACGGAGCGGGAGATAAGTGGTTCACTTTCAAACCCGAGCAAAACACTTATGGTGATTCCTACAACCCTTCTTGGAAAAATCATCCAAACTTTAGGTAGAAATAAAACCAAAACTCATCTCAAAACAATTCTTCCAATCCACCTAATCGGTTTCAATCCAACGGTTCATCCTTGAACCGTACCTTCAACAATAATCCTTCCAACAACTCCAATAACTTGAAGGGTTAGTGTCTAATTTTATGTCATCTCAAGAAGCTCGTTTGACTAAGTTTGAAGCCGATTTCAAACAACAACAAAGCCAGATGACCAATAAAATTGACAACTTGTTGAAGGCTTTCAACTATCAAGTGATAACCCCTCCGAGTAAGGTCGCAAGAAACACAAGTGGGGGTAGCGAGATTAAGGATCCCTCATCATTTATTCATGTTCACTTTGTCAACGCCATTACTCTAATATCACCAACTAGGAGTAGTGAGGACGAAGATAGGGAATATATAGTTGAAAACAAAAGCGATCATCAAGAGGAGATGGAAGGAGTAGATAGTGGTTACTTTGATAAGTTTTCCACGGTGGGAGAATTAGCATATCACAAATACTTTTTGCATGATCTTCGCCCATCCTATATAAGAAGACTTCCAATTATTGCACAGGGTAATCCCTCAAACATCAATATACCATGCAATATAGGACATGTTCACGTGTGGAAAGCTTATATAGACCTAAATTCTCCTATTAACATCATGACTAGGACGTACTATAACTGGATAATGAAAAAGTCACTTTTACCTAGGCAAGATCCCGAGAATCCTAGAAAAAGAAGCAATTTTATTGGAAGGGTCAAAGGATTGCATGTATTCGTAGGGAATTTCACTTATGTAACGGATTTCTTGGTGGTGGAGGATATTAGTTTGGCAATGGATCCTTGTTTATCCCATGTGGTATTAGGAAAAACATTCATGGAGGTTTCTAAAATGACTTATGACCCATCCTTAGGGATATTTAGGTTCACGGATGAAACCTGTTAAATCTTTTGTAAGCTCAGATTGATTAGATCTTATCTAGGGATAACAATAACAAAGATAAACATGATGCACAACGGAATAAGTAAAACATTATTATTATTGATACAAGGTTTATTCGTCATCATCTCTAACAACTACATACAAAACTAACAGCCCCAATACTACGTGATCAAGTGTAGTAAGATTACCTAATCTAACAGGGATCAATGATCCTTGAGGTTGAACAAAACACTAAACCCTAGGCGTCTACTTTAGGGGACTCACGCCTAGGAGACTCATACACACGTTTTCTGTGTTTACATCTTTTACACACAATAAAACAAACGCCCTTAATCTCTTTATATAATAGAGATTAGGGTTACAAAGACTTCTAACGTAATACATTTTAAGCCCTTGTAGTTTCATTCTTCATCATTTGAAGAATTCTTCCTTTGTCTTCATAAGTCCTTCATCTTTCATATTTTTTGTCTTATCAACTCAAATATACGACTCAACAATCTTCCCCTAGTTGAAAAAGACAAAACCAAATAAGCACGAACTTCCCCTGAAGCTAATATATATGAAAGAATCAAACTTCCCCTTAATCCATGCTATACCACCAAGGATCTTCAAGTTGCAAAGCTTCAATGTACTTCTTCCCCTTTTTGTCATAATCCACTAGGAGATTCCAAGTAAATGCAACTTTGATCTTCACAACCACGAACCACTATCATACTACCAATCTAATCTTCCAATGTATCGAATTACCCACCATTAAGAACACCAAACAGCTTACTATAAATGAACTCACGACAAAAAAAAAAAAAAAAAAAAAAAAAAAAAAACCAAAACCAGTAGTAATAATAACAACTAGCAGTTGTAAAAACCTTCCCCTCGAATGGTGCATGTAAATGGTTAAACATTTTAACATTAAGCTTCCCCTGAAACCCATATGTTTACCATTTCTTGATTCTTCAAATCTGTAAGCTCCTTGTAATGATCACTAATGAAGAAATCTAAGCATTACCAACTTGATGCTGAAGTAGAACAACCCAAACTTATGTCTTATGTCTTGTACTATATATGTGACTTCGAACGTATACCCAAACCGATGTATAAGGAGACCTTAATCTCTTGACAAAAATCCAGATTTGTCAAATCTTAGTCACCACTTGAACACGCAAACAATTTATCTTTAAAGTGAAACACCCACTTTAAGATATGATAAGAACACAATCTCGAATAATTTCACCTGATCGTCAAATAGATGATAATTAATCCTCTTCGTAACCAATTAAACAAATAAAAACAAGCCTTTATAATCTGTTAAAATCCAAAAACCAAACACCTGTGTGTGTGTCAACAATCCAAATCCGCCAAATACTAAATCAATTCCATCTGTTTATGTTGTCCGAGATCTTCCCCCGAGAACCAAATTAGTTATGTCCGATATCAGACAAAGCTAGCAGTACAAATAAATATCTTGGACACCGCTGGCAGTATAAACTATTTCAAGCCCAACAGTATAAACAAATATAGAGCAGCAGTATGAACCATGGAGAGCAGTACTAATCAAACAACCAAAGTTAGGGTTTGCTATCGTCATAAAATTCGACTCCAAAATATTAACCAATTCTTCCACTTCATTTACATCACTAACATAACAAATTGAATGTAAAACCCTAACTCGCATGTACCACCAATGTCTGACCCCAGCAAATAATGAAAAAATTAATTATACACTGTTTGTCGCTAGAGATAATTGCCTAGGGTTTTTGTTTCTTCGCAGCTAAAGGTGATACGTTGACCCATGTTATAGCACAACCAATAGTAATATTCAATAACCACCGACCCATGATCAAAATCACCACAAACTCCAGTTGATCACACAGTCTTCTTCAATACCTTTTTTTTTAGTCTTTAGTGACACTTTTGGTGTCACTAACCTGTTTTATGCTCCATGATCGCAAATGTAAACCTAGTAAACCACGTATAGCAGCAACATACCACCAATATCGATCAATATTTAGATTTATCAAATAAACCCTATTCGACTTTCATATAGAAACCCTAGAAACAATTAATTCGAAGCATAAAAACCCTAAAAATTCAAAAAACTTGAACTTCTCTGCAGTAGTTTTCAAAAATTAATACCTTACAATTAAGAGATCAGATTGAAGATCCCTCCAGTGAGAATGTACCTTGATATGCAAAGAACCTCCAATAAAAATTTCAGCCCGATCCAACGGTTAACGAATGAGAAATTGGCTTTAGAAAACAGCTCTGTAGAAAGTTGCAAAAATTGAAACCAGATTCAAATTTTTTTCTTCTCCTTCACCAAGAAAACCTTGTGAATCCCTAGATCATGAGCTCCCCGAGCTTTGATACCAATTTTGGAGTTTAGAATAACTCCGTGGATCGTTTAGAGCACTAGGGATAACAATAACAAAGTACATAAACATATGAATTGGCACAGCGGGGTAAGAACAGTACAATGTTATTGAAACAAGGTTTCTTCGTCATCATCTCTAACAACTACAATCAGAAACTAACAGCCCCAATACTAGGTGATCAAGTGTAGTACGGTTACTAATCTAACAGGGATCAATGATCCTTGAGGCTGAACAAAACACAAACCAAGTCTAGGCGTTTACAAGACCTACGCCCTAGACACACACACACGTTTTACTGGTTTTACATCTTGACACACAATAAAACAAACGCCCTTAATCACTTTATATAATAGAGATTAGGGTTACAAAGACTTCTAACATAATACATTTTAAGCCCTTGTAGTTTCATTCTTCATCATTTGAAGAATTCTTCCTTTGTCTTCATAAGTCCTTCATCTTTCATATGTTTTGTCTTATCAACTCAAATATATGACCCAACAAAACTGACGAGATTGCCTACCAAATGCCGTATAAGATAGAGCAATTCCAACTAATGCCAAATTTTGAAAAAGAACTCAAGCAATCGGTCTACTATAGGAATGATGAGGATAAAAGAAGAGGTGTAGACTATGTGATGAAAAAGATACATGGTTTTTACAAAGAATGTCTACAATTAGGGCCGGAATATAAGACTAAGATTGAGGATGTTGAGAACGTGGCGGAAGGTGGAGTCACGTAATAGGCCATGACTTTGAGTCTAGCTACAAGACTCGTAAATAAAGGAAAGCGCTGCTTGGGAGGCAACCCATGTTTTATTGTTTGTTTGTTTTTATTTTGTTTGATTTCATATATATGCTCCATCATAATTGTTTATCATTCATGTTTCGAATAATTTTGTGAAAATGCTTTATTTTGTTTTTAACCTCGTCTTAATCACATATAAAGGTATTTTACAAAAAGATAAGTGCAGGAAAGAACACATTGGTTTAAAAAGAACGATTTCGAACATGAAAGTTAACAATTATTGATTAGCATATATATTTGTGTGTTTGTTAGAGTCAAATGCTTTTATCGAGTCACAATGAGTGTTCTGCAGTTTTCCAAGTTTTATTAATAAGATTTTTCCAGATATTTTTCCAGAAACAAAACGCAAAAATACTATCAGGTCATACCTGACGGCGTCAGGGTCTATAACCTGATGACGTCAGGCACTATAGCAGCACAGTTTTCCATGACTTTGTTTTTCTGTTGGAACTTAATTTTTGCAATTTTCAAAATTTTAAATTTTCAGGAATCAGTAGACATTTATTTTGCAAGCATTATATCTTAGTTGCTTTCTAGGAATTAGTTTTTGTATATATAGTGTTTACCGCCGATTTTATGCGAGGTTTTGTGTTTGTTTTCTTAGTGAATTATAGGTTATATTGGACAAAAAGATAAAAGATGAAGTGTGATGAGCGTTATTTGAAGTTTATTTTCTTGGAGGAGGATTTAACCATGTTTTCACATCGTCCATGCCGAGAAAATCAGTGGAGTATTAGTTTCTTTCTCTATTTTATTTTTCCCGTAATCATAACTTTGATACTTTTCAGAACATTGGGGACAATGTTCAATTTAAGTGTAGGGAGGGTAAAATGGGATACCTTAGAAACTATAACTTCGCTTGATGTTTATTTTGTCTTAGAGTAAATGTGTAATAAAACTAAAAGAAATACTTGTTTGGGCAATTTTGGCACCAAATTTAATTTTTTTTACAATATATAGGAGTGAAACTTTAGTCTTAATAAGCGTCTCATGGATATGAATTATATAGCTAGCACAAAAAACCCTTCCACTTAAAAAAATTTTCACCCCAAAAATGTGAGGTTCACCTTTAGATCTTCAGGAAAATGCATTTACCTTTAATGCTTATGAGTGTACCAGTAGTATATAGATTCTAGAACTTGCGTTTATGATGCATTCCGAGATCGCTAGTGAGACTACATTCGTGTAGTTATGATTTACTAAATGATAAGAGGAATTAGGATAAGCCTTGCTTTGAACCAGTTTTATAATTACGTAGGCTTCATTGGTCAAGTAATTTTCCCACACCTTTGCGATGTACTCACTTTTAGTACACGATACCCCTAGTACACCCCCTAGAGCCTATCTTTTTTGCGGTTCTCGTGATGTTTCGGTGGATTCTGAAATATTAATGAAGAACATTGTTTACAATCCACCCCCAAATGTACAACCAAATCGCCTTAGCCTTCCTTGTATGCACTCATCTTTAGTGCATTATTGTTACAACATTTGTGTTAAACCCTTTGTTAATTATCTAATTGGTTACATGTTTGCTAATTCGAGTCATATCTTGTAAATATAGTTTTAGGACGATTGGGACTCATGGGTAAAGTACTAGTTTGTTATGGAGTAATGGGGAAGAATTATTACCCCTATATGTGCGTTAATGTTTAAGGTACTCCACGTGTTTTGATTTTCTTAATTCGGGTCATTAGTTAGTTATATGTTAAGTATATAAAAGTTCAAGTGTAGGGAGGTTGCAAGATCCCTTTTGATGTATTATTTTGGATGGTAGGGCAAGAGTGTATGAAAAAATATATATATATATAAAAAAAAAATCGAAAAAAAGGAAAAAAATGAAAAAAAAAAAAATGATAAAGAGAAAAAAAATAGAAAAAGACAAGAGAAAAAACAAAACTGTGTTTTCCATACCCTTACACCTGATGTTACAACCCTTTAAAAGACCTCTTTGATAGTTGATGACATCAAATAGTCCTGATATTTTAGTGTCAATTTCCCCCTAATATGCTCATCATTTGTATCAATTTACTTGAATATATACTCTTATTCATTTATATTTCATTTTTAGGTTTCTAATGAGCATTGGAACGAAGAGACGCGGATTTGGAAGGTTTTAGTGCAAAATACACAAGAGTATGCGGACCAAACAAAGGTTACGGCGTAACTCCATACTCTACTTACGCCGTAACATGGATTTCTACTAGAAGACCAAAGTCAACGCTGACCAAAGTTACGGCGTAACTCCTTCGGAGGTTACGACGTAGATATGCTTCCAAGAATAGAAGATTTTCATGGTCCAAAGAAGTTACGACGTAACCAATTACAAGGTTACAGCGTAAAACCGTTAACGAGGGTTCTACGTTCGTAACCTATCTTTAGGTTATGTCGTAACATTATCACTGTGGAAAAGATCGTCCTAGATCCAAAGGTTACGGCGGAACTAACCCTAGTAGTAGTCGAGGCTATAAATAGAAGCCCTAATTCCGCATTTTTACATATCCTTTCAACAAAAAAAAAACCAGAGACGATTAAGGGCTTCAAGGAGGATGATTTCCAGCAGCATACAAGTCATTTCCAAGGGAGAATTCATGCTAATCACTACATAAGTTTTAGTATTTCATATTACATTTTTGTATTTAATTCCATGTCTTCATTCATGATGTTAAACATTGAATTTTCTGCATGCTTTAATATGAGAGGTTAAACACCTTTAATGTTAGCCTAGTTATGAAATTGTTAATGTTATGATGTAGTTTTCTCGTTCTTTATCGCTTTATATGTAAACTTTCTTTGCTTAGTTTGGGACACCCTTGTTTTGGTAGCTTGGAAGTTTGGGTAGTATCTAGCTAGGAAGCTAGGAGAATTGACCATAGGACCCCAGTGAATCAGGTTGCGAGTAGTGGTAAGAATTGACCATAAGAAGACCACAACCTTGCGTGTGAATTATACTAAACGAGAACCTTCCAAACGGAAAAGCTTAAGAAGTTAGGGGGAACCTGATGAACTCAAATAAGTACATTTTATTATCATCATTTATCCTATTTATTTGACTTGTTTTATTATATTATCTATGAGAATCGATACATTAATGTTTACTTTAGTAATTCTCAGGTAAAAACAAGCATTATGTGAAACTTGGCGATTTTGGACTAATTATGGAGCAAAACAAGCGAGATGTCAAAAGTCTACTGAAATCCAGAAGATGCGCCGTATCTCACTCAACAGATACGACGCAATATCATACTTAGATGAATTCGAAGACCATTGCCTGACTTTGAAGAATGCGCCGCATGCAGTTCTGTCATGCGCCGCATATGAAACTTTGGTCAAAGAAGAAGATCAAGCTCGTTCTACTCCAGATACGCCACAATTTACTTCTAACATACGGCGTATCACTATCAAGATTTCACAAGTTACAATCCAAGTACATGCGCCGCATACAAAGATCAAGTTACGCCGCATCTGAAGACGGTGTACGAATATTCCAGAATATATTAATCTTGGACCCCACGCGAAGTTAAGACAATGCGCCGCATCTATCAACTCAATGCGCCGCATCTATCCCTGAGACAGAAACTATAAATACCCCAAGGACTGACGAATTTGAGAGCTCTCTCAGACCGAAGACCATATATATAACCCTAGAGCCGAATTCAGACGACCAAGCAGCACAAGACACACCTCAAACAAAGATACAAGAGCTGTAAGAAGTTCCTGCATGTATTCAATTCATTAAGTAGTTTTGTTTTATTGTTTTAGTACGCTTTAATTCATCAGGATTGATGGGCTTGTGTCATGTGACTACGGAAGATCATGCACTCCCCTTAATATTGCTTTCCCATTAATTAAAGTTTATATGTTGATGTCTTTGGTGACTTTTATTAGTGCATTGATAACCTCTGTGTCTAGCTGAGTCTTGCTTGGGTCGCCATGCCCCTTCCTCGCCTATTTATTTTTGCGTCTCTTGAATAAATAGGATAGACATAAGTAATCATTAAGGGTTTACTCGCCGATAAGATTAGAGCCAACGAGAAAAGTTTAATTATATACACTTCATATAAAACTAGCAATAAAACAAGTGACAAGCTATTTAATTATCAGGACAGGTCTTCTTATTGTCTCGAGTATCTATCTGTGTACGTGTGTGCTAATCGCTGATTCGTGCTCATTAGTTAGTTTTCTATTTAATTATAACCAAATCGTGCCAGTCTCTCAGGCTGAACCCCCTTGCGTTAGATTAGGTTGTATAGCTAACTTAGGATATTAAAATACTGATTAGAATAACTAGATAATACGTTCCACTCTTAGTGATCGACACTCTGCTTACCATTATATTCATACTGACCGGGTACACTGCTCGTTAAGTGTGTGTTTTATTGATAAGTCGGCTAAATATAAATTTAAAACTTGAGTAGGCATTAATACTGCTAAACCGCAACAACACATCACGCGCATCAAGTTTTTGGCGCCGTTGCCGGGGAGTGAATTGTTATTATCTGTTAATTTGATTTAGTATTTTAATTAGGTTTTTCTTTTTAGTTTTTTTTTAGATTCTAACCACTAACTCTGTTATATATTAGATAGATTGCATTCATTGTATATTTTGCATATTTTCTGTTTTTGTGTGTTTTTGTTTTCTATAATTTTTGTTTCTTTTTGTTTGTTTTTATTTTTGCTTTTCTTTTTTTTTATTTTTCTGCATTCTGCTGTCGTTGTATTGTGCTGATACAAACGATACGGCGCATCTGTTTTCACAGATACGGTGTATTGCGTTTAATTTTTAAAAATACAACGCGTTTAATTAATTCAAGTACGACGCATCTTTCCCCAAGATACGGCGTATTCTGTTTTTAATAAGAAATTTTTCTAAACGCTAACGCCATACGACGCATCTGTTTTAACAGATACGGCGTATTTTCTATTTAAATTAAAAACAGTTTTTCGAATTATTAAACAGAAGCGACGCATCGATCTTTATCGATATGGCGCATCTACTAAATCAAAAATCTTGTATTTTGAAACGTAACGGAAATACGGCGCATTAGCTTTTGTTAATACGACGCATTTAATTTTAATAAATATAATCGATTTTTGATAATTTAAACTTGATACGGCGCATTCTAATTCATAAGCGGTGTATCTGTTTTCTGAATAAAAGTCTGATTAAATTTTAACGTAATAAGATACGGCGTATCCAACTTTCTGGATACGGCGTATCCAACTTTCTGGATACGGCGCATCGTTTGCAGATATCAGCAACTTTTATTTTTCGTATTCCGTTTTCGTTGTTAATTTTCTGATATCATACTTTCTTGAACATACCCTACTGATGCTTTTGTGATGATTTCAGGAAGTGCATGACCAGGAGTTCAACTAAGAACTTGATTAAACCTTTCAAAGATCCTGAACGAGCCTTACATTCGCTTAAAAGGCTTTTCAACACAAAAAGCTTTGAAATTTCAAGTTCGTTCGAGCTTGATTACTTTTCTGAAGAGAAGGAGAAAGAAGAAACAGAAACAATGACGGAAAACACTACTATGGAGGAATACATGAACAAAACCCGTGCTGATTACAGTTCAGGAGTTGCTAGACCGAAGTTTGATGAAAAGTCAAAGTTTGAGTTGAAGGGTCAGTTTCTCAAGGAGCTAAGAGAAAATGCTTTCAGTGGAACAGAACATGAAGATGCTAATGAACATGTTGAAAAAGTCCTCGAGATTGCAGATTTGTTTACTACAAAAGGAGTCTCTGACGATCAACTTATGCTAAGAATCTTTCCAATTTCGCTTAAAGGAGCTGCTAATAAGTGGCTAAGGAATGAACCTGCTAGTTCAATCACAACATGGGAAGATTTGAAGAGCAAATTCCTGAAAAGATATTGTCCACATGCTAAAACTGCTAAAAAGATGGAGGCTATCAACAATTTCAAGCAAGAGCCTGATGAAACTCTTTATCAAGCTTGGGAACGATTTAAAGACTTATTGATGAAATGCCCTCAACATTATCTAAATCCAATGCAGGAGATAATATTGTTCTATCAAGGATTGGACGTGCCTACTAGACAAATCTTGGATGCCAAGGGAGCTGTGCCTCAAATGACTGCAGCCGATGCTAGAAAAGCTATCCAAGAAGCTGCTGATCACTCTCAAAAATGGCACGACGAAACCTCTACTAGATCTAAGAGCAGCACTAATTTTGACGGGTTTGCTGCAATTCAAGCTCAATTGGATAAAATTAGTAGAGAGATGAAGAAGCGTGATGAGAAAGTTTATGCTGCCCAAGTTGGATGTGAAAAATGCGAAGGACCTTACAACACTAAAGATTGCCCTAAAAAGAATGAAAGTGAGACTTTTGAAGAAGCATACTACACACAATTTGGACAACCATTCCAACCTTCAGGAAGATTTAGGGAAGGTGCTCCGGGATATTATCAAAAGAAAAACTATAATCCCACTTATCAAGAAAGGAGGCAGACTTTGGATGACACTCTAAAGCAAATTATGGCCGATGCTGCTAAAAGACATGAAGAGAACACCGCTATGATCAAAGAAATCCGAGCCTCAACGGATACTATAACAAGGAATCAAGGAGCTTCGATCAAAGCATTGGAACAACAAATCGGACAAATGAGCAAGGTTCTTCAAGAAAGGGGATACGAAAGTTTACCTAGCTCGACTGAAACTAACCTAAGAGATCATGTCAAGGCCATATGCACTACTGAAGAAGTCACGCCTAACATACCTTTTCCTAGAAGATTGATGAATGGTAATGATGCTGCAAAGCCCGAATTTTTCTTTAATTCTTCAATCAGTTTAAGGAGGTTACTCAAAGAGAAGGCAAAGATTGAAGAGGAGATCAAGGCTACAATGAAAGAAGAGAGCTCTGCAACCGACTTACGTGCCTTGCCTCATAAAGAAAAGGACCCAGGAAGTTTTACTTTACCTTGTTCAATTAATGACATATCTTTCAATAATGCATTAGCTGACTTAGGAGCTAGCGTTAGTGTTATGCTCCTTAAGACATTCACTACCCTAGGACTAGGAAAATTAGCACCTACTAAACCTTTTGAGCTTATCTGTGGTTAAAACGACGTTTCAAAAGGGTTGTTCGTGGCTGAGATTTCTTGACTGCGATAAGGTGTTCTTGATAGCGGTTTATGATATTTCTTGGCAGCGGTTTTAACTCGAGGCTAAAAGTTGTTTCTTGATAGCTGTTTCTTGCTAGCTGTTTGATAAGGATTTTTGAGTAGCAGTTTGTGGATAAGCAGAATCGTGCTTTGGATAGTAGCCAAAACGGGAAGCAGATAAAACTAGTTGATAGTGACTGTTTTGTTGGGTACTGTAGCGGTTTAACAGGCTTTATAATATTTTATTCTGGCGGTTTATCTGCATCAGCGGTTTAACTGATTTATGAATTTTATATTCTAGCCGTTTGCCTGATGTAGCGGTTTAACTGTTTTTTTTAATATTTTATTCTGGCGGTTTATCTGGATTAGCGGTTTAATCTTCAGCGGTTTGGGTCCTAGCGGTTTTGTTACAGTAGCGGTTTTGCTGTTTGACTTATTGACTAGCGGCTTGTCATACCTCAAGAGGTTGGAGACATCTCACTTTTACAGTTAACTTAAAAAGAAATTGCAAGAAGAAGCAACAACCAAAAACATTAACAAGTCTACAGCAACAAATTCTTTTGATTCAAATCGAAATTACAAAAATTAATCATTCGAAAGTATAATATCAAAAGATTTACAACAAACCGAGTGAAGTTAAACCAACATCAACAACAAATTTAATCTCTATTCTAATCACAACAAATCTCTTTGAACAAAAACGTGTCTCAAAATCATCTAAACTACATCATTTTCAATCACTCGATCTTCTTTCTTCTTTCAGTTTGAGATAAACTGAAAACAACAAGAAAACGATTCATAACATTCAACCTTACCCGAGACCCATTCCAGAATCTTGAAGTCTTTAAACGTTTTTTTTCTGATTAAGCTGTAAACGCAGATTTAAGATTAGATCTTGTTTGATCAAGACGAGGTTTGATCACTCTGTGTGAAGAAGAAAGGGTAGGTTTGTGGCATGTTAAATGGGGGCGGATGATTAGAGTGAATAGGGTTTGGATCTTGGATTGCTGAGACTAAAGAATAAATAGAGGCGCTTATTTCTGGTTATTGGAGATTAGGGTTAGTAATAGGGATTAGTGTGTGGTGAATACTGAAGTGTTATGGGATTAATAGGACTTGTGAGTAGGCCAAGTTTAATTGGATCTCACAGTGGGCCGAAACCAAACTTTGTTTGTGGACTGAACACACAAGGACGTTTTTTCTTTTATTATTGTTGGACCAAATTTTGCTAATTTATGTCACAAGGACGAATTTTTTTTTTTAATATTTGCGGTATTATTTTGGTCATCGATTTCGACTGTGCTTCGTTAATCCGAGATAGTGAATTGTTTTGGGTGAAAGTTTTCGGGTTCATTGGATATAACTACCGTGCTAGTTATTAGATATTTTCAAGTGTGTTGGATAAAACTACGGTGGTCACTTGAATTCACTCAAACCCTTTCAACAAAAATCTAACAACCACTCACATTATCATTATCATCTCACGGTTCATTCTTGATTTTTGTAAAATCCCGCGAAAGAATCTATTTCTCGGTTTAAATCATAGAATTGTAAAATCCCGTGCACGTTTACATCATGTCTGCTACTTCAGATTCCTTCATATCTGAGGTACTCAAGTTGTACGACACATATGATAAACAAAAGATTTCCAGTTCTGTACAACAAATAAACGTGGGTGATTCTGATAATACCAATGTGGAATCTTCGTGCCCGAATTCACAAGAGAAAAAGCTTCATCAGTCACTTATGGTGCTTAATGCAAAGGAAAGTCGCATTGAATGTTTTCGTCTACTTCATTCACATCTCATAGTTTTGTTTGAGAAACCTGAATACGTGATGGGTTACACGCGGGCTTTCACAACACTCTTTAGTCAAGATGTACATGATTTCACAGTCAAAATGACTTTATACTTGGATCAACTTGAACAACAACTTGACAAAGGAGAATTTTCTGAAGACGGATCCATGGCTGCTTTTTGTGTGATCAACAACCAACTCCAAGTGTTCATTGATTCGCAATTCCCTTTGGATCATGATTATGACAGTCAAATGACAGAAAAGTGTTTTGCTAATCACACTGGAATCGAGGTTGACGTGTTCAGAAGGACATTACTTCAACTTATGAGTAATGTTAAGGGGTTCATTGATGAAAGGGCTCAACATGTGGGAAATAGAACAGAATCAGACATGCATGACGGTAGCAGCAGTTATGTGACTCATATCACACATGTTGTGGATGCTGATATCGGACCAGTAAATGACCAAGAGCCATTTGCTGAGGTACATTTAACTGTTCAACATAATGTCCTTGCTAATGAACATCAACATTCTGATCAAAGTAAACCTACTTATGACACATATCTGTTGGAAAAGACTGATAGCAATATCACCTCTGAGTCAACGAATATGAGTCATAAGGGGGGAGAAATTGATCAGGATGCTGATCATGATGATGCGTCAAGTTATTCGCTTATAGTTGAGTCTTCCAAATCAAATGATATGGTTGAAAAAGAAGTTTTTGATGAACTTTCAAACAGATTTTTACAACTTGAAAAACATTGTATTGATCTTGAAATATCAATACAACAAAAGGAAGAAAGTATTCAAACTAAACTACCATGTAAAAATCCGGAACTCCCTGAATTCCGTGACTTTTTTATAATAAACGATTTGAAAGCTTAGCTACAAGCCAAAAATGTGACGATCAAAAACTTGAAAAACCGGTTGTCTGAGATGCGTGAAATGTGTAATGAAGTTAAAGCTAAACAGGATGTTATTGCGACTACAAATGCTGAATTTGAACATAAAGTGGCTGAATTAATTAATGAAAATAAGTCTTTGAAAATTCATTGCAAAGAACTGAGTGATACAATCAAAGAAACAAAAACTAAGAATGTAGAGCAAATTACCTCTTTGATTGCCAAAAATGATGAATTCAAGGCTCAACTTCAGGAAAAGGGTTTTGCGATTGCATCGTTGAAAAACGAATTGAGGAAACTGAATGGAAATGATGTGAACACTAAGTTTGTAAAACCATCAATCTTGGGGAAACCACCACTTAGGAACCAATCAGTTGTTAGACAACTGTCAGCGTTTAGATCTGAACGGTCAAATGTTTCAAAAACACGGTTTGCCTCCCAAGTTGATGCGGAAAAAGTTTTGTCAAAACCAGTCACTTCACAGTCTAGACCTAGTGAAAAAGAATATGCTGTTGCAAAACCACATCACATGAGTGCATCTAGTTCTTCTAGGATTAGTTCAATGCGTGTGTCACTTGTGACACCAAAGGAACATGTTAGACATAAAGACATTGTTCAGAATCAAAACCTAGTGGACGCTAAGAAAAACACACATGAAAAGACTAGGAATTTGCCTGTTTCTAAGAGTAGTTGCGTGCCAATTAAGGCAATTCCCGTGGCCGATCACTCTAAGAACCCTAGATCTTTTTCTGATTCCAAACACTTTGTTTGCTCGACTTGTCAGAAATGTGTTTTCAATGCAACCCATGATGATTGTATAACAAAACTCCTGAAGGAAGTGAATGCCCGTGCTAAGGTTCAATCCTCTAAGACTAGAAACAACAACAAGCCCGTAGAACCAAAGAGTCATACTCAGAAACCTGGTAGGCAGATCGCTGTAGGACAAAGGTCTTCTCTAAACAAGTTATCCACTGTACATGAGAAACCACACACTCCTAGATCGTGCCTTAGGTGGATACCAACGGGTAGAACTTTTATGATTGTGGGTCTTAGATGGATACCTTGTAGAAAGATGTTCACTGAGTGTAGAACCAAGATTGACAGTGCAACCCCAAATGGCTCAACTGTTGATATCACTAACCCATATAAATGCAAACAAACTCTTAATGTCAATGCAGGAAGTCTTTACTTAAGTGCAGGTACATCGTTCCCTCTTATTAAGGAAAGACTCAGGGTTTGGGTGCCGAAAAGAGTGATATCTCACGATGTAGGGGTTCAAACAATTCAAGCTTGATGAACATCAACGACGATGACGTCTGTACACTTCAGTGCAAGCCTCGTTCTTCAATGTCTATGACGTCTGTACACGTCAGTGCAGGCCTCGTTCTTCAACATAATGACGTCTGTACACATCAGTGCAGGCCTCGTTCTTCATCGACTATGGCGTCTGCTGACATCTCTTCAGGCCCCGTTCATCAAAGAAAAGAAAGGCGTACGCTTGAGTG
Source organism: Artemisia tridentata subsp. tridentata (assembly GCA_021014915.2). Classification (NCBI taxonomy): domain Eukaryota; kingdom Viridiplantae; phylum Streptophyta; class Magnoliopsida; order Asterales; family Asteraceae; genus Artemisia; species Artemisia tridentata. The sequence continues at coordinate 246,429,172 of CP139503.1, forward strand.
CGCTTTATCTTCAGAAGAAGAGGAATCTTCTTATTTATGACCATTCTCATCAAGCTTCATGTTCTTCAAATGCTCATTCAGTCACCAAAGGGGATAAACGTACATTGGAGTATATTCTTATTCACATGCTCTATCAAAAATGGCAGTTGGTCGTCATATGCAATTTTTGAGGGGGAGAAGGGTGAATAAACTACATGGTGATTGAGATTTGTGAAATGGTCATACGACTCTTCTTGTTTCTGACTATTCTCATTAAAAGGCTTCATACTTGCTCCATGCTCGTTCAGACATCCAGTGGATCTACTTCCATCACAGATTGGACGTTTATTCATTCGATCAAAAATTGCATCCTCGTATGCAATCTTTGAGGGGGAGAAGTGTGAACAGTGGATCAACCTCATATGCACTTGTTCAATCAAAGATGGCATCCTCCTATGCAATCTTTGAGGGGGAGAAGTGTGAACAAGTGATTCGATGCACATTTGGTTGTTGGTTCACTCACTTGTGTTGGGCATCTAATTGTGACCATGGAGTTGATCAGGTATCACTTATTCGAGATTGAAGTTGACTTCCTCAAAGGCGTGATCTTATCCTATCTTGAAGTCGGGGTTGGTTGGATGTATGACCTTCAATGATAACTTGCTCGTGCTTAAGATTTAAGTTGAAGACTTAGGTTATCTAGTTACCAGCAGTCGGGGTAACTATCACTTAAAGGAGTTACGTTGTAGTACTCAGTGACACACGCCGATGACGTTGTGGATAATCGTAAGAGGTGTTAATGTCTCATACCTTGGTTGGGTATTGAGTACTTAGAGATTTGCTTGGAGTACTAATTCGAGACACCGTTCTTCCAACATTAGTGCAAGCGTAAGTCGCAAGAATGGGGAATTCTATCTTCAGGTTCAAGTTTGGTATATCAGGTTTGCTCCATCAGTTATCACTTCGAATAGCCTACTTAAGGGTTGATAAAGATAGTCAGAGACGGGTTCGGCAGCGGTTAATTCTCACTTGATCTACTTGAGCCTAATTTGTTCTTCTCACAATATTTCAAGAATATGTTCCTAAAATGTGTTGCTGATTCTGAGGTATCAAAACCAGCAAGGGGGAAGGAGACATACATCTGAATGCACAATGAGTACACATGATGAGCTTTATACTTCTTCTCAATTGAAGATTATTCCGGGAAGAAAAATGTCATAACCGCAGAGAAAATCAGTGCTCTAACTTGTTCCTTCTGGTGTATCATTCCAACTACGTGTGTGAAGAGAATGTCAGTTTATGATGATAAAAGAGGCACACAATTGTATGATGGTTCCTATTGTTAGTCGGTATCCTACTGAAGGAAATGTGTACATCCGGTACTCAGTAGCTGTTATGGTACTGTCTTGGTGTTATCATGTCGACTACATACGGGATAAATTGCTTAAACTCGGGACTTAGCTGAATGTGGTGTAACAATTCTCATCTGCAATGTCCTGAAAGGAGATAAGGGGATTTTCGGGTCTTAATTAATCTTGATGATGCTTTGTCGACTTTATTAATGGGATTGAGTGTGTACTTCGGGTTTTTGGGCTTCATATATCGAGACTGGCTGCATCTCTTCAATTACTTGGGGGAAGTGGTCTCTGGATACTGTTGGTATGCGTTACTTCAGACTTCAGCGGGAAAAAAAATGTGAGAAGGTTAATTTAAGTGTGAGATGATTCGTTGCTGATTTATGTGATGGTCCCCCGATCGGAGAATCTCGATGGTTATTCTTTAAAGGAGCATCAATTTTTAATGGGGTTTGCTACGGTTTTCGCGGTACACTTACCTTTCGTAAGCTTGAAAGAGAGCTTTGAAACTGCTCAAAAGGAAGATTGTCGGTTTGGGGGGAAGCTATCAAAGCTTCACATTAAGAAGGCTCAAGCTCAGACGATTATTTTGGAGCCTTGAAAGCTTTGGTGGTGAAAGTTTAAGAGATGTTGACTTCAGATTTCTACCACATGCTGAACGTATCCTCATTTCGGTATTCATGTCATCATCGTCTTAAACTGAGTAACATATTTTGTACATATCTTATACCATACTGTAAATAGAAAAATATAAAAAATCATGCTAATTGTAAATAAAGAATCGTAAAAAAAAAAAAAAAAAAAAAAAAAAAAAAAAATGAAAAATAGAAAATACCAAAAATAGCTTCACCTAGGCATGTCTTCTGTTTATCGATAACATTTATGGACTTAGAAATGTCATTCAATAATGGCACGGGTCTTTAAATGAAGCTCGAGCAGAAGTTAAAATGGATGGTTAAAACATGTCTAAATGGCTTGCTATTACTTTAGATAGCAACCCGCACTTCAAATTGGGGAAAACACGTCGCCAAAAAGACGGCTGTTCCTCCAACTGGGTGATGTTCACCTGGGCATAGATTACATTATATCCATGTTTCTTCGATCTGATGTACATTTCAGTGCATCATTTCTTGAAAAAGAAGAGAAGTCTTCTTTGTATACAAATAGTTTTCATTCTATGATTCTTCTGAAAATTATTTGTGAGACACTTGGTGAATATGTGTTGTATGAAATTTGTTTAAACTTGGATCATGCATAAAATTTGTCACTCAATCAACGACTACAAATCTTTAACTAGAATACGAGTCATTGATTGAGGGGGAGAGTGAATTCAAATTTTATATCATCAAACGGGTTTCTTGGTTAAATCATACTTGTTGAAATGGTTTTGTAGTTAATGAGGTATTAGTTGAAGAGGATCTTGCTAAAATTTTATATCAAATGGCCAAATGTGTGAATTGGTAGAAAGTTTAGGACATTATGTGCAATGTGCTAATAGTTTCCTAGCTTTATGTATCTAGAAGGCTCATTTGTGTTACTTTGGAATCCTCGTTTAATCCCCTAAGTACTTTAAGACTCAAAACCTAAAAGAAGTAAGAAAACCTGTTGTGTTTGATGTTCTTGAATACTCCTATGACATTTGTATGATCTGAATGAATGAGTTTCAAATATTGTTTGACTCTTGTTAGTCGATTGCTGCATAATTGTTGTTGAAATAGTGCATATGTTCTCAGGATATCCTTAGGTATATATCTATCGTGTTAGAATCTTGTTCCTAAGATCCTAAATTGAATGATGAAATATGAGTGAATTGCCATGTTCATGATTGTTGTTTGCTCTTCATGTTAGATAGTAGTTTGACATATTTCCTGACTGTGGTTTGATTAAATGAATATGGTATTATAATGTGGCAAGCTGCTGAAGGGTAGCTATTAAGGGATAGTGTATCTGTATGTATGTATATCTGTAGTGATATTCTTATGCAGATTCCATAGCCAAAATGAATGTACCAGTTCCCGCTCTAACCATTTGATCAGACGTTCAAACTCTATTGATTGGCTCAGAATTCACCACAACAACAACGTCGGCAACAACAACAACAACACCACTTTCACCACCACCACCACCTTCAGTGAAACAAAGCAATATTTATTCCGATCTCGCCAAGTGGGGATCTAAAATACTTGGACGTTCTTGTTGGTGGATGGAAAATTGATGTTGACCACTGATTCACTCAGAAAAGCGGATGATTACATTGTCTGCGCAAAAAGGTCAAAATCATATGTGTCATAATTATCAATTTGTGCAAAATAAGCAGTGAACCTCCCTCTTAGATTAAGGGGGAGCATAGTATGTTCCATCATCAGACTACATTAAATCGGACACATTTTCTCCCACATTTTCTAACTTATTTAAATCAATTGGGATCACAAATCTCAAAAGGTTTGAAATTTTTGATCGGGGGAGAGAATGTGATTTAAATATGAAACCTGATGAAAATGTGATGTTTTGGACTTAAACGTTAGGCTCTCCCATATGTGCTAAACTCTTTCGTATATCGGTGCACATATTGAGGGGGAGCAAATGAACAAAAAGGATTTGGCATAGCATGAGATCGTGACTTAGATTTAACAAATGAATTGACGATAGCTAAAGTCAGTAGTCGAAAGGACATGTCCTGGACGGGTAATAATTTCAAGCCAGTTTATCTGGTGATGTAAGCGTGTCTCGCAAAGGACGTGTCTGAGTAGAATGTACCGATTTCGAGCGATTTTCCTTGAATGTGATCTGGACGGGTAATAATTTCAAGCTAGTTTACTAGTGATGTAAGCGTGTATCGCGATGATCATGTTCTTGAAAAATCAATCAATTCAAAAGTGCGAGCTTCACCCGACATGTGCAAATTTATAATTAAAACACTTGAGCACGTGTTGAGGGGGAGCATTTGAAAAATTCAAAACTCTCAAGGTGTTACTAAAATGTGTTTCTTAATCATGAACACTTTGAGAGATTTTTCAAAGATTTGGTTTGGCAATCGTGGAAGTACACCAAAGACCGACCATTTTATTTAATGCATGGAGTTATAAGGATGGTAAGGTTAGGTTCAAGTTCCCACGATCCCGCCAGAGCCGGAGGGATCTACCCAGGGACAATCCACTAGATAGTGTAGAAGTCCTTAGGTATGATTAAAAAAGGAGAAATGTGAATTAGGGAAGAGTGCCGACTGAGATGGAGCTAGTACTGGAACTAACCCAACAAGGTTCTAGTAATGAAGTCTCGGTAAGCACTGAAGGGGTTGAAGAATGAAAAAGAATTGTAAAGATAAAGGGTGAAAAGAAAGAAGCCCTCCTTACAAACTTAGGCAGAAACCGGGTCAATTCATATGCTGTCAGAATCACTTAGTTGATTGCTGACATTGAAGACAAAGTATCATGGACCCAGTGATACGCTGCACAACCCTCCCTAGCCACTCAAGGTCCCTCAAAGGATCCTTGTTTCAATTGTCACGGAGTTCAATACATTCCTATCGTCTCTCTTACTCCGAGTTAGATGATATTGAAAAGGTGGCAGTCCTCTCCAGCCTCCGCTCACTAAATCAAAACGCACTATAGAGTCTAGAGCCACGAGATTCATAATAAGATCTCATAGGAACACGAATTATTTCTACATTGGTTGTTCAACATTAAGGACACCAGGTGTAAACTCATGAGTCCTACGCAGATCTTAGCAATCTGCCAGAACATTTATGAGAGAATTTACTAATGTAATTCTCAATGATTGAATGGAAATTCCTGCCAGGGTCAACATCAAGCAGCCCTGAAAGCAGGTCACTTCGGTAATTCCCTGTGGATTACGCTTGGTGATCGCGGCGGTTTCAAACGGTCTACAGTCGTGGAGTGATCTCCAGCGACTCACCTAATCGTTGATATGCTACGGTACGATCTTAAAAAGCCCTCTGTGGGTTTTCGATTAGGAACGGTCTTGGTGAGGATTAGAGGAAGTTTTCACACTATGCTGTTAACAATCTCGAAGTCCAAACCTGTAAGTACCGGTCGATTTGTTGCTAACTGTCGTATGCAGGAACTTCTGGCGGTTGTAGCTGTTGAATGCTGTAGCTGGTTGCAGTTGTAGCTGGTTGCAGAAAAGATGCCAATCCTCTACCACATGTTCACACTACATCATCATTGTAACTCAACAAAGTCATGATCAACCTAAAAGACCTTTAACACGGCTTCTACAAACTCTGATGCTAAAGATCATGACACCAAATAGTGTGAGCATGTCGGCTCAAAGATTTACACATCACATGGAGACATACTACTGAAAGATGGCTTGAAGATACATGTTGGATGATATTTTCGAAGAATACTCAAAATCATCCAAGACAAAGGAAAGGTCATCAAAAGTTCACTGCTGAAAGCACAATGATCAAAGACGTTGAAGAATCAAAGACTACGAGCTATGAAGACAACTTCAGAAGTCAAAATGCTAGAATTCAAGTTATTATTTCCGGGGTGACCTCCCTTTGGGGGAGATTGTTAGGAATATAAATATTCTAATGAAGGTTCGGTCACCCCGAGCATCTATTTAGCATTCACATAGCTCGTAGGCTTATTTATAGTAGTTTAGTACTATTTGTATTATTAGTATTATTAGTGTAGTTACATATATTTGTGGAGTGGGTCGGGGCTTTCCCCACTGTCAGCTCACCCCACAGCCCACTAGGGGTACAAGTATTAGGAACTATATATAGCCCTCTCCACACAAGGAGAGGGTTGGAGCTTCCCATTTTTCTAATCTAATTTTTCTTTGTTTTTCTCTCAACTCTCCCTCTCTCTCTAAAAGCTTCCCAACTTCTTCTTCATTTTCTTCTCTAAATTCATCTAATATATCATCATCTAATCCAAGCATACAAAAACAACAAAGGTTGCCAATACTAACTGCTTGGCTAGCAGTATTAACTGCTGGCTTTGCAGTTGTAGCCTTTGGTTTCCAAATTTATTTTTGTACTACTGCTTTCTTTTGAAAAGGCCTTTTAACAGTTGTTGATGCACATTTGAAAGTTGTTTTTGCACCTTTAACTGCTGGTCTAGGGTAAACAGTCTTAAAGGGCCTGGCAGTACTAACTGAGGGTCTAGCAGTATGAATTGGTTTTGGGCCAAACCTCAATAAAAGTGCTCTGGGTGTCATTCTAGCAGTTTTAGAGTGAGTTTGAGGCCTGTTTAAGTTCACCCTATGGTTTGAGTTCTCAGATACCCTGTTGTTCCCAGTAACCATATTTCTACCCTGATAGTTATCACAAAAAGCCTCAAGGTGGTCAAAACCGCCACAAGTGTAACAAGCCTTCTTATACAGGACAAAGTCATCACCTAGTTGGTGAGACTTGAGGTTATTCCAGTTCCTCTGGTTACCTCTTGGCTTGTCTGTGGATCTATACATCTCACGGTACCTAATTGTTTTCCTAACTGGTTTAACATTTGATTTAGGCCTAACAGTTTCATGATTTACCACCTTAGGAACACTGGTTCCTTCTACTTTAATTATATCAGGTTTAACCACAACCTAATCTTCCTCATCATCATCAGATGTCCAGTCCTCAATGGTTGGACCATCTGAATTCCTATCAGTGGATGCCTTGTCCTCAGTGAGTGAAGTATCACTTGCACTCTCAAAAGGTTCACTGACTTCTACAGGCTTATCAATAACTACATTTTCTTTTGGGTTAACACCATATTCTAACTTTGGTTGTTGAAATTCAGGCAAACATGTATGCTCTAGGTCTATTCCTGGGGGTGCAGTAATTCCTCTGTGAGGAGGTGGAACTGTTTTGTACCCCAACCCAGACTTAGCTTTGTTGATTAACTGACATTCAATTATTTTGTTTACACCTTTAGAGGCATATTCTAAGGTTTCTACACTTAATTGAATGTTTTCATTAGCCTTTTTAATTCTATCCAACTCAGCTTTCAACAGACTAATTTCAGCATTCTTAAATGACAAGTCCCTTTTAAGAACTGCTATATCATCAGCAAAACTAGTCTCATTATTCTTATAATGCATTATTTGCTCCTCTAGGACTGCTAAACCTCTCTTATGATTTGACAAATTGTAATTTGTTTTGTTTAGTTCAATCTTTTGTTCATCATAGTGTTTCCTTAAAGTTTCTAATTCTTTAAGTGCAGTACATGATTTAGAACAACATTTAGCAGATTGTACCTCAGAGTCAGAGAAGGCCATAAGTGCCATTTCAGTAGGTGCTTCCTCATCTTTTGCCATAAAATTCCAATCAAATCCTAGGCCATCAATTGCTACCATTGCCTTTGAAGTTGGCTAAGCCTCTTCCACAACCTTGGGCTTGTTCCCATAGCCTTTGTTCCTGCCATCCTGTTGCCTAGGTCTTATGCATTCCCTTGAAAAGTGCCCCAGCTTGTGGCAGTTGTAGCATTCTACCCTTGATTTGTCAAAACCAGCAGTATCATTGCTGCTGATGGTGATCTTCTTTCTAGTTCTTTGGTAGAATTTCTTAGCCCTCATGCTAAGAAGAGAGATCTGCCATTTGAGGTCCATCTCCTCCAAATCATCATCATTGACCTCCTGGAGGTCTTCATGAGTTAACATTGACCCATCATTCTGGCTTGTCAGGAAGGCACAATAGGTTTTCTCATCTAAAATACCAGTAGTACTACTTGATGAACTAGCAGTACTAACATTGGGGTTAGCAGTACTAACTCCCACATAAACCTTCACTTTTTGAACTGGACTTGAATTACTAGGAGATGACACAAAGGCCATGTTCCTAGTTCTTGAACTAGTTCCTCCAGCCTTCTTCACATCCTGCTCAACAATCTTGAAGTTTCTATATAAGTCCATCAGGCTCATAGTATCAATGTCTGGCTTGTTCTTCCAGACCACCACATGCATAGCCCACTCTGCAGGTAAACTCCTCAAGAACTTGGAGTTCAAATCTTCCTGAGGTATATCTACACCAAGAACAGCAAGTTGGCTAACAATCTTTTGCAGCCTGTTGAACATGTGATCCAAGGACTCATTACTGGTTGCAGTGAAGTTTTCAAAATTCTACTTTAGGATAGTCTTCCGAGTCTTCTTGGTGGCTTCATTCCCACCATATCTAGCAATGATTGCCTCAAATAAAGTCTTAGCATCCTTGTACTTGCTGAAATTCAAGAGTTGATCATTTGGAATGGTCATCATCAGCAAACTTCTGGCCTTGAGGTCATTCTTCTTTTGAAGCCTCTCTTCTGCAGTTACTTGAGAGGTCTGCACAACTGTCTCTACCTTACCATCAACTGTTGTTGTAGAAGTTGAAGGCTTGAAAGAGTTTCCTTCTTCAATAATTTCCCAGAGTGCATAGTCTTGCACCTGGAAGTACTGTTCTATTCTTAACCTCCACATATCAAATTCGTTCTGCTTGAGCATTGGCAATTTAGCAACCATGTTTGTTTGGGTAGTCTCCACGTCCATTACTTTCTCTTCTAAATCAATAGTACTAAAACCTGGCTCTGATACCACTTGAGAGGATTATAAAACACTTGGGATGTTACTCCTTTATAATGTGTTTGAGATACTTTGAGTGTATGCAGTTAAGTATGCGGAATCTACTTAACCACACTTAAAAGAATGTTGGTTTGTTTAATGGAACAGTAACGGTTTGTATATGAACAATGAACACAATGAGAATAACACCAAATGATTCAATATTATTGCTTGAATAATACGAGTGATCTTGCTATCACTAGGGTTACAATGACCTTGAATCTTAACAAAAGTCTATGACTGATATATATCAAACGTATAACCTAGGATCTCCTTTTATAGACTTAAGGAGTCCTTTACAAGATAAGTATTCTACCGTATAATGCTAACTAAATAAGATGTACAAAATATATATTCCATACTTATCTCCTACAATATCTCCAAAAGCAGTTATCCATACCAGCAATACCTTCTTTATAGCTAGCAGTACAAACTTAGCAGTTTGTACTGTTAGTTGTTTCTTCAGCAGTCTTCATATTTACACTAGCAGTTTATACTGTTAGTGTAATTCTCCCTGGCAGTACTAAGTCAGATAATTTAATTCCCAACACAATCTCTTAGTACCATATCATATCAACTTCACATTCTGGTGGAAATCTTGGTGGTTCGTTCAGGAATCACATCGAGAAAATTCAGATTGCAAAGTGACTCTCAAGGGAAGACCCATCCAATGGTGTATTAAATAGGTTCTAGAAAAACCTTCACAACCGCGAAGAATAATGTATGAGTTTTCAGGGTAGTAATGATAACAATGGTTAATCAGTTGGAAATCATGGTAAGGAATTCAGGATTGTTCAAAACGCCAAAGGTGAGACGTATAGTATGATAGTAGTTAGCATCTTGATGGTCAGTCAACCAATCCATACCAGAATAACAACGAAATCGCACATTTCCAAAGGTATAATTTAGCAGAATGAATCTTATTATCAAAATGAAATGGACAATTTCCTATACTCATGGTTAATAAACACCAGATTTTTCATAGGAACGGAAATGGTTAAGGCATAACCTAATAGTGTAGAGGTAACCTTAATATGCTTAGCAAAAGCAAGAGATATCACAGAATGTGTTAAACACATCATGGTCATCAGAATCCTAAGAATGGTCGAAGAGGCATCTAAATGATTAACAAATGAATCAGAGGTTAAGGTCGAAATCAGAAAATAAAACTCATATAGTGTAAGGCATAACCATAAAATTCCCAAGGCATTCTAAACTTACTTGGTCACTAAACTCATGCTGAGCAATATGATAAGTTTCCTAAATCTCCAGAAAGAATGCTCTTAAAGGGCTTAACTAAAAAGTAGCGGCACGAATCAGAGTGATGCGGAAGCAATATATCTAACAAATGTCTTATCACATAGTCTACCCAATCCTCACCGGTCATATCTTAAGTTCTTCCAGAGTGGAAATCCTAAGGGAAATTCTCTAAGGTTGTTTCATAAGCTCCTATAGTGAAAACCTAAGGGCCTAATATTCACAGGTCATGATTTTATTTACTACAAGTCGAAGCCTTTGATTTGATACCAAAATTGTAACACCCTCATCCGAGAACGGGTCAAATGTCACATTTATGGCGTCAAACAGAACATACGCAAGCGGAAGACTTTAATAATACAATGTTTACAAAGGTATTCTAAGGAAAAGATAAAGTACTAAGTCTGAACATTACAACTTCCATACTAAAATACAAACTAAGTCCAAAAGAAAAACTCTAAATGCATCTCCAATCCATGCGGAGCTATCAAGGTGTACCACTAAGAGTACCTAAGCACTCATCACTCGAATTCCAGCCTCCCTCTTAGAACCTGCCGCAGGAAAAGAAAATGCGGCTGAGCTTAACAAGCCCAGTGAACAGATGATGAACTCAAATAAGTACATTTTATTATCATCATTTGTCCTATTTATGTGACTTGTTTTATTATATTATCTGTGAGAATTGATACGTTAATGTTTACTTTTGTAATTCTCAGGTAAAAACAAGTATTATGTGAAACTTGGCGATTTTGGACTAATTATGGAGCAAAACAAGCAAGATGTTAAGAGTCTACTGAAATGTACAAGATCAAGATCATTCTGCTCCAGATACGCCGCAACATACTTCTTACATACGGCGTATCACTATCAAGATTTCACAAGTTACAATCCAAGACAGCAAAGGACATGCGCCACATAGAGAAATGGAGTAACGCCGCATCTTAAGGCGGTGTACGAATATTCCTGAATATATTAATCTTGGACCCCACGCGAAGTTAAGTCAATGCGCCGCATCTACTTATCCTATGCGCCGCATCTAACCCTCAGACAGAAACTATAAATACCCCAAAGTCAGACGAATTTGAGAGGTTGGACAGTGCAAGATACCATATGTACGAGTACCAAACTAGAGACGAATTCAGACGTATTAGCAGCACAAGACACACCCTGAACGAAGACACAAGAGCTGTAAGAAGGTCCTGCATGTATTCAATTCATTAAGTAGTTTTGTTTTATTGTATTAGTACACTTTAATTCATAAGGATTGATGGGCTGATGTCATGTGACTACGGAATATCATGCGCACCCCTTAAAATTGCTTTCCCATTAATTAAAGTTTATATTTTGATGTCTTTGGCGACTTTTATTAGTGCATTGATAACCTCTGTGTCTAGCTGAGCATTGCTTGGGTCGCCATGCCTCTTCCTCGCCTATTTGTTTCAGCGTCTCTTTAATAAATAGGATAGACATAAGTAATCATTAAGGGTTTACTCGCCGATAAGATTAGAGCCAACGAGAAAAGTTTAATTATATACACTTCATATAAAACTAGCAATAAAACAAGTGACAAGCCACTTAATTATCAGGACATGTCTTCTTATTGTCTCAAGTATCTATCTGTGTACGTGTGTGCTAATCGCTGATTCGTGCTCATTAGTTTAGTTTTCCATTTAATCATAACCAAACCGTGCCAGTCTCTCAGGCTGAACCCCCTTGCGTTAGATTAGGTTGTACAGCTAACTTAAGATATTAAAATACTGATTAGAATAACTAGATAATATGTTCCACTCTTAGTGATCGACACTCTACTTACCATTATATTCATACTGACCGGGTACACTGCTCGTTAAGTGTGTGTGTTATTGATAAGTCGGCTAAATATAAATTTAAAACTTGAGTAGGCATTAATACTGCTAAACCGCAACGACACATCGCACGCATCAAGTTTTTGGCGCCACTGCCGGGGAGTGAATTGTTATTATCTGTTAATTTGATTAGTATTTTAATTAGGTTTTTCTTTTTAATTTTTAGATTCTAACCACTAACTCTGTTATATATTAGATAAATTGCATTCATTGTATTATTTGCATATTTTCTGTTTTTGTGTTTTTTTTACTTTCTGTAAATTTTTGTTTCTTTTTGTTTGTTTTTATTTTTGTTTTTCTTTTTTTTCTGCATTCTGCTATCGTTGTACTGTGCTGATACAAACGATACGGCGCATCTGTTTTTACAGATACGGCGTATTGCATTTAATTTTTATAAAATACAACGCGTTTAATAAATTCGAGTGCGACGCATCTTTCCCCAAGATACGGCGTATTCTGTTTTTAATAAGAAATTTTTCTAAACACTAAAGCCATACGACGCATCTGTTTTAACAGATACGGCGTATTTTCGATTTAAATTAAAATCAGTTTTCGAATTATTAAACAGATACGACGCATCGATTTGTATCGATACGGCGCATCTACTAAATCAAAAATCTTGTATTTTGAAACGTAATGAAAATACGGCGCATTAGCTTTTGTTAATACGACGCATTTAATTTTAATAAATATAATCGATTTTTGATAATTTAAACCTGATACGGCGCATGCTAAAATTATAAGCGGCGTATCTATTTTCTGAATAAAAGTCTGATTAAATTTTAACGTAATAAGATACGGCGTATCCAAATTTTTGGATACGGCGCATCGTCTACAGATATCAGCAACTTTTATTTTTCGTATTCCGTTTTCGTTGTTAATTTTCTGATATACTACTTTCTTGAACATACCCTACTGATGCTTTTGTGATGGTTTCAGGAAGTGCATGACCAGGAGTTCAACTAAGAACTTGATTAAACCTTTCGAAGATCCTGAACGAGCCTTACATTCGCTTAAAAGGCTTTTCAACACAAAAAGCTTTGAAATTTCAAGTTCATTCGAGCTTGATTACTTTTCTGAAGAGAAGGAAGAAGAAGAAACAGAAAAAATGGCGGAAAACACTACTATGGAGGAATACATGAACAAAACCCGTGTTGATTACAGTTCAGGAGTTGCTAGACCAAAGTTTGATGAAAAGTCAAAGTTTGAGTTGAAGGGTCAGTTTCTCAAAGAGCTAAGAGAAAATGCTTTCAGTGGAACAGAACATGAAGATGCTAATGAACATGTTGAAAAAGTCCTCGAGATTGCAGATTTGTTTACTACAGAAGGAGTCTCTGACGATCAACTTATGCTAAGAATATTTCCAATTTCGCTTAAAGGAGCTGCTAATAAGTGGCTAAGGAATGAACCTGCTAGTTCAATCACTACATGGGAAGATTTGAAGAGCAAATTCCTGAAAAGATATTGTCCACCTGCTAAAACCGCTAAAAAGATGGAGGCTATAAACAGTTTCAAGCAAGAGCCTGATGAAACTCTTTATCAAGCTTGGGAACGATTTAAAGACTTATTGATGAAATGCCCTCAACATTATCTAAGTCCAATGTAGGAGATAAATTGTTCTATCAAGGATTGGACGTGCCTACTAGACAAATCTTGGATGCTAAGGGAGCTGTGCCTCAAATGAGTGCAGCCAATGCTATAAAAGCTATTGTTGAAC